>CM031371.1:80109430-80464131 GCA_018208015.1 Medicago ruthenica
TTAGATTTCCAATTTTTATTTGGATTTTTTACCTTTATTAAAATATCTTCATTTTAGATTTTCTTTATTATATGTATCCCCATCATATTACTACCATTATATTAATATTATCATTATCCTTATAATACCATGCTTTTGTTTTTTTATATATTATTATATTCCTTTTTATTAGTTATCAATGTTTTATTATTTATTATCATCATTATTTTTTTTAATTACTAATATTATTAACTTTTTCATCATTTTATCATTATTATCTTTATTATTATTATCATTACTATCACTTTCATTATTACCCTTACCATTACCATTATTCACTTTTTATTTTTTATTTTTGTTTTATTTTAAAAGAAAATACTAAAATTAGAAAAGGGGAGTTCGCACTGCGAACTCTGCGAATTTTTGCAGAAATTGATTTCTTTGATTTGGCTTTCTTTTATCTTTATTGTTATTATCCTTTATCATTATTATTATCATTGTTATTGCCAATTGTGGCTGGAATGATGCAGCAAAGCTTAATCAAATGTGTGACATTAAAGGTTGAGGAAAGAAGGTTTTTCTTCCAACCTAGCATGTGCTCAAGCAATTGGGCTGCCCTTGGTCAGCTCTTGTCCCTCCCAATTGACCTATCATTAACCTTGAGCTTGTCAGCCAGCTACTTGTTCCCTTTCCTTCCTTCTTTCTCCACCAAAACCAGTCAAACACAAGTGGTTTCTTGCCCAAAAAAGCTGTTTGGTGTGCCCTGTTTTCAGCTGTATTTCTCCTCCCTCACACCAGCCCACATGCTCTTTTTGCTTCCCCCAATCTCTCTGTACATGGCAGTACACGTTTTCCTTGCTTGACCTCTCAAGATTGCAAGGATTGATCCCAAGAATCACCCAATTGCAGCTGCTCTGTTTTTTCAGATTTTCCTCATCATTGCATTCAAAGATCAGCTGCATTTGTGGCTGAAATCAGCCAAAGTCTTGACCCTTGGCACAAGGCAAAGTAACTTCTATCCTTTAGCATTAAATGCAAAGCAATTTAGCCTGGATTTAGCCCACAAATCAGCTAAGTTCTAGAGATTTTCTCATCATTGCATTGGATTTCATTTTGGCCTATGAAAGGAATGCAAGGCACAAGGATTACACACAGTCATATACATTCAATTCACACGAAATTTACCACAAAATACACTTGAAAAACCATTACATTGCAGCATTGTGAGAGCAGAAAAGCAGTTCAACTCAAAGCAAAAACCAATTAGAGTTATTTGTCCATAACCTCTAATATCCCAACTTTGCAAAATCAATCAAGCAAGCCACTTCCTATCTCTTGCACAAGCATTGCTAGGAGTTCTGTAAGTATCCTAAAGTCTCAATATTTCATTTTGATTTGCTCTTTGCATCTTTTGTTTTGTTAAATTTCATTTTTGTGCAAAAAACCCCTTTTGAAACTCAAAAGGAATCTCAAAGTGACAAAGTGCTAAAACTGAGTTGTTATACTCCTTTTCTTCCAAATTTGCAAAGCTTTTTAACCCCCTTTAGGTTCCGAAGCTTGCTCAGGAGCAGCTTCTGAACTTCTGTTCAGAAGCAGCTTCTGAGTTCAATTTTTCGCATACTTCGCAGAGCAAAGTCATGTTCGCAGAGCGACCACATCAGAACCTGACTTCGCAGAGCCAAGTTCTGGTTCCTCTGCGAAGTATGTAAAACTCAGAACATGAATCAGGCTTCCAAAAGGCCAATTTTTTTGGGGTTCTAACCCTTGATTCAGAACCTAAGAAGGTTAAAATGCATTTTTGTTTAAACCATATCAAGAATTTTGCATGTCTTTGAAAATTTCACAAGTTCGTACAATTAATTTTGAGTAACTTGCAAAACAAGTTATGTTCTTAAATTTTCAAAATCAAGTTTGAGCAATAAGCTAAGTTCTTTTCTTTCAAAACTAAACTTGAACAAACGACTTTGTTCATGATTTCCAATCAAAACACGAACTTGAGCCAAGCTTGCTCACTTTTCAAACCAAACTCAAATTTGAGCCGAACTTGTGCGTTTTCCAAACTTATGCATATTTTCATGATTTGTTCATCTTTCAAACTTGAATAAGCACTTGTTCTTGAGTTTCAATAACTTAAGCAACAAGTGATGTTCATGATTTTCAATAAACTTGAACAACAAATTTGTTCATGCTTTTCAACAACTTTTCTTTAAGTTTTAACCAAGTGTTTTGGTTCCCTTTGAGATTCCTTTGAGTTTTACAAAAAACAAAACTTGAATGAAAAAGGAATGGTTTGACGTATGTCTCTCGAAACCCCGATTGCACGAATGTGTGACGTATGTCTCGTCGTTCGGGCAATCGTCATTCCATTTTCGTACGCGTCCAACGCGTTTACACCTTTTCTTGGCCCTTGTGGTCAATCTTAACATTTCTTTGGTCCCCCGTGACCATGTTGAACCTTTTCTTGGCCCTCGTGGTCAATTCGAACTTTTCGCGCCTTTGCGCGTTTTCTTTGAAACTTTTACGCCTTGTGCGAGTTCATCGCCTTAATGTGCGTCCGTCTTTTTATCTTTTCAACCTTTTATGCCTTGTGCGAGTTCATCGCCTTAATGTGCGTCCGTCTTTTTATCTTTTCAACTTTTACGCCTTGTGCGAGTTCATCGCCTTAATGTGCTTCCGTCTTTTTATCTTTTCAACTTCTACGCCTTGTGCGAGTTCATCGCCTTAATGTGCGTCCGTCTTTTTATCTTTTCAACCTTTTACGCCTTGTGCGAGTTCCTTCGCCTTAATGTGCGTCCGTCTTTTTATCTTTCAAACTTTTACGCCTTGTGCGATTACCATCGCCTTAATGTGCGTCCGTCGTTTTTTATCTTTTAAAACTTTTACGCCTTGTGCGATTACCATCACCTTAATGTGCGTTCGTCTCTTTTATCATTTAAACGTTTTACGCCTTTGTGCGTTTTCAAACCTTTTTAATTAAAACAAACCAACATAAAAACTTTTTCTACCCTGCAAAGAACTACGTACGCTTTGAATTCTCCGTCTACCGGGAGATACGTAGGAGCAGGATTCACATCTTGTCAAGCCCATTAATAAAAAACTTTCTTTTTCCCCTTTTATCATATTTTCTTTTTCCCTTTTACATGTTCAAGCACGCAAGCAAAACTTTGAAAACATTTTAAGCCTAAGTCGACTAAGAGGTTCCCATTGAGTACAACGGATGTGAGGGGTGCTAATACCTTCCCCTCGCATAATCGACTCTCGAACCTAAAATCTCTTATTTAAAGGTAATTTCGAACTTTTTTCCTTTTCTCACCGAAAAATTAAAAGTTCAGTCGTGATTTAAAATTAGTGATTCAACGCTTCCAAATAGCTTGATATCCGAAATTCGACGCGACAAAAATGGCGACTTCACTGGGGACATACATAAAACACTTTGTTTGTGTATGACGAGTCAAGCCTATCTTAGTCGACTTTTAGGCTAAAATGTTTTATTTTACTTGCGTGTTTGTAGCTTGTTATCATTATTTGTTTTTATTCTTTTGCTCTATATTTATATATCATTTTGCTTCATATCTATATATATCAATTGTGGGGCTTGTTACTTGAGCGATGTTACTCCACATTGTTCGGGTTAATGCCGGACGTGTGAGGCTCTCTGCCCAAGCTTGAGAAAAAATTAAGTTAGAATGGTGGTTGTGAGCGGAAGCCCGCGTTGACGTATGTCCGTGAGGTAGGATGCCAAACCCCGCCTAGAGGAGATTTTCACTTGGAATGAATTGAAGTCTTGCGTGTCGCAATCGACGACCTTAATTCCATGTGAGGATGGGGGGAAATTTTGAACATACATGTCATACCTATGCATACCATACATTCATATTCATGAAAATAATTTTCGCATATCACTTTGCTTTATAGGAAATTAAAAAGAGCAACCAATATTAGCAAAAAGAATATGGCCTCCAAAAATAGAAATACGCTCGCTTTCAAGATCAAGGCCCCTAAAGTGGAAAGTTTGCTAGCTTTGAGTAGACGGCTCTCTTCGGTCGACAAGAGCAACTTTGAAGCAAGTTATGGACTAATACTCGACCTCCTACCCGTGAAGATAGATTCGGTGGCTTTAACCACTTTCGCTCAATTCTTTGACCCACCTCTCTGGTGCTTTACCTTTCAAGACTTCCAATTAGCTCCAACCTTGGAAGAATTTGAGAAGATTTTGGGTTGTAGCATGAAAGACCATGGGCTTTATCTCGGTCCGGGAAAAGACCCTACTATAGAGGCCATCGCCGAATCCTTACACCTTAATGTTCAAGACATAGCACTTCATTTGGAAACTAGAGGGAACATTAAGGGTTTCACGAGAAGGTTCTTGGAGACCCAAGCTCGGTTTTTGTTGGCTAACAAAGAGGGGAAAGCATTCAACGCAATCCTAGCCCTTTTGGTGTATGGAATAGTTCTATTCCCCAATATGGACGACTTTGTAGACCTTCCGGCCATAGAAGTGTTCATGACTAAAAATCCGGTTCCCACACTTTTGACGGATTTTTATCATTCCCTTTATTCAAGGCATGGACAAGGGAGAGGACGCACAATTTCTTGTTGTACTTCTTTGGTACAAATTTGGTTGACATCCCACATGCCAGGAAGCCGGGATTTTATGGAAAATCGGGCCAAGCTTCAATGGTCGCAAAGAATGTTAGCTCTTACCGAGAAAGATATCCATTGGTTTTCTCCGGATTTAGAGGACCCGGAAGTCATCCTTAGTTGTGGGGATTTCCCTAATGTACCTCTCATTGGTACTAAGGGATGCATTAACTACAATCCGGTCCTCTCTCTCCGCCAGCTAGGCTATCCCATGGAGGACAAACCTGGTGATCTTTTATTAGAACCTTTCTTCTTAAGGGAAGGAGATCAAGACCCGGCCTTGCTAGAAAGAATCCAAAGGGCTTGGAACCAAGTGCGCAAAGGAAGGATTGGCAAGAAGAATTGTGTGGCCAAGCCTCTGTATACTCAATGGGTGAAGAAGAGGGTTAAAACAATCAAGCTACCCTTTGAGGTCATATGCCCTCCAAAATCTCCTACACCTAAGCCAAGCACAACCATTCCCAACAAAGAAGCGGAGGAGCTCAAAGCTAAAATTCGAGAACTCCAAAATAAAAATGGAGAGTTAGAATTAAAGGACCTTCAAGCTTTAGGAGAAATCACTAGGACAAAGAGAGATCGAGATGAAGCGACAAATTCTCTCCTAGTGTGCCAAAAGCGGCTAAAGATCTCCGAGGGGAAGAGAGATTGGATTGGAGGCGGTTTGGTTAGTGCGGATGCCAACCTTGTAGCCAAGGACGAGGAGTTGGAAAGAGTCTTGCATTCCAACCAAGAACTCAAAAAGTTCGGCGAGCTAGCCATCGAAGCTCAAAAGAAGTGGAGGTTGAGATTTCAAGAGAAAAATCAACAACTCCAAGAAGTCGTAAAGGACTATAAAGAGCAGCTCCAACCCGAACGTGTCCAACGGAAAAGATATGAAGGTCTTTCTCATCAAGGGAAGCTAAAATGCAATCGTCTCGAAGCGGACATCAAGAAATTTGAAGAATACTTCGATAAGATTGCAAGAGAGCATGGAAACCATATCGCACGACTCCTTGATGAGATTAGAAGTGCAAATATCCAGCTAGCCCAACGCAAGGAAGTAATTGAGTTTATATGGCAAGACGCCACCCGACTAAGTGAGGACTTCACTAAATTGGTTGCATTCTCGAACTTGGTCATTGCCAAACTTCCGAAGAAACTAGCAAAGGCCGAGATGGTCATGCCTTACTTTGTCATCCCAAAAGAGATCCAGAAGTTCATGAAGTTCTGCAAGGATACTGTAGACTTCTATAGGGAGGAGATAGACAAAGCGGAAAAACGAGCGGCTATTTGATTTGTATTAGCATTAATTACATTTTGTAATCTCAATGTTATTCAATCAAATAAATATATTTTGGACAATGTTAATTTCCCGGCCTTTAATATTTCTAATCGCTGATATTAATTGCACACTTTTTAATTTCCTTGTAAAGCAAAAAAAAAAAAAAAAATTCATGCATCATTCATATCATGCATACGTTCGTCTTCGAGTCCAAAACTCATTTCCCTTTTCTTATCCTCAGGATTTCTTACAATCTGAATTGAGTCTTCAGTGTTCGCATTTCATTCGCAACACTATGCGTCTTCCCGTAAGGAAAAAGTGGCTCGTCGTCCCAAAGCAACCCACACATACAACACCCGAGCAACCATAAAGAAAAAGATGGAGAATTTAGAACAAGAGAATCAGGAGCTCCGTGGAGATTTGACATCTATGCGAACGGAGATGGAAAAATTAGCGGAGTTGGTGAAGTTACTAGCGGCCGCACAAATTCCGTCAACACCTCCTCCTCCCTCTAGCTCTCAAGCTCAAGCGTCAGCATCTACTTCAACTCCAACATTACATGCCGGTGCTCAGCAATACACTAGACCCCCCGGTTGTACATGGGGCATGCCATTCGACTTTGGTGAAGAATTCATCCCTATTCCCACTACTCTTCAAGAGACTCCGGTCTCTCAACCCGAGGTCACCTTCACCCAGGCTACTGCGGCCTTCTCAGCACCAGTAGTTCATACCACTCCATTTGACCATAGGCCCATCTTTCATGCCGAAAGTTTAGGTGCCCAAGATAGGATGGCTGATTTCCAAGAAAAATTTGATGAAATGCAAAAGGAAATTAAAGCCCTCCGAGGGAAGGATTTATTCGGGAAAAACGCCCATGACCTCTGCCTTGTACCCAACGTCAAAATCCCTCCTAAATTTAAGGTCCCGGATTTTGAAAAGTATAAGGGGAACACTTGCCCGCAAAGCCACCTAGTAATGTATGCTAGGAAAATGTCGACTCAAACCGACAATCATCAATTGCTCATCCACTACTTCCAGGATAGTTTAATCGGTGCCGCTTTAAAGTGGTACATGGGTTTGGATAGTAACAAGATCCAAACCTCAACGACTTGGGAGAGGCATTTGTCCGCCAATATAAATACAATTTGGACATGGCCCCGGACCGGGACCAACTCCGAGCCATGACCTAGAAGGACAAAGAGACCTTTAAGGAGTACGCATAAAGGTGGAGAGAGGTGGCGGCTCAGATTAGCCCGCCTCTAGAAGAAAAGGAAATGACCAAGATCTTTTTGAACACTCTTGGTTCCTTTTACTATGAGCGAATGATTGCGAGTGCGCCAAGTGACTTCACAGAAATGGTGAGCATGGGCGTACGTTTGGAGGATGCGGTCCGAGAAGGACGCTTAGTGAAGGAAAATGCTCCATCTAGCAGCACGAAAAGATTCGGGGGTAGCTACCCAAGAAAGAAAGAGCAGGATATTGGCATGATTGGCCACGGAGGACCTCATCAAGGGTACTCGGCATATCCACATGTCTCTGCCATCTCACCCTCCATCTCTACACCTCCAAACTACCAAATTCAGGTCCCACAAAGGCCTCCCCCTCATTATCAACAATCATATCAACAACAACACCCACAAAATCCACAACCACATTATCAACAACCGCGCCCACAAGGTCAGCAACAGTTCCGACCTCAAAATCCTCAACCTTTCAATCATCAGAATCGCCCGAGAGCGGCAATCGACCCAGTGCCCATGAAGTACGCGGACTTGCTCCCGGCTTTACTTGCAAGAAATCTCGTACAAACAAGAGCACCACCTCCCATACCAAATGTATTACCCATATGGCATCGCCCTGACCTTACTTGTGCTTTCCACCAAGGGGCACCGGGTCACGACATTGAACATTGCTTCCCTCTTAAAAATGAGTTCCAAAGGCTAATCCATACCAAGGTTCTGACCTTCAAGGACTCAAATCCGAATGTCCAAACCAACCCTCTGCCGAACCATGGCTCCTCAATCAACATGGTTCAAGAACACCAAGAAGCCAGTCCTATTTTAAGGGCCCAAGATATCAGGACGCCTTTGGTTTCCCTACACATCACGATGTGTAAAGCAACTATGTTCAAACACGATCATGCTAGTTGCAAAGAGTGTTCGGTAAGTCCTCAAGGATGTATGCAAATCCAAAATGACATACAAGGACTAATGGACAAAAAGGAGCTTGTTGTCGCAAAAAGGGACAAAAGTGTATGTGTCATAATCCCGGAGTTTGATATCCCGGAAAACTTGGAGTTAGCTTTCAACAGCCAGGAGCCTGCTGCTACTCCACTCGTAATATGTTTACCGGGACCTGCCCCATACACTTCCAACAAAGCAGTTCCTTACAAGTACCTTGCAACCATGTTGAACAACGGTCAAGAGGTACCTATTCCCCCCTTAGCCCCTGTCGGTAATATCACGGACAGTAGCAAAGTGCTAAGGAGTGGACGTGTTCTTCCCACAACAGTCCAAGAGAAGGTCAGTACCCCGGTATTTAAACCAAAGCCAACCCAAGACCCCTACACAAACAAAGATGTAGGTCAATCCAGTGGGGCTAATGCCGATTCGGATCTCAATGAGGTGTTAAAGCTAATCAAGAAGAGCGAATACAAGGTCATGGACCAGTTGTTGCTAACGCCTTCCAAAATCTCTATGTTGTCCTTATTGTTAAACTCCGACGCTCATAGAGAATCATTAATGAGAGTCTTGGACCAAGCCTTCGTGGAGCACGACATAACCCTTGGCCAATTCGGAGGCATTGTCGGAAACATCACTGTCTGCAATAGCTTGAGCTTCAGTGACGAGGAACTCCCCGAGCAAGGAAGACACCATAATCTGGCATTACACATATCGGTGAACTGCAAGTCGGATGCTTTATCAAACGTACTTGTGGACACCGGCTCTTCATTGAATGTAATGGCCAAGACAACCCTTGACCAGCTTTCCCACCAGGGGACCCCCATGAGGCAAAGTGGGGTAGTTGTTAAAGCCTTCGATGGCTCGAAGAAATCAGTGATCGGGGAGGTGGATGTACCGATTACAATTGGGACATCTGTTTTCCAAATTACCTTCCAAATAATGGATATACAAGCAGCATACAGTTGTTTGTTAGGCCGACCGTGGATCCATGAGGCCGGAGCAGTGACATCCACACTGCATCAAAAGCTAAAATTTGTGAAGAATGGAAAGCTAATAACTGTGGGAGGAGAGGAAGCTCTGTTGATAAGCCATCTGTCAGCTTTCTCTTTCATCGGTGCTGATATTGTTGATGGGACATCATTCCAAGGTCTTTCCTTAGATGATGAGAGTGCCACAAAGAACGGAGCGTCCATGTCTTCTTTCAAGAGTGCACAAAGAGTGGTACAAGATGACTTGCTCCCAGATTGGGGAAAGATGATAAGTCTGCCGGAGCGTAAGCATAGAGAAGGGTTAGGTTTCACTCCAACCACAAGAGTTACCGAACCAAGCACTAGCATTGAACCGCTCGAGAACATTTTCCGCAGTGCCAGTTTCATTCATTCCACAAAGGAAGCTAATGCCATCACTGAAGATGGGCCGGAAGAAACAGCACGTGTTCATGTAACGCCTAGAGGAGCTTGCTGCAATTGGGTTGTCGTCGATATTCCTTCTGTTATTCAGTCTTCAAAGTAATGTGTTTGTTTATTTATCTTTTTTCAAAAAAAAAGCCCTTCGTCTCGCCCGAAGCGAAGGGAGACTCATGTAGGGCTTGTTTAATGTACTATCATCAATTAATAAAAATCATTGTTTCTATCACAACCTTCACGTATTTATATTGTGTCCTTTTCTTTTTGTTATTTTCCAAAAAAATGGTAACACAAAAAAAAACCAAAAATATATTTCCTTTTTTCTTCAATTTCAAAGAGTCTGCATTTTTTTCTTTTACTAAAATCAATCATCCATCATATGCAGACTAAGCACCAACAAACCCGTCGAACACCTTAACCGTAGGCTCCCTCCCAACTTTGAATTCCCTGTTTACGAAGCGGAAGAGGAAGAGGATGAAGAAATTCCGGATGAGATCAAGCGCATATTAGAGCAAGAGAGGAAGACCATTCAGCCTCATGAGGAGGCAGTAGAGGTTATCAACTTGGGTTCTGAAAAAGAAAAGAAGGAAATTAAGATTGGAGCGTTATTGGATACGTCCGTCAAAGAGAAAATAATCAAGCTTCTTGAAGAGTATGTGGATATCTTTGCATGGTCATACCAAGATATGCCAGGATTGGATCCTGAGATTGTGGAGCGCCATTTACCTCTAAAACCTGAATGTTCGCCAGTCAAGCAGAAGCTGAGAAGAATTCGCCCTGACATGGATCTCAAGATCAAAGAGGAAGTGCAAAAGTAGATTAATGCTGGATTTCTCGTTACATCATAATATCCTCAATGGTTGGCCAACATAGTGCCTGTTCCCAAGAAGGATGGTAAAGTCAGGATGTGCGTCGACTACCGAGATCTGAACAAAGCTAGTCCAAAAGACGACTTCCCTTTACCCCACATTGACATATTGGTCGACAATACTGCCAAATCCAAGGTATTCTCCTTCATGGATGGCTTCTCTGGATACAATCAGATTAAAATGGCTGTTGAAGATAGAGAAAAGACGTCTTTCATTACACCTTGGGGCACCTTTTGCTATCAAGTGATGCCTTTTGGCTTAACAAATGCGGGTGCTACCTACCAAAGGGGCATGACCACTCTCTTCCACGACATGATACACAAGGAAATTGAGGTATATGTCGACGACATGATTGTCAAATCAGGAACTGAAGAGGAGCATGTCGAGTATTTGTTAAAGATGTTTAAACGCCTGAGAAAATATCGGCTTCGCCTGAACCCCAACAAATGTACATTCGGCGTGAGATCGGGAAAACTCCTAGGTTTCATTGTCAGTCAAAAGGGTATCGAGGTAGATCCCGATAAGGTCAAAGCTATCAGAGAAATGCCTGCTCCTCAAACTGAGAAGCAAGTAAGGGGATTTCTGGGACGTTTAAATTACATCTCTAGATTCATATCCCATATGACAGCCACTTGTGGGCCTATCTTCAAGCTGCTCCGCAAAAATCAAGAGGTGGTATGGACAGAGGATTGCCAGAAAGCTTTTGACAGCATCAAGGAGTACCTGCTAGAACCTCCAATACTTATTCCTCCAGTTGAAGGAAGACCTTTGATCATGTACTTAACCGTATTGGAGGACTCCGTGGGTTGTGTACTCGGACAACAAGACGAGACCGGTAGGAAAGAACACGCCGTCTACTACCTAAGCAAGAAGTTTACGGACTGCGAGTCCCGATACTCTCTACTCGAAAAGACTTGTTGTGCATTAGCCTGGGCTGCTAGGCGTCTTCGTCATTATATGCTCAATCATACTACTTGGTTGATATCCAAAATGGATCCGATCAAGTACATCTTTGAAAAGCCCGCTTTAACTGGAAGGATCGCCCGTTGGCAGATGTTGTTATCGGAATATGACATCAAGTACCACACTCAGAAAGCTATCAAAGTCAGTATTCTTGCTGACCATTTGGCTCATCAACCAATTGAGGATTATCAACCAATTAAGTTTGACTTCCCTGATGAAGAAATCATGTATCTGAAGATGAAAGATTGTGACGAACCACTACTCGGCGAAGGTCCAGATCCCGAATCTAGATGGAAGTTAATCTTTGATGGAGTTGTTAATGTATATGGCAATGGAATTGGGGCAGTCATCGTCACCCCTGAGGGCAAACATCTCCCTTTTGCTGCAAGACTATCATTCGACTGTACAAACAATATGGCAGATTATGAAGCTTGTATCTTGGGAATTGAGGAAGCCATTGATCTAAGGATCAAGAACCTCGACATATATGGAGACTCAGCTCTTGTGATTAATCAAATCAATGGAGATTGGGAAACTCGCCACACCGGCTTGATCCCTTACAAAGATTACGCAATACGTTTGTTAACCTCTTTCAACAAAGTCAAGCTGCATCACATTCCTCGAGACGAGAATCAAATGGCAGATGCTTTGGCAACCTTGTCTTCTATGTATGAGGTCAGCCGCCGGAATGAAATTCCAACAATCAAGGTTCAACACCTAGAAAGGCCTGCACATGTGTTTGCAGCCAAAGCAGTCATAGATAACCAGCCATGGTTCCATGACATCAAATGTTTCCTCCAAAAGCAAGAGTACCCGCATGGGGCATCCAACAAGGATAAGAAAACTCTGCGAAGATTAGCTGGCAACTTCTTTCTAAATGGAGAAGTTTTATACAAGAGGAATTCTGATATGGTGCTGCTCAGATGTGTTGATGAGCAAGAAGCAGATCTCATAATGCATGAGATACATGAAGGTTCCTTCGGAACTCATTCCAGTGGGCACACAATGGCTAGGAAGATCTTAAGGGCCGGATATTACTGGATGACCTTGGAAAGCGATTGCTACAAGCATGCCAGAAAATGCCATAAATGTCAAATTTATGCGGACAAGATCCACATGTCACCGACGGCTCTGAATGTCCTCTCTTCCCCTTGGCCTTTCTCCATGTGGGGTATTGACATGATTGGTAGGATTGAACCCAAAGCTTCGAATGGGCATCGCTTCATTCTAGTGGCAATTGACTACTTCACCAAATGGGTTGAGGCGGCATCATATGCCAACGTCACCAAACAAGTGGTGGTCCGATTTATTAAAAATCATATCATCTGTCGATATGGTATTCCCAACAAGATCATCACGGACAATGGGACCAATCTGAATAACAAAATGATGAAGGAGCTATGCAAAGAGTTCAAGATCGAGCATCATAACTCTTCTCCTTATAGGCCTCAGATGAATGGTGCGGTTGAAGCCGCAAACAAAAACATCAAGAAAATAGTGCAAAAGATGGTAGTCACATACAAGGATTGGCATGAGATGCTACCATATGCCTTGCACGGATATCGTACTTCAGTATGTACATCAACAGGGGCAACCCCTTTCTCTTTAGTATACGGCATGGAAGCAGTGCTCCCCGTAGAAGTCAAAATCCCGTCATTGAGAATCTTGATGGAAGCCAAGTTGTGAGAGGCTGAATGGTGTCAAAACAGATACGATCAGTTGAACTTAATTGAGGAAAAACGCATGACTGCTTTGTGTCATGGACAACTGTATCAACAGAGGATGAAACAAGCTTTTGACAAGAAGGTTCGTCCCCGTGAAATCCAAGAAGGAGACCTCGTGCTCAAAAGGATCCTATCTTTTCAACCCAATTCTAGGGGCAAATGGACGCCTAACTACGAAGGTCTGTATGCCGTCAAGAGAGTTTTCTCTGGAGGAGCCTTGATTCTCACAACGATGCACGGCGAGGATTTTCCGCGTCCTGTGAATTCCGATGTAGTCAAGAAATACTTTGTCTAAAAAAAAAAAACGTCACGGTGGACTGAAAACCTGAAAAGGCGGTCCAGACAAAAATTAGAGACATAAACAGAAATAATCATCCTGATAGGTCAAAAATATGAAAGGACGACCTATGCAAAAATTAAGGATCAAAAGACAAAGTAACTACATCGGATTGGTCGCGATTCATTTGGGGGCACATCAATTGTCTGGAGACTCCGAATCTGAAGCATCCAAGCAAGGGATTCAAAGTTGTTAGGGATAATAGTGGTCATCGTGTTCAATGTACCCTCCCTTTTATATTTACCATTTTTTTTCCAAACTTTGTAAGATCCGTGGAACCACGCCTTTGGCAGGCTACCACCCCATTAATAAATTTCATGTCCCAACATTCTTTTGCTTTTTATCAAAATTCCCATTTTATTCTATTCTTTCATTCATTTCTATTTTTTGATGATAGTACCTTAAAACAAAACTTTTTTTTTCAAAAGTCATTTTGTGAGTCTTTTATCTTTTATAAAATAACAATTACATTCCTTCTGAACTCGTGAATATTTGAAGCGTGCATCAATATTTGTCCCGAAAACGGATGAAGCTTCGCAGGCCAAGCATGGTCAATTGCTAAAAGGGATTCCCCAGCAAAGTCATCAGTAAATCAAAAGGGAATATCCCCGATGAATCGAGAGCCCGAAAGGACGATTCAGGCAAAGATTTGCCAACCAAAGCATAAGTATCCCCGGCGGAATCATCAGTTCTTCTCCCTAGCGGATTAGCACGATCCCCCAGTGGATTAACAATCTTCCCACGAGGTATTTATTTTCTTCATCAGTTATCGCGGCTTTATCCCGTCAATTTTTTGGATGTATCCCCTGTGGCATCATCCCCATTGAAGATTACCGAGTGTTTGCAATGCGACGTCGGTCCACTTTTTATTTTGTCTCGTCAAGTTTGTCGGTCGTACCATCAATCAAATCACTCCTCTCTAGGCGTCATCCCCAGTCTGTCTGGTCTAGTCATGTCACCCACCTTTTATGCCAAGTGGTAGTTATTTAACGAACAGCTTGTGCATCCTTCATCATATTCTTATACCAAGGGGCAGTTCTTTAACGAACGATTTGTGTATCCCCCATTGTGAGTCAATCTTTCACACAACGTTCCCAGTAAAAGTCAAACATTTGTACATTTGTACATTCATACATTCATACATTCATGCATTCATGCATTCATACATTTGTACGTTCGTACATTCACACATTCATACATTCATGCGTATGTACATTCATACGTACAACATACCACAACATCATTCATACATGATTGCTCTAACCACCATGAGTCTTACCAATCAATCGTGAGCAATTCATAACCTCCTTGTCCCCAAGTGTCATCCCCAGTGTATCCGGTCCAGAGATGTCACCTTTTTATGCCAAGAGGCAGTTCAAACGAGCAGCTTGCGCATCCTTTTATTATGTCTTTATGCCAAGTGGCAGTTTTTCAATGAACGGCTTGCGCATATCCCCCAGTATTGTTGCCAAGTGACAGTTCTTTAACGAACACTTGTGCACAATTTTTATCTAATTCTCATCCCTCAGTGGTAGTTCGGAATTTAACCCGAACAGCTGACTTTTTAATCTTTTGTTCTCATTCAGTGGTAGTTCAGAATTTAACCCGAACAGATAACCTTTTATCATTTGTTCTCATTCAGTGGTAGTTCGGAATTTAACCCGAACAGCTGACCTTTACTTGCTTTCTGTCATCAGTGGTAGTTCGGAATTTAACCCGAACAGCTGACTTTTAACCTTTGTTTCCTGTCATCAGTGGTAGTTCGGAATTTAACCCGAACAGCTGACTTTTAACCTTTTTGCTCCCTGTCTTCAGTGGTAGTTCGGAATTTAACCCGAACAGCTGACTTTTATCTTTTTTTCTCTTTCAGTGGTAGTTCGGAATTCAACCCGAACAGCTGACCTTTATCTGTGTTTCTTGTCCTCATCAGTAGTTCGGAATTTAACCCGAACAACTGACTTTTACCCTTGTTTTCTTGTCATCAGCAGTTCGGAATTTAACCCGAACGGCTGACTTTTACCTTTGTTTTCTTATCCCCAGTGGCAGTTTGGAATTTAACCCGAACGGTTGACATTTACATTTTTTACCTTCATTAAGCTGCCGTCGCAACGGTAGTAGGTAAAACAATTTCCCCAGTGATTAGCGTACTCTGTCTTCTCTTGCCTTCATTAAGCTACCATCATAACGGTAGTAGGTAAGATGAAATCCCCGGTGAAGCCACCAAGTAATTTTGATTTGTTGTCTTTATTAAGCTATCATCCCGATAGTAGACAAATTTTTTTTTTCCCAAGTGGAACCATGTTCCCCAGTAGGGTCGGATCCCGCTTCTTTAACGAACCCGGGTACCCCTTTGTCTCTTTTTATCCCCAGTCGGGTCATCTTTGCTGTCTTTGCGTTCATACTTGCATTACGAGCATTCGCAGCATTGCATGCATGCATTCATAGCATTTTCAATTCAAGAAAAATATTTAGTCAAAATTGGTGTGCTTTATATTTAAGTCTCTTCGACCCGTCCCGTGGCGAAGAAACTTAAATAGGGGCATCTGCCATACCCCATTTTTTGACTCATATTTTTCTTTGTTCATCATCATATTATTATTCATCATTTCATTATAATTTCCAATTTTTATTTTTATTTTTTACCTTTTATTAAAATATCTTCATTTTTAGATTTTTCTTTATTAATATGTATCCCCATCATCATTACTACCATTAATATTAATATTATCATTATCCTTATTAATACCATTGCTTTTGTTTTTTTATATATATATTTATTATTATTACCTTTTTTTATTATTATCAATGTTTTATTATTATTATTTATTATCATCATTATTTTTTTTTAATTACTAATATTATTAACTTTTTCATCATTTTATCATTATTATCTTTATTATTATTATCATTACTATTTTTTTCATTATCACTTTCATTATTACCCTTACCATTAACATTATTCATTTTTTATTTTTTTTTGTTTTATTTTAAAAGAAAATACAAAAATTAGAAAAGGGAAGTTCGCACTGCGAAGTTACCTTCGCACTGCGAACTCTGCGAATTTTTGCAGAAATTGATTTCTTTGATTTGGCTTTCTTTTATCTTTATTGTTATTATCCTTTATCACTATTATTATCGTTGTTATTGCTAATTGTGGCTGGAATGATGCAGCAAAGCTTAATCAAATGTGTGACATTAAAGGTTGAGGAAAGAAGGTTTTTCTTCCAACCTAGCATGTGCTCAAGCAATTGGGATGCCCTTGGTCAGCTCTTGTCCCTCCCAATTGACCTATCATTAACCCTGAGCTTGCCAGCCAGCTACTTGTTCCCTTTCCTTCCTTCTTTCTCCACCAAAACCAGTCAAACACAAGTGGTTTCTTGCCCAAAAAAGCTGTTTGGTGTGCCCTGTTTTCAGCTGTATTTCTCCTCCCTCACACCAGCCCACATGCTCTTTTTGCTTCCCCCAATCTCTCTGTACATGGCAGTACACATTTTCCTTGCTTGACCTCTCAAGATTGCAAGGATTGATCCCAAGAATCACCCAATTGCAGCTGCTCTGTTTTTTCAGATTTTCCTCATCATTGCATTCAAAGATCAGCTGCATTTGTGGCTGAAATCAGCCAAAGTCTTGACCCTTGGCACAAGGCAAAGTAACTTCTATCCTTTAGCATTAAATACAAAGCAATTTAGCCTGGATTTAGCCCACAAATCAGCTAAGTTCTAGAGATTTTTTCATCATTGCATTGGATTTCATTTTGGCCTATGAAAGGAATGCAAGGCACAAGGATTACACACAGTCATATACATTCAATTCACACGAAATTTACCCCAAAATACACTTGAAAAACCATTACATTGCAGCATTGTGAGAGCAGAAAAGCAGTTCAACTCAAAGCAAAAACCAATTAGAGTTATTTGTCCATAACCTCTAATATCCCAACTTTGCAAAATCAATCAAGCAAGCCACTTCCTATCTCTTGCACAAGCATTGCTAGGAGTTCTGTAAGTATCCTAAAGTCTCAATATTTCATTTTGATTTGCTGTTTGCATCTTTTGTTTTGTTAAATTTCATTTTTGTGCAAAAAACCCCTTTTGAAACTCAAAAGGAATCTCAAAGTGGCAAAGTGCTAAAACTGAGTTGTTATACTCCTTTTCTTCCAAATTTGCAAAGCTTTTTAACCCCCTTTAGGTTCTGAAGCTTGCTCAGGAGCAGCTTCTGAACTTCTGTTCAGAAGCAGCTTCTGAGTTCAATTTTTCGCATACTTCGCAGAGCAAAGTCATGTTCGCAGAGCGACCACATCAGAACCTGACTTCGCAGAGCCAAGTTCTCGTTGCTCTGCGAAGTATGTAAAACTCAGAACATGAATCAGGCTTCCAAAAGGCCAATTTTTTTGGGGTTCTAACCCTTGATTCAGAACCTAAGAAGGTTAAAATGCATTTTTGTTTTAACCATATCAAGAATTTTGCATGTCTTTGAAAATTTCACAAGTTCGTACAATTAATTTTGAGTAACTTGCAAAACAAGTTATGTTCTTAAATTTTCAAAATCAAGTTTGAGCAATAAGCTAAGTTCTTTTCTTTCAAAACTAAACTTGAACAAACGACTTTGTTCATGATTTCCAATCAAAACACGAACTTGAGCCGAGCTTGCTCACTTTTCAAACCAAACTCAAATTTGAGCTGAACTTGTGCGTTTTCCAAACTTATGCATATTTTCATGATTTGTTCATCTTTCAAACTTGAATAAGCACTTGTTCTTGAGTTTCAATAACTTAAGCAACAAGTGATGTTCATGATTTTCAATAAACTTGAACAACAAATTTGTTCATGCTTTTCAACAACTTTTCTTTAAGTTTTAACCAAGTGTTTTGGTTCCCTTTGAGATTCCTTTGAGTTTTACCAAAAACAAAACTTGAATGAAAAAGGAATGGTTTGACGTATGTCTCTCCAAACCCCGATTGCACGAATGCGTGACATATGTCTCGTCGTTCGGGCAATCGTCATTCCATTTTCGTACGCGTCCAACGCGTTTAAACCTTTTCTTGGCCCTTGTGGTCAATCTTAACATTTCTTTGGTCCCCCGTGACCATGTTGAACCTTTTCTTGGCCCTCGTGGTCAATTCGAACTTTTCGCGCCTTTGCGCGTTTTCTTTGAAACTTTTACGCCTTGTGCGAGTTCATCGCCTTAATGTGCGTCCGTCTTTTTATCTTTTCAACCTTTTACGCCTTGTGCGAGTTCATCGCCTTAATGTGCGTCCGTCGTTTTATCTTTTCAACTTTTACGCCTTGTGCGAGTTCATCGCCTTAATGTGCGTCCGTCTTTTTATCTTTTCAACTTTTACGCCTTTTGCGAGTTCATCACCTTAATGTGTGTCCGTCTTTTTATGTTTTCAACCTTTTACGCCTTGTGCGAGTTCCTTCGCCTTAATGTGCGTCCGTCTTTTTATCTTTCAAACTTTTACGCCTTGTGCGATTACCATCGCCTTAATGTGCGACCGTCATTTTTTATCTTTTAAAACTTTTACGCCTTGTGCGATTACCATCGCCTTAATGTGCGTTCGTCTCTTTTATCATTTAAACGTTTTACGCCTTTGTGCGTTTTCAAATCTTTTTAATTAAAACAAACCAACATACAAACTTTTTCTACCCTGCAAAGAACTACGTACGCTTTGAATTCTCCGTCTACCGGGAGATACGTAGGAGCAGGATTCACATCTTGTCAAGCCCATTAATAAAAAACTTTCTTTTTCCCCTTTTATCATATTTTCTTTTTCCCTTTTACATGTTCAGGCACGCAAGCAAAACTTTGAAAACATTTTAAGCCTAAGTCGACTAAGAGGTTCCCGTTGAGTACAGCGGATGTGAGGGGTGCTAATACCTTCCCCTCGCATAATCGACTCTCGAACCTAAAATCTCTTATTTAAAGGTAATTTCGAACTTTTTTCCTTTTCTCCCCGAAAAATTAAAAGTTCAGTCGTGATTTAAAATTAGTGATTCAACGCTTCCCAATAGCTTGATATCCGAAATTCGACGCGACACCGGTGGTTTACAAACAAACAAGGCAGATTCTACGTCCTAAAAGGCTCAACCTACGGTGGAAACCACCATCATCTATGATGGAATCCACCAACTTCCTACCAAAAAAAAAAAGACTAGCCTACTTAATCACAGAGACAGAACGACAAAAACACAAAAAATAAAAGCATAATGACGAAGCAACCTTACCTTGTTAAACGAAGATGATGTTGTAGGTTGAACGGTGATGGAGAAAAACTCCTTGAACTTCTGAGAAATAAAAAACTGCAGAGCGAAAATGGCGAGAGTGTTTTCCAAAACACTCGAAGCTATTTATACCTCGTTCACAACCTTTAGAAGACAACGAGTTCGATCCGGTGCAGCCCTTCACCTGTGACCCAATGCAAAGAATCAAAGCAACAGTTCATATCACATTTCATCATATATCCAACGGTCCTGATCAAACTTGTAGGAGTTCCAAACGTCAAGATTAAATCAACGGTGATGATGGAACCTCGAGAATAGTTTCCAAGACGCACTAAAAGGTCTATGTAATCAAGTGCATTACTAGCCTTTACACTTGGCAACCAAAGCCCAAACGTCATGTCCCCTCACTCACGTCCTCAAGATATGGGCATTAAATGTAGATGGACAGACGACCAACTATCTGATGAGGGAATCTTGCAACCTCAACGATGCAGAGATCGAGGGACGAACTGATGTACAAATACAACTTCCTTTAATCCAATAAGTTTGTTCCAATCATGGTAAAGCAAGCTCCTCAATAATCCCAGCGAGCAATGATCTCCAAGTAGGATTCAATTGATCATTCTTTATCTTCTTCAAGAGCAGGATTCAATTGATCATTCTTGATCTTCCTCAAGGTCAAGATTCAATTAATCATTCTTGATCTTCCTCAAGTTCAAGATTCAATTGATCACACTTAGTCTTCCTCAATCTGAACTCCTCTAGCGACCAGGGAAATGCATTCGATATATTCTTGGTAAGGAGGAAAATCATGTTTCCTTGTGAACAACACTGTTCCAAAACTGGTCAGTCCACCCACTGCGAGCTGTTTTCCCCTCATGTGAACTAGTTCCT
The DNA here is from genome assembly GCA_018208015.1 of Medicago ruthenica. Lineage (NCBI taxonomy): Eukaryota > Viridiplantae > Streptophyta > Magnoliopsida > Fabales > Fabaceae > Medicago > Medicago ruthenica. Next base: position 80,129,909 of record CM031371.1, read on the forward strand.
TGCGAACACCTCTTTTTCAAACAATTGAGGTCTTCACCTCCCCAAAAAACTTCTCTTGAACAAGGCCTTCACATCTTCAAAGTCATCAATCTTTGACAAGAGCAACGCTTGGGAGGTTTCTGCTCTGGAGCGAGCAAATAGCATTAGGCCCATTTACTTAGGTGACCAGGGTGCTGGATCTGATGGATGTTGTCGTCATTTTGGAGTTGGTCTAGGTTACCCTTTCGTCGCTCTGGAGGACTGTTTTGCAATTATGGGCTGTTATGGCGGTGATCCATCAGGGACTTTCGCGAGCCATTCAGTTTGACGCGACGAGGCTTCCTCTTGGCGAGTTTTGTGTCGCCTGGTTCGCCTTTTAATGTTAACATTCACGCCTTTTGAGATACAAGGCCAATCCATGGGCACCGCCCTCCCTACAGAGTTCGTGGACATCCAATGTTTTGTACTTGGAAACTTCCTTTAGCTTTTAGCGTTTAGATTAGAGCTAGATGGGGCGAGATGTGCTCCGGCTGGCGTGCTTGTTTGCCTTCCTTTATTGTTTATGCAAACTCCATTGTGGCGGCTGCTCTTGTAATGATTTGAACATTTTAATGAAAAGAGACCCACTTTGTTCATTCCTTGTCATTTTAATTGCATTTGTTATTCCTTCCCATGTTCACAATTTGTTTCATGATGTGATTCGGGTTTGCATTTCATTTCATGATGCGCCGCATCTTTGTCCGCTTCACACATTCTTTAGTGCCCGGGGGGATGTGACCGACCAAGGTTTTTTCCCCCTTTTAGAGGGCGTTTAGGGGGAGAGAAACTCTACCGTGGGGTGGCTATCCCCTTAGGCGGGTCTGCCATGGCCGCTTTAGGCTTTTGTTCCACTTAAGAGCAGAAGTCGTGCCAGCCGTTCACTTTTGAAGACGATTTCCTTGATGGCATTGGGATTTTCGAGTCATGTCAACCAAAGGGCGCAACGAGACATATTTCTTTGAGGGAAAAACACTCGTTTTATTAATATCACGAATTTTAAAGACTGAAAAACAAATTCGGAATTTTGAATAGAAAACTAGATACTTAGCTATAGTAGCGCTTGAGTTTGTCCGCGTTCCATGTCTTTGGGATTGGGGCGCCATCCAGGGTTTACAAGGTGTAGAAACACATCCCCGTGCTGGCGCTAACCCTGTACAGTCCTTCCCAGTTTGCAGCCAGCTTCCCTTCTCGGTCGTGGCCTGCTTGACGGCGGCTTTTGTTAAGGCGGCGAAGTTTCTTGATTCATCAATGAAGTCTAGCTCTTCTAGCACGACTTCAGTGTTGGGGACCTAGTCGAGCGGGTGTGCGGTTCTCCAGCTTAATTCTTTCACCTCGATCGGTATCACTGTCTTGGTCCCGTATGTAAGACAGAAAGGTGTTTCCCCGTTGGTTGAGTGTGGTGTCATGCGATATGAACATAATACGTGTGGGAGCTCCTCTGGCCAACTCCCTTTTGCATCCTCCAACCTTCTCTTGAGTCCCCTTAAAAGGATTCTTTTGGCAGACTCCGCTTGTCTGTTCATCTGGGGTTGTTCTACTGAAGTGAAGTGTTTCTTAATGTTCAACTCTTCTAAGAGCGCCCTTGTCTTTTTGTCTGCAAACAAGGTGCCGTTGTCGGTCACTACGGACTGGGACAAGCCGAACCTGAAAAAAATGTTCTTTTTGAAGAACTTGATAATGTTCGCCGCTGTTATCTGGGCCAATGCTTCTGCTTCAATCTAATTGGTAAGGTAGTCTACGGCGACGATCAGGAATTTTACCTGTCCGACCCCTTTCTTGAAAGGTAGCAGGATGTCCATCCACCATCTTATGAATGGCCACGGTGTGGTGAGGGCGCCAAGTTCTGAAGAGGGGGTGGTGAAAACGTCTTCGTGCCTATGGTACTTGTCGCACTTTTTCATATATTCCATGGTGTCGCCCTTTCTTTAACGAACTCGGGTATCCTTTTGTTTTGTTTTATCCCCAGTCAGGTCATCCTCGTCGTCTTGTATTCACATTTACATCACGAGCATTTCACATTTTCTTAGGTCCAAAATTGGCGTACTCTGTATTTAAGTCCCTTCGGCCCGCCGAATCAAAGATTTTATCTTCAAATCTCCGGATGAAGAGACTTAAATAGGGGCATCTATCATACTCCAATTTTTGACCTAAAATTTCTTTTTGTCGCATTTGTCCAATTTTGTTGCCTTTTGCTTTTGTACTGTTTAATCCGAACAATGTTTACATTTCTGTTTTAATTCTCTTATCCCTGTGTGTAATAAATCAGTACTTGTTTTTTATCAATGAGTTTATTTGTGATGTTGATTTTCTTCAGTTTAGTCATGATCTTTGATTGAGTGGTATACCAAAAGTTCAAAGGAGGTAGAGGCCTAGCATATCAGTTGAAGTATTCGGCAATTTGAGCAAGAGTAGTCACAACTCCCAGAAATCATAACATGTAAGGTTCCATGGCCAAATTTTATTTTTTTCAATTTACTTTAAAGAGTGTTCCATGCATCTATGATTCTAGAACTTGCAATTTTTCTCTGTTATTGATTGGTTGTATTGTGTACACACTAAGGCAAATTGCTTGTCCCTTGAGCCTTTGTAGCCAACCTGGTTTATATTGAATTATCCATTGTTTAAGCCCAGTTGAGCCCTTAGGACAGATCCCATTTTTTTCGGTGACATACCACATTACAAGCCTAGAGACCATAGGATGATTCCCTAATGTATATTGGAGTTAGGCATTGTTTGGGTATTTGATCATGCAATTGTTCAAGTTTGGGGTTGCTCCTGGTACTAGCAACATTTTAAGTTTGGGGTAGGGTGCTAGAGAACAGGAAAAATTTAAGAAGATCACTTTATGACAAAAACAAAAATGTGTGAAAAAGAGAAGCATGTAAATTAAGCTGATTCTGCAGCTCGAAAAAAAAAAAAAGTGCTTCAAGACATAAGTGGTGATCGGTATTTCTTTTGTATAATGCAATTCTCTAGCCCCTTAAGGTTATTTTGTGTGTTTTGTTGGGTAGACCAGTAGGAAGATGCTTAACTCCAAATTTTTTGTTGAAAACCTATTTTCCAAATGATCCCACCTGTAACCTAAGCCCCATTATAACCCTAAGAAGTCCTTAAAAGTGTGTACATAATATTGACTTTGATTGATGCTTAGAAACTTTTCAAGCTTATGGCAATTCATAGTTTTGCATGTGATTGAGTGGAAACCCTTATCAAACTTTTGCGTGGAGTTGTGAATTGAAGGAGAAAGTGGGCCTTTGAGAAACAAGATACTCCCGGTCAAAGGCCCAGATACTCGTATGTAAGACAGTATCTATTTATAGCCTAAAGCCATGGACAAGTCTGATTCCAAGATGAGAAAAAAGTCTGATTAAAAACTTTACGCTAATTCCAAGATGAGAAACAAGTCTGATTAAAGCTCTATTTATAGCCTAAAGCCATGGACAAATCATTAAACATGAATTACATATAGCAATGATTGGCAAATTTCAAGAGTTTTCAGTCATAAAATCTGACTGCATAACGCGCATGGCCGTGCCATATGGGCGCACGGTCGTGCCATGTTTCAAAACCGCAGAATCTTAAGAACTGGACAGGCACACGACCGTGCCATCTGGACGCACGGCCGTGCGTGATCTCACTGCATGGCTTGGCATGGTCTGCTCAGTATGGTGCGCACGACCGTGCCATCTCAATTTTGCCTTGAAACTTGACTTTCCTTGCTTGGCTCTTTGTGATTTTGCTCCAAAGTTCTTGCTCATCATTATTTTTACCTAGAAAGAAAAACAAAAATTTTGAAGTAAAATAGCTCAAGAAAATAAAGAAAAACGACTAAACTTACATAAAAAGAAACCATTAAAAACCTATATATTACTACTTATCAAGGGTCTCAACAGATTTAGGAACCTTTGAATTCTCCTTGAGATTGTAATTTTATATTTATTTGGTTGATGTCTCAAAGTAATAAAAACCGGAGCTTGCAAAACATAGAAAAAAATTCCTTTAATTCTACTTATTCGATTTTTTTTTTATGTTTTAATCCTACTTATTTGCTTAAAAGAGAGGAAAACATAGACTGACATTCGATGTTTTTTATCATTTCCTTTATTTCTACTTATTCGCTTAAAAGAGAGCAACCCGACACAACAATGAATCAGCTCTCAGCCACATTCAATTGAGATAAGTAGAAATAAAGGGAGTACTAAAAAAAAAAAGTAGAATTAAAGGAATTTTTCGGTTGATAGAATTGAAGGAATTTCTTACCCGAAGCTCAGTTTTTTTTTTTTTTGACAAAAACTTAGCTCATCTTTTTGTTCGACAAAAACAAATTTAGATCAGTTGTTAGTGACGTTGTATAATATATGCAAGACCGAGATTCAAACTTCAAATATCTCATTTATTTATCTTAAAAGGTAAATTTTTATTTACTAAACTACTTCACAAAAAAAAAAGAATTGAAGGAACCCAATCGAGATTCATTTCAGAATTTTGTCTTGTTTTACAATAATACATTACAATAAATAAATAAACGGACTTTGGCCCTCTTTCATCACAAAAATAAAACAAATAATTAAAATAAATAAATAAAAAATAATATTATAAATCAATATAAATATAAATTACATATAAAAATAGTAGGTGCAATTCAAAGCATTCAACTTAATGTGCAATTATTATATTCTAGTCAATTTTTATAAAAATAGAATAAAAATATATAAATTTTATTCCACTCAAAATATATCATATTTAATTAATTGCATTAACTTTTAGTCAAAAAAAAATTATTGCATTGACTTTCCTATCATCTTAAATAGCCTATTGCAAGGTGGTTTATGTCAACCTTTTAAAGAAGAATGGCAATCCGCTTCAATTCTCTCCTCTTTGCATTCGCAATTATGTGCATTGCTTTAGCCATGGTTACAGGTAATAAATTAGTTTCATAACTCAACTTTGTTATATTTTCAATAAAAATTCTTCATTTTTAGGAGACAGAGACATGTCTTTGTTTTATAAAATTATGAACCATGTTTTTAGTTGATGCTTTAGCCTTTAGGAACATGTTTTTATAAAAATGTGTAAAATCTTACAAATATGCCAAAAATTTCTTTCGAATATTGGATAATATTTGTGTAATTCCACTTAACTGATTGTAGCAGGTGAGGAAAACTTGCCACTTCCCCCCGAAAGCTACAAATGCTATGTTTTTGGAAAATGTCCAGGTGGTGCGGCTGCTTGTCGACAATTATGTGTTGGAAAGGGCTTCCAAAAAGGTGGTGAGTGTCTATATGACGCACTTGTATGTTGTTGCATTAAAAAATAGAGACATCTACGACTGATATTTTTACATTCTCAATGTGTTTGTACAAGAAGATCTACAAATATTTGTACGAAAATCATTTGTAATCAATAATATAATTTCTATTTAAAATAATATTGCTATGATTTCTTATTATTGCTCAAAAGTTAAGTTATATTGTATTATAGTTTTTTTTTAAAGAAGCTAAAATGGAATATATAAACAGAAACTTAGTCTCTCAAATACAAGAGGTGTCGGAGAAGAGCTAAGAGTGTTTGTTACATGAGGTCACCAAAAAGAAACTAAGTGTTTACAGCCACGAAGAGGCACGCTAAAAAACACAAAAAGAGACTGCAAATTAAAAATGAACACTCAAACGTAAAAGGGGATTAAGCCACCACATGTGGTAATTAAAAGCAAAATTAGGGTGATTTGTATTCAACCTCCAAAAGAATTGAAGCTTAATTTTATTTATAAGCTGATTAATAGATTCTCCCATTTGTTTGAAGACCCTAGCATTCCTGTCACGCCAAATCATTCAAACACAAGAAAGTCAGATCAAATAAAAAGCATAACAAATGTTCTTAGAGAAACCATCTAACGATCGGAATTGAAGGATGTGATCCTTGATATGAACTGGCTTGATTGAAACCATTCCGAGCCAATTGTAAATTTCATACCAAATTTGACCAAAAAAATCGCAAGTTAAAACCAGATGATCGATATCTTCTTGAGAGCCGCATCCACCTGAACAAAAAGACGTATTCGGCTGAAGTACATTTCTCCTAATTAAGTTGTTGATTGTTGGAAGACAATTTCGTATAAATGCCAAGCGAAGATGTTGACTTTTAAAGGAACCTCCTTGTGCCAAATGATAGTGTGGTCATTGTTTAAAGGTTGATCCCTTGATGCCAAAAAGGGTTAAGCACTGGTAACATTGTATTTTGAAGAGGCATGAAGTTGCCAAATCCACCTGTCATTCACATCAACATGCAAAACAATAGGTAATAAAAGCGAACTAAAAACATGTTTAAAATCGTTAAAAACGTAAAGGGAAAAATGCCTACAAATAATATGATAAAATCCAAGTCACCAGAATACACATGCTTTCGAACTTGCAACATTGACGCCAAAATCATTGATTGAATTTGTAATTGACTGGAGCTGATGTTTCAATAGGAATCAAACAAACACCGCAACAAGAATCGAAATCAAACAACCCTACACAAGACGACAAACAAAACGCCGCACTCAGACGACAAAATCACGAAAAAACACAAAAAGAAAAAACTTGATATATGTGGAAACCACTTATTTAGATTGAAATAAAGGGAAAAGAGATGTAGGGGTGATTCTAGGTCAAAAAATGCTAAAATCACCCCTCCTCGATGAGTGAAGGAGAAATAAAACTTAAGAGAGAATGTGCAGTTTCTCTCACTAAAAACCTAGGGCGGCAAAAAAACCTCTGAAAAAGTCATAGGAATTAATATTTTCGATATTGAACTAATTTAAGGAATACACTTTAGAGAAAAATCTTAAACAGTTTCAGGTTTTTATATGGGAGATAAAAATGTTGTGATATGACGTAGTCGGAAGCGAAGGATAGCAAGCGCTAAACCTAGATTAAAAAGAGACAAGTTTGAAAATAGGGTTCCAGAATCCACCAGAAATTGACAAAATTCTCTGAAATATTATTGAATGAATAAAACTTGCCTCTTTGGCTACAACCTCTGTTTGTTGCACTCTTTTCTTTGTCGGCTGCTGATTCAAGGTTATTCTGGGGAGAATATCTTCTTAATGATAAGAAATTTTGGGGGCATTTCTCTATCAGCTCCGCCTTCAAAGCTAGGTTGGACGCTTTAGCCACGACCCAAACAGTTTGTAAACCATATTCTCTCGCAAGGATCCCTTTACACCGCTGATATATTGAGATACCTTCTGATTTCCTGATTCTCCTAGTTCGTTATGTTTAGAGAAACGCATGAACTTTGTTGTATATTTTGTCACCGATCGCTTGCCTTGAACACAATCAATATAAATCTTATACAAAATATGTTTGCAATCTTCTGGTAAAAACCGCTCCAACATCAATTGTTTCATATTTCGCCAAGTTCGGACAGGTTTTTTCCTTTGCCTCTACCTATGAACAACACGTTTATCCCACCAAAAAACAACAATACTCTTCTACCTAATCGCTAACATCATAATCTGTTTGCTTTCTAGGACATCCATGACGTCGAAAAATCTGTCAACATCAATATGCTAATCGAGAAACTCTTCCACTCCATCGTTCCATAAAACAATGAAATATTAGCCTTTATGTGGTAATCATAGTGATTCCCACCTTTATCTCCTTCTTTAGTCACAACTTCTTCCTCTTCATAACTCGAATCCTCAATAATTCGAATGTTTCCACCATGTGGAACCCTAATCGGTCCTCCTCCCCTTTTCCGATTGTTTTTGTTGTTGGTGGTGGTGTTGTTGTTAACGTTGTTGTTGGCGTTATTCACCTGAGTTGATAACGTCGCCACATATGTAGTCAGAGAAATGATGGCCATGGTAAAAGTCGCGGTTATGCCCTCAAGCTCTGCTTTCGTCACTGATTGATCTCCTATGGCTGATCACGTTTCGAAAAGAACAGGAAAAACCTGCTTTGATGCCACCAGAAGCAGTCATAAGCGAATGATAGAAAGAACTAAACCTAGATTGAAAACAGACAAGTTTACAAGCGACAAAACTGTGAAAATAAGGTTTTGGAATCCACCAGAAATTGAAAAAAATTTCTCTGAAATATTATTTAATGAATAAAAATTGTCTCTCTAGCTACAACTGAATTGTTTAAGTACGAAGGAAACCCTTATGGGCTGAAAAGAAACTCTCCTACATCACGATATCTTGTGTTGTACTCAGTTATACATTTATAATTGATCCTTCCATCATATTGATTATTGAGTTTATGTATGCGTGAGAGTATTAATAATTAATCTTCCTACATCACGTTTTAACTTTAATTACGATTAAATTGGTGTTTCTTAAAACTTTTAACTTTAAGTAACTTTTAAGTACTTTGAATCTGAAGGTCAGAAGCTGAAGACTCAGACTCGGATGGTCAGACTCTGAAGGATACCCAGACTCTGAAGGCTATTCTAGAAGCTGAAGACCCATACTATGATAGTCATATTCTCTGGAAGTCGAACGCATGAAAGCTGAAGACGTTTGGTACTGAAGCCTCTGCAAGTTCAGACATGGTGGCTCTGAAGTTTCAGAAGTCAATGGATGTCATTTTTCAGAAAAGGACATAGTACAAATCGTACCACCAACATTCCCATGTGCATTTGTACGTACATTGTTGCATGTTATGTCTCCTTGGAAAAGAACGGTTCATTCCATATCAAGGAGTAGATTCAAATTCATTCCTTCATGGGACACGAACCAAATCAAGCAACAAATCATTGATGATTGATCAAGCTTCTCTAACGACTTTATGATGCGTTGGCACTCTCTTCAACGTCTTTTCAACCTCTATATAAAGGATTGAAGACTTGAAGAATTTATAAAAAGACTCTGCAATATTTTGAAAGTGCTAAAACTCTGTCAAATTGAATTTCGCATCAAACTCTTAGAATTTCTTAACAACTTTTATATCTTAGAAATTCTTATGTTCTAGAGTCTAAATTGTGTTGTATTTTGTGAACACCTCTAATTATATATCAAGTGTTCAATCAAACATTTTTTCTTTGTAATCTTTGTTTGTAAGAAGTCCATTGCTTGTGTGCTTGAGCATTGGAAGTCTCTTACTTGTGTGCTTGAACATTTGTAATCTTTGTGATTATAGTGAAAATCTCTTGTAAGTGACAAGGGGAGTGGACGACTTCCGGGTTGTAGAAGGAACCAGGATAATTGCTTTGTGTCTTTCTATTCTTTCTCTATAACTTTTATATCCACTGCATCTGACTCTAAACATTGCTTCAGATTCTGAACTCTATCAGAGGCTGAACTTTGGTTTAGAAGAAAAAGTTAACACAATTCAACCCCCCTTCTTGTGTTTTTCTCACCTTCAAAATGTAACTTTTTATTTCCTTGAAAAAGGTTACTATTTTTTGCTCTCCAAAAATTAATTATTATATCTTTTTATTTATCTTAAAATTATTTATCCCGTATTTTTTCAAATTTTTCTGTGTTTTTTATGCTGCAATAATAAATATGTATCCCATGTTTTTTATGTTTATTAGTGATAAATATATTTCCCTTTTTTTGCTGCATCAGTAAAAAAAATACATTTTTCATTATTTTTTATATTTATCAGCGACAAATGTTTTTTTATGTTTTAATCACAAATATTTGTCCTTTGTTATTTTTTTATATTTGTCAAAGACAAATATTTCTTCCATATATTTTTGTGTCAATGACTGATATTTTAACAGTGTTTTTACAATGACAAATATTTTACCCATAACTTTTTTTATGTATCAATGATAAATGTTTGTCATATGTTTTTTGATATTTATAATGACAACTATATGTTATGTGTTTATTATTGACAAATATTTGTTCAATTTTTTATATATTTATTAGTGATAAAAACCTCTTAAAAAAATGTGATAAATATTGGTCTCGTACGTATAAGTTACAAATATTTGTCCCATGTTTTTTAATGTTTATCGGTCACAAATATTTGTCATGTATTAGTAAAATTAATTGTTTATCAGCAACAAATATTTTTTATTTTTTTAATTGTGTGATTTGTGAATTATTTTGATTTTGATATCGAAAGTGGAAGTTTTTTTTTAAATTCATAATTTGAAAATCTATAAATAATTAATAAAATCATACACAAATTATGCAAATGGAATATCTGTTGTTAAATGTAATTTATTCTTCACTTTAATTGTTCATAAATGCGAATTGGAATTTGAATTTTTGTTATAATTGTATTTATTATGCTTTTTTTAAGGAAATTTTTTATGTTTGTTATTCAACATTGTAGTGCCACATTTTATATTCTACATTGTAGTGACACATGTAAGGTTGCTTGTATAATTGATGTTTTAGTTGCCATGTGTACTTCTATTGCACTGCACTTCTTCTTTTTTTTATTTTTTTCATCATCGAGGTTTTATTCTTTTGAACTTTTCTGGCAATTTTTAACAAGGAAGATGTTTGCTTCGACTACTATCTTTGGCTTTTGTCCTAGTGCCCCAAGTTCTTCGATTTATTCTTTTAAGTATTGAAATATTTTGTTAAGATGCTGCAAATGATATATGATGGCTTTGGGTTGTCAACAAAGCTGAGATCTCATCTTTACGATGCAATGCCTTTGCACTCTAGTTCTTGCCTATAAAAAAATGAACACATATTTACCTTAAAGTCATAATTTTGTATTAATTTATTTTAAAATCAAATCAAATTTTGGATAAGTTTTTTCTGCCTGGTACCGGCCTCCAACTAAATTATTGGATAACTAAGAATTTACAAAAAAAAATACTTAATCTCGTGCAAAGCTTGAGTAATTACACTTGCTATATCAAACCATGTTTTTATAGGATATGTTTGATCTGCTAAACAATACGTATTGTACAGAACAAACAGAACACAAGACAAACTTTTATGCTATGGAATAATATTTGGTCTTATACGATTTTTTAAACATAAAAACTATTTTAATATTTTAAACAACTTGTACGTGAACAAAAAGTTGTGTTGTGGTTTAGTGAGGGACAAGAATTTAAGTTTTATTTAGTCATTTGCCTCCAATTTGTCCTGTTTCTAAACCAGTTTTACAAATCAAACACTGTACAACTGAAGTTATTACGTCGTTCAGCCTATCAAAGGCACCCATATAGTTTCTTTTTGGTTTCCCGCAATTCTCTTCAAGAGAGGTAATCGTAATAGAAACAGCACTAAATGTTAGCATATCAACCAAGGTCTATTGATTTGAGATCATATAATATTTAAATTCACAACTTCAATCAGTTAAATATATAGCTCGTCTGCTCAGAAAAAATAATAGTAATAATATAATGCTCCTGTTTTTATTACTTTAGGACATGAACCAAATAAATACAAAATTACAATCTCAAGGAGAATTCAAAGGTTTCTAAATCCTTTGAAATCCATATCTTGTTTTAAATACACTATATTTCTTTTTGATTGCATCTACCTGTAACAGAGCTTACAGGAACAAAAGGAAAGGATGAATCCCAAGCATATGTAAATGAATCCCTATCTTTAGGAACCATGGCATGACCATTAAATAAGAGGCAATTATCGCTTTGCTTGCTAAGAATTACCGAGGAGATACCCTCTGAAGATTGAAACCCATTACAAGACAACATTATTTGGCTTTGATCACAAATACAATTGTTGATAACCTGCACCTCCCATTGAGGTCTGCCAGCTACTACTTGCCCAGTCTTTGTTTGGACAATTTGAAGGCTGTTCAACGGACACATTTGGCCACATGATCCTTACAAGAAAAATTGGGTCAAAAACTAAAGTTGAAAAAAAGCATAGTTAATAGCATGTGTCCTTGAAGGAATTATAATTAAGAGCATACCTTTAATGACAAAAGCAAGGAAGATTATGGAAACAAGACACTTAAATGTGGTTGCCATTCTCCTTTGTTGCTAACTCTTGTAGCTTTGGTTGTCTTATTTATAATTGAAAAAACTACTAAGTTTTTGAGCTAGGAAAGTTGACTAAATATTGCAATAATAACAAATACAAGGAATCCAGATATAGTATAAGGTTATTTTATTTTCTCTTAACTAAAAAAATGCATGGTAGAAACAAATACCAAAAGAAAAAATAGAGACAATCATTGTGGGACGAAAATAATATAACTTTTTTAAAAGAATATATTATTTGTGTTTGTCCCGCAAAGATTGCCACATTTGTCATTTTAGATACCGTAATAAAAGATAAAAAAAATTACAAAATTATCATTAGTAAGTATTGTTGTATTTGACTATAAGATCTAGTTCAACCAACAATGGTGATATTGCATGAGTAAGTTGCATATGGTGTTTGTCACGTCATGTATAAATAAAAAAATTATTCATGTATTCGCTATTATCGTAAATGCAAATTAAATATAATTACTTAGAAATTATGTACAAAATATTACCTTCAATTTCATACATTTTTATTTTGCAAATGTGACACTTTAGAATGGAGGAGTTCATGTCATTAAATCAAATCTTTGAATACTTTGATGGGATCCGGAAATCTTTTAATACTTTCAATGTTAAATGTTTTTTTATAAAATAATCCTTTATTAGTTAAAAAGTCAATAACCTTTGACCAAAAACAAAAACAAGTCAATGACCTTAATTATTAAGTACTAATTTACCAAGAACAATATCATAAATGTAAGAATATTAGTTTTAATTTTTCATTTAAAGATATTAATATTAATAATATTTTCTTCATCCTCTCAAAAAAAAAATATTAATATCATCCTCAATATATAATTTTGGCAATCCATTATGATCCCTAGTGAAGAGGAGAACGCGGGTTTGACAGGCATCCTTTGAAGCTTTCTTCTTCTGACTCTTAGATAAATATGGAGTAAAAGGGACATCATTGTCCTTACCGTGGAGAAGCAAATGTGCAACGAAGGGACATGCATATCCTTTTAAATTACACAAACAATATAACAAACATAATATAAAAATTTTCTTTTTCAATGACATTATTAATATAACATTATACAAAAATTTGTCTAAGGGTATAATTGAAATAATAAATAATCTAACCTAAAATCTCTTATTTTCTTTATACATTGATATAGATAATATTCTTGAGATTTCTATTTTAAGGATATTTAACTATCTTTTTAATTAATAAATTAAGTAATATTAGTCCCCGTGAGCTTAGCTCAGTTGGTAGGGACATTGCATAATTTATGCAGGGGCCGGGGTTCGAACCCCGGACACCCCACTTCTCCACATTTAAATGTGTGAGCTCCAGCCACTAGGCTACTGGACCAAAAAAAAATTAATTAATATTATAAAAAGGATAAAATATTAAATAAAATACTTTAATGAAGAGTAAAATCTGAAAGGGAAAATGGAAGCCCAAATCCATATACTTTAATGACATATCTACTGCCATCAATTATGAAACTGTTTCTGGTTAATAGTACAACTGTTAATTGGAGAAATTTCAGTTGACATGACAATATAAGGAAGGTTTAAAACCCCGAAAATTATTAGGTCTGTAAACCTCCACTAACCAGCCAAGTATAAGCATGACAAAAATCATGTATCCCACTTTTGGAATCGCCGAAACTAAAATCATTGAAAAATTGTTTAAAATCTTACAAAATGGACCTATGATATTTAATTTTTTAATTTTTCTGGGTCGAACATTACACCACTTTGCGGGGATTTGGATCTGTCAAAAACTAATACCGACGCAAAATTATTTAAAATATCGAAAAAAAATGGACCTATGGTCGCTAATTTTTTTATTTTTCCGGATGGACTGCGGCCCACCCTAGCCAATAAAGGGCTCCACCACTACACCCAATCAGACTATGCCACACCTTACTAAAGAAAGGACATGAGATTAAAAACACAGGAAGCCGATTCAATAGAATCAATACAAAAACTACATAAGCCCTCGCCAAAATTGACTAAGACACACCTAAGTAAGATTGAATTGATTCGGATGAAGATTGAATCAATTCAAAGAACAAACTATCAAAAATGAATTGATTCAAATTGTCTCCTATCAGATTTGAATCAATTCAAAGGTGACACAGAACTCCTTGTTTTCACTTAATCGATTCAAGTTGTCCTTTGTGACATTTGAATCGAATCAAGGTATAAAAGTGCATAAAAAATAGTTTGAAAATAGACTAAGACCCAACACTTTGTAAAATAAGATTTCCACCTTAAAGTAGGTTAAAAAAAAGTTTATCAAAAGTTCTATGCATGCAAAATATATTTATGCAAGGTAAGAATAAGTCCTAAACTTATAGGGACAAATTAGATATAATATATAACTAGTCTAGAGCAAGGAACATCACTAAAAACCCTAGAATATAGAATATGAAACTATAAGTAATACGTAAGATAAACTCAAGTAAATATCTAATCAGATTGATCTCCTATGCGAACAACCATATCTTCCACTTATGATCCTGTTGGAACAAAATAATTTTAGACAATGTCTCTTAAGTTTTGATGATAACAAGATATTAAAAGATCAATTGGAAATGCTAATATTTGTTCAAGAGTGCAGGACCATAGACAAAAATTTACAAGGATTTGATCATATATGGGTTCTGAAAGAACAAATCAAGAGCAAAAGATTTTATTTGAGAAGCTAAGCTTGAATTCAGAAGCTAACCCAACATTTGAGGTAATCTTGATGATAGGCTCAGATTCGGAAGAAGAGGAGTTATCTTCATTGTTCTCTTCTGAAGAGGATTCAACAGAAGGAGTTTCTACTCTTTCATTCTCTACTGGTGCCACATTCCTTTGAGAAATTTGATCTTGGTCTTCGACCATATCATTTTGAAACTCCTCAACATTGTCTTCTGAAGAAGGAGGAGGGTAGGTAGGTTCTATCGAGCCATTTTCTCTAGCTCATGTTGCATTAAAGCTTCATTCCTTTTCTTCAAAAGTCCAGTAGGTTCATCCCTTTTCTCTCCTTGGCCTTGAGGGGGATTTTCAGCATGTTCTTCCCTTCTCCCCTCAGCTCTCTGTATTGGGCTTTCAGTCTCCTCTTCTTCGAAAGCTTCCAATGCAGGTGAACTAGCGGAAGAGAAAGGGGTGAGTCATTGGTGGGCTTAGCAGTCATTGGTGGCAACTAACCACAATTGAAAAAGCCATATGGGACCAGAGAGTGCAAGTGCTTTTCCTTCCACCAAAGGTTGCATCAATTGTCCTCCATATCCTACTGACTCATAAAGTCTTCCCAAAAGCAATTTACTCAAACAAAATGTGTGGCCTTCATGCAGTTGAATAGCCATTCCTATAAATTTTTTGGCTACTTGAAGGGAACTAGTGCAAAACACAAAATGGGATAGCCAAAAATTTAAGAAAGCAATATGCTTTTGGTCAGAAACCTCACAGGTATCAGTTTAGTAGTGGTCAGAGATAAAGTTGGCATAACTAGCTCTATTGGTGGGAAAATTGAATTGGTTTTCCTTGTTCGCTATGCTGGGGTCGAAAGTGTCACATGTGGGTCGAAGCCTTGTGGTGGCTACCACATCGAAAAGGGTAGGAGTGAACATACCACATTTCAAATGGAGAATGTTGGTTAAACCCTACCATAAATGTATGGCAGCCAGGAGCAGAGTATCATCATACTTAAGGCCACTTTTAGAGAGTTGAAGAGTTCAAAAATACCTATATCTCTCCAAAACTGAGATTTCTTAAGTTCAACTTTCTTTAACCATTTGAGATAAGTCGAAGTGTTTGCAGGGGAAGGGGCTGATCGAAATACCCTATTGGATGCATTCATGAAACTCGTGTTATAAGTACCTATCGAAAAATCTCTAGGTTTTCCAACACTACAACCAGGAAAAAATTTATTAAGCTTATCCTGATCTACACTAGAGTCTGGTAATGGTCCTAGGAATGCATAAACATGGTTTGAGAAGGAGTATGGAATCAATACGTAGGATTTCCATATTTTGGTTTTTTCAGCTTCCAACGAAGGTTCTGGTGCTTGGGTTTGGTTGTTCTCCATAGGAAGAACACTCACATTTGCAGCAAGAGGAACAAAAGTATTTTTTCCAGATGAAGATGCCATGATGCTCAAAAAAGAAGATTTGAATGAAAATGATATGAATTTGGAGTTCTTGCGTGAAGAAATGAAAATTTTGAAGCTTTTCTTGGACTGTACCAATGGAACCTTTGAAGTGTTGTTGAGTTTTCTGAAAAAGCAAGAGAGAGAAAAATGCCAGAAAAGTAAAAAGGGAAGAGAGGAGTGGATTTTATAGTGCCAGGAAAGAGAAAATATTGAAGGAATGAAGGTGAGAAAAACACAAGAAGGGCGGGGGGTTGAATCGTGTTGGCTTTTTCGAATTCTTTTTCTAAGTGTTCAACTTTTGTCAGAGTCTGATGGGTTCAGAGTCTGGCTCAGAGTCTAAGTGCAGCGGATAAAAACATAACACAAAGGTAAAGAGAAAGAGAGAGAGAGAGAGAGAGAGAGAGAGAGAGAGAGAGAGAGAGAGAAGACACAAAGCAATTTATATTGGTTCCTCCTATAACACAAGAGTAGTCCAGTCCCCTTGCACTTCCAAGGGATTTCACTATAATCTCACTAGATTACAAGTGCTCAAGGACTCTTCCAAGAGCCTTACAAATGCTCAAGCACACTTGCAAAAGACTTTTATTGCTCAATCAGTACTGAAAAAGACTTCCACTGCTCAAGGACACTTCCAAGAGACTTCTAATGCTCAAACACGCAGGCAAGAGACTTCCAATGCTCAATCACAATTGAAAGAGACTTCTAATGCTCAAGCTTCACAAGCAAGAGACTTCTTTTGTTTACAACTTAAACAAAAGTGATCTTACACTTGATATACAATCAGAGGTGTAAACAATACAATACATAACAGACTCTTTACAACTTAGAATTTCTAAGATACAAAATTTGATAAGAAATTCCTATGTGTTTTTGCGCTATTTGATTTTGACAGAGTAATGACACAGTAAAAATAGTAGAGTCTTGTTAATCTTTTTCAGATCTTCAACTCCTTTTATAGGCTAGGATTTGAGAGATATTGGAGAAGAGTGTCAGCGCATCAAGGACGTTGGGCCATTGCCTGATATGGATAATTATGTTGAATAATCATTTGAAATTCCTTTGCTGAAACTGGAATTATTTGTTCATTCTCTTTGTCCTTGAAGTTCTTTGTTTGTTTCTACACATGGTCAGAAGAAGACAAAATTGTACTATCAGATCCTTGATAGAGACAGCTACAGAAGACTACAAATCTGACGTGGAGTCTGGCTCCCTCAAGATCTTCTAAGTCTGGAGGTCTTCCAAGTCTGATGGGGTCTTCCGAGTCTGATGTGATCCTTCAGAGTCTGATGAGATACTTCAGAGTCTGAGTAGCATCATTTCTTCTGATCCAAAATGTTGACTTCTGGTTGACCTTTCTTCAGATCTTCTACCTTACTCTTTTAGCTTCTCATGTGCTTCTGATGCTCTAATACATGTTCAATTCATCAAAAGATTTTATTCTGTGGTCCTCCATACTTGAACAAATATTAGCATATTCAATTGTTCTTCAATACTTTGTTATCTTCAAAACCTTAGAGGAATTGCACAAATTAAACCAATTTTGTTCCAACAGGGAAACCTTTGAGTTCTGATCCAACAGTAAGCTGCCACATGGTCGAAAATTTTGGAGATAGTGGGATCACGAAGAGGATTTGATTGACACTTTATTTCCCAAGTTTGATGAAGTGGCCCACTAACTTTTAAATTTAAATTGGTGGCCCACTAAATCTTCATAGTGGCGTAGAAATGAGTGAAAACTAAAAAGACAGTTTTGAAGTGACATTATGATGAAAATGACGTCATTCTTTTAAGAAAATATAATTTTTTTCAAAAATGTCTATCTTCTCCTTCATGTTTTAAGTTGAAAATGACATTTTTTTGGGGGCAATTTGTTAGCCAGTATTTTTAAGTGTTGGTTTCGACAGGAAAGGTGGTTATCAAGACTACCAAATGATCTAAGTACAAGATGGAAAACAAACATTTCGACAGGATAGGTTCGACAAGCTCTTGAATCTGACTAAAGAATAATTTAAATCCTTTTTTAAGAGGCAAGATTAAAAGTTCAAGACACGTGGAAGCAGAGGCTAAATCTGCCGAATAGATATAGTTTAGGACCGTTGGTCTGCTAGTTATTTTTCTTATGCATATATACTAGTTTTTCATAGGAAAAAGAGTCACAAATCATTTACCAAAAGTTCTTTAACTTAAAGTACCCAACATAGAGAGAAACAATTGTAGAATGTATGTTATGATTTGCTGAACCACTTAATTTTCAAAGCAATGCAATTTACTTTTCCTTAAGTTTCTTTGTTTTTTAAATTCAAAGTCTTTTATTGCTTTAAACTTCAAACAACCTTGTTATCTCTGTCGAACAAGGCAGTTTTTCTTCATAGTAAGACAGTTTCTTCATCTTGTTCATAAACAAACTCTTGAATATGACGAACATTCAAGGATTTTCTTGAAATAATATTGCACAACATGTCCTAGGATTACTAGTTTGATCCTGGAAGTAACTTTTAAAACTAGTTTTCTTGTTTACCAAAAATACTAGTAAATAATTTGTTATCTCGTACTGCACTTTTTTTTTCATCATCGAGGTTTTATTCTTTTGAATTTTTCTGGCAATTTTTAACGAGGCAGATGTTGTTAGTCCTCTGAATACTATCTTTGGATTTTGTCCTAGTCCCCCAAGTTCTTTAATGTTTATTCTTTTAAATATTGAAATATTTTGTTAGGATGTTGTAAATGATAGATGATGATTTTGGGGTGCCAACAAAGCTAAAATGCCATCTTTACGATGCAATGCCTTAATTTGCACTCTAGTTCTTGCTTATAAAAAAAATGAACACATTTTTACCCCCAAAGTTTTGTTAGGTATGGATTCATCATTTAATTATTAAATAAAAAGTCATAATTTTGTACTCCCTCCGTTTCAAAATACATGTCCATTTTAGAAAAATTGCAGTAACCAAGGACAAACTAGTTTGACACAAAAGTTCCTATTATACCCTTGTCTTTGACTTCCTCCATTTTACATTTATTTACCACATCTCATAATTACTCCCAATACCAATACCAAAATTAATTAAACAAATTAGTCCATCATTTAAACATCCTTGGTCATTTCTTGGGAGAGTCCAGTAGTCATTTCTTGGGAGAGTGCATGAGTAAATCCACTTAAAATTGGGTCAACATTTATTAGTAGAAAATAATTATTGTGAAGAAAATATAGAATCCAATTAATTGGTAGACAAGGGTAAAATAGACAAAATGTATCATTAAACTATCAAATGGACATGTATTTTGAAACAAAAAAATTCTTCAAAATGGACATGTATTTTGAAACGGAGGGAGTATTAATCTCCTATCTCCTCCTGTACATACATTTCAAAATAAACAAAATGAAAAGTACACATGGCACCATTCTCAAGAAAATTAACACATGACATTCATTCATAATTTGTTAATTTTTATGCAAAAATTTACGAAATTGTTTTAATTGCATTTAAAAATAACAAATCAATTTCTTTAAAGTGTTCATTAAATAATAGCGATTTGAAAATCACATTGGCTCATAACCGATTGACCAAACTTCTCCCATCAATGTTCATAACTTATGGTAATTAAAAACTGAACAAATATGGAAATTTTAATGATTTAATATTATTAACTTATAAACATGGTATTTTTTTAGGTCAAGTAGCCCGATGATTAAAATTTCACCTATAAGATAAATAATTGGGGAATTAGAGGCTTGAACTCCGACCCCTGCATATGTACTGTTCCTATCAATTGATATATGTTCACGGAGACATAAACATGGTATTCATATTAGCTAATAAACATTACTTTTCAATTTTAACAATAATAAATTTTTAACAATTTTTTTTTCAAATACGCCACAAATATTTATTAATGAACAATATATAAAAACACAAGATAAATATTTGTCGCTGAGATATAAAAAAACACAAGACATATATTTTTCACTAATAACTACAAAAAAAAAATCACGGGACACTTATTTATCACTGATACAGAAAAAATATACAACACATTTTGGTTATTGATGTATAAAAAACATGGGACAGATATTCATCACTAAACAATATATTTGAATAAGAGATGAGAGGGCGAGTGAGGGAGAGAGGCGGTACCCCTGGTTTCTATTCAGGGCGGCCGCGCCGGTCCTTTTCACCGGCGGAGAGGTTCAATAGGGTGGGGAGGGGCCCTGGCAGGGTGCCACAAATTGGGGGGGATAGGGGAGATTGGCAGGACGTGTTGCCGCGACGTTGGAAAGCGCCAAGACGGGAGGATCAAGGTCAGGACAGGTTTCAGCGGTTCAAGCGACAAGGCGGTTTTGGGGTTCAGGCAAGGGCGCGAGGTTCTTCAAGGGTGACATCTAGGGGGCGGCGAGGGAGCAATGCGGCGGTGGTTGGCCATGTGCGGCGCACTTCCCCTTCTCCTAGGGTTGTGCGCACGCGAGGAGGAAGTGAGGAGAGAGGCGCGATTGCTGCAGCCCCTTTGCGGCGGTCGCGCTCGGCATCGAACAATGATTCAAACGAATTGCAGTATTCTGGTTTTAAGAGGTTCGTCACTTTCTATTTTACGAATTTTCCAGAACAGGTACGTCATTTTAATTTGCGGAAATCTTTCGAAGTGTGTGGGATTTTGGAAAATGTGTTTGTAGCAAGAAAGCGGAATTCTATGGGTTATATGTACGGTTTTGTGCGTTTCTCAAAAGTTAATGGTATTTGGTTTGGTCACTTACGTCTTTGGGCGAAAGTTGCAAGGTTTGATAAGCAGGATGTCAGGAAGGGGGAGGGAGGTGTGCGTGACAAGAGAGGTGGGGGGGTTGCTGATGGGAATGAGGGAGAAAAAATTAATTTTGAGGAACCGGGGGAAGTGGGGGTTCTGAGGGAGAAAAAAATTGTGAGGGGGGAGGCTTTGGGAGAGGAAGGTGGCGTGAGGGAGGAGGGGACGGTGAGGGAGGTGGTAGGGGAGGGTGAGGGAGTACGGGTGGGTACGGTTGATGTGAAGGTGGGGGCGGTGTTGGGGAAGCAGGGGGAGGTGGTGACAAAGGGGACTGTGGTTGAGGAGGGGAGTGGTAACATGTTATCTAAGGGAGAGAAGAGCTTGGACGGTTTTAATGGTTCGCTACAGGTTCCGGCTAGGAAGTTAGTGCGCATGTATCGGTCATCTGAGGACGATTTGTTATGGGCTAGAAAAGGGGTGGTGGCCACGGTGATTAGTGGTGAGTCTGTACCATTGTTACAAGAAAGAATTGCCGATGCTGGGTTTTCCACCCTTGCTTTTATCCCGTTGGGGGCGGACAAAGTCTTTATTCACAGTTTGTCGAATGAGGCCGTTATGACAACTATTGCTGGAGCTAAACAATTTTTTGACCATTTTTTCTCCTCTTTTGTTAGTTGGGACAAGGAGGTGTTACCGTTCCAACGGGGTGCGTGGTTGAGACTTTATGGGATCCCTTTGCATGCGTGGAATGAAAAGTTTTTTAAAATTTGTGTGATGGATGCTGGCCGTTTCTTACGCACTGATGTCTGCTCTTTGGAGAAGGAAAGGTTTGATTATGCACGTGTGCTGATTGCTACCTCTTCTCTTGAGATTGTCAACGTTGTTGAGAATTTGATGGTTGATGGAGTTATGGTTGAGATTAAGATTGTTGAGGAATGGGGTTTTAATATAGGAGAGGATGCATGTTTGTTTGAGGAGGAAAGCGACGAGCAGGGTTCAGATGTGGAACGGGATGATGAACAGGTGGGTCATGACCAAGATAATAATGTTGATTTTCTGGTTGAAAAATTAGTTACTAAATTGACTCAGGAGGAAGGGGGTTGTGATGAGGTGCATCATTGCTCGCCTGTTGGCCGTGTTGATGGTGAGGTTGAAGCAAGTGGTTTACCGAAGTTTATTGACTCGGCTGATCCTAATTCGAGGTCGCTCTTGGATGGTTCGAGTTTGGTTGGTGAGTCTTCGACGGCTGGTCACAAGCGAACTCTTTCTTGTCCACCAGTTCGAGGGCGGTCCGTTTTGTCTGGGCCGTGGAGTATGGAGTGGCTTAAGGATCATCATCACGGTGACACAGGTGTTATTTTTTCCTCTCATAAGAAGCTTATGAAACAGGTCTCATCTCACAGTCATCATAGCTCTAGCTTAGCACAACTTTCTATGAGAAAGAAGTTCAGTGGTTCTTTCCGTCATACTATGAGAAATTTGAAAAAGGTGGCTCGTTTACCTAGTAAAGATCGAAAAAAGGTACTGAAAATTTTGAAAAAAAATGTCAAACGACCTGGTGGGAGAAAAAGAGTTTGTATAACTGGTGAGGTGGTGTCTCGGGTTTCTTCAGATTCTGTTTCTTCTTCATCTTCTGTTAATAAGGATTGGGAGAGTTGGATTGCCTTGCAGGGTGATGAGAGGGCGGTGATGGAGGATGTTAGGGGGTTTGGTAAGGCTATCGGAGTTAGTTTTAATCATGATCCTGCTAATTCCTTTAGTGTATTGTCTGGTGCGGGGAGGGGAAGGAAGAAGCGGAGGGGGGCGGCGGTTGGGGAGGGAGAGGGAGTGGAGGGGGACGGTTGTTAGGTGTGTGGGGGTCGGTTGTAAGGTGTGTGGGGGGCAGTGAGGGGGGTAGGGGTTTTTGTGATGAAGATTATTTCATGGAATGTGAGGGGTCTGGGTGGGTTGGAGAAGAGGCGGGAGGTTAGGAACTTGGTCGTGGAGAAGAATCCGTTCATTTTGTGTCTTCAGGAAACTAAGTTAGGTAATTGTGATGATCGTTTGTGTGCCTCTCTGTGGGGTTCTGCGCCTCATGGGTACTCTTTTCGTCCTTCTGTGGGGGCGTCAAGGGGTTTGATTATTTTGTGGGATACTCAGGAAGTGGAGGTATGGTCTTCTGTTAGTTTTGACCATGGTGTGATGATTAATGGTTGTTTCAAAAAGTCTCAGGAGGATTTCTTTTTATTCAACATTTATGCTCCTTGTGACAATTTGGCGAAACAAGTGTTATGGGATTATTTAACTTCTCGTTTGCAGGCAGTGGGTGGTAAGAAGGTTTGTGTTTGTGTTGATTTTAATGCTGTCCGTAAGGTTGAGGAAAGACGAACCGTTAGTCTCAGTTTTCGGTCTTCAGATCATGTCTCTTTTAATCATTTCATTGATGTTTCTGGTTTGGTTGATCTTCCTCTGTGTGGTCGGAAGTTTACGTGGTATAAGGGCGACGGTCTTTCCATGAGCCGTATAGATAGGTTTCTGTTGTCCGAGGAGTGGTGTCTGGTGTGGCCTAATGTTGTGCAAACGGCTCAATTACGGGGTTTGTCGGATCATTGTCCCTTGTGTTTGTCGATGGATGAGGAAAATTGGGGTCCTCGACCTTTGCGGATGCTGAAGTGCTGGCAAGATATTCCCGGTTATAAGCAATTTGTTGTTGATAAGTGGAACTCCCTGCAAATTGATGGATGGGGCGGTTTTGTTGTCAAAGAGAAATTGAAGTTGATCAAATTGGCTCTCAAAGCATGGCACGCCTCTAATTCTAAAAATATTCCCGGAAAAATTGGTTCTTTAAAGGCTCGTTTGTCTGATTTAGAGTGTAAGGGGGACAACCAGATGTTATCGGACGTTGAGATTGCTGAATTACGTGATATCTCGGTGAATATTCATTCCTTGTCTCGGATTAATACTAGTATTTCTTGGCAGCAGTCTCGCCTCAGTTGGCTCCGTGATGGTGACGCAAACTCCAGATATTTTCATTCTGTGCTTTCTGGTCGTCGGCGAAGCAATTCTATTTCCTCTATTATGGTAGATGGCGTGAGGGTGGAGGATGTTCAACCCATCCGCCAGGCTGTGTTTAATCATTTCTCTTCTCACTTCAAAGGTCTTGGTGTGGAGCGGCCTTCAGTGGATGAATTGCATTTTCGTCCTTTATCGGTTGCGGAAAGTGGGGGGCTGATCCGTCCTTTTTCAGTTGATGAAGTCAGAGTGGCTATTTGGGATTGTGATAGCTATAAGAGCCCGGGTCCCGACGGTATTAATTTTGGCTTTTTAAAAGAGTTCTGGCATATTATGAAAGATGACATTTTCCGGTTTATTACAGAATTCCATCGGAACGGTAAATTGGCTAAAGGTATTAATTCGACTTTCATTGCTTTAATTCCTAAAGTTGAGAGTCCTCAAAAGTTGAATGATTTTCGGCCTATTTCCTTAGTGGGTAGTCTTTATAAGATATTGGCGAAAGTTCTTGCTAATAGATTGTGACTGGTTATTGGAAGTGTAATTTCTGAGGCTCAAACCGCGTTTGTTAAAACCAGACAAATTCTTGATGGGATTTTGATTGCGAATGAGGTGGTAGATGAAGCTAAGAAATTAAAGAAAGAGCTTTTATTGTTTAAGGTTGATTTTGAGAAAGCCTATGATTCGGTGGATTGGGGGTACCTTGATGCCGTTATGCGAAAGATGTCTTTTCCAACTCTATGGCGGAAATGGATCAAAGAATGTGTCGGTACCGCGACTGCTTCTGTTTTAGTTAATGGCAGCCCGACATCTGAGTTTCCTTTGGAGAGGGGTCTGCGACAAGGTGATCCCCTTTCACCTTTTCTCTTTTTATTGGCGGCTGAGGGCTTGAATGTTATGATGACGGCTATGGTTCAATCTAATCTGTTTACGGGTTATAGTATTGGTTCTTCAGACAACACTGTTATTTCTCATCTTCAGTTTGCGGATGATACGCTCTTGTTGGGGGTCAAAAGTTGGGCGAACGTTCGCGCATTGCGGGCGGTGTTAGTGTTGTTTGAGAGGGCGTCTGGGTTGAAGGTTAATTTTAACAAGAGTATGCTGGTTGGGGTGAATATTTCTGATTCTTGGATGGCTGAGGCGGCGTCGGCTTTGGGTTGTTCTGTGGGGAAGGTACCTTTTTTGTATTTAGGCCTCCCTATTGGTGGTGATCCTCGTCGTTTGTCTTTTTGGGATCCGATTGTTTCTCGTATTTGTTCCCGCCTGTCTGGGTGGAAGAGCCGTTTTCTCTCTTTTGGTGGCCGCTTGATCCTGCTTAAATCTGTCCTGACTTCTCTTCCTGTCTATGCTCTTTCCTTCTTCAAGGCACCGTCAGGTATTCTCTCCTCTATTGATTCTTTATTGTCTAAATTTTTTTGGGGAGGGTGTGAGGAAAATAAAAAATTGTCTTGGATTAGTTGGAATAATGTTTGTTTAGGCAAGGAGTTTGGTGGTCTGGGTGTTAGGAGATTGAAGGAGTTTAATTTTGCTTTACTAGGGAAGTGGTGTTGGAGGATGTTGGTAGACAGAGTAGGCTTGTGGTATAAAGTGTTGGTTGCTAGGTATGGAGAGGAGGCAGGGAGGTTGGCGGATGGGGGCCGGAGTGGTTCTTTGTGGTGGCGGGAGATAATTAAAATTCGGGATGGGGTGGATACTGTTGGAGGAGGTTGGTTTGCTGATAGTATTGTGAGGAAGGTTGGCTCAGGTATGGATACGTTTTTCTGGACGGATCCTTGGTTAGATGGGGTTTCGCTTTGTGTGAAGTACCCGCGGCTTTTTGACTTGGCTTCTACCAAGTCTTGCACGGTGGCGAGTATGCGTGAGTTGGGGTGGGAGGTTGGTGGGGGGGCTTGGCGTTGGCGCCGTGAGCTGAGGGCGTGGGAGGAGGAGTTGTTAGGGGATTGCATTACTTCACTTTCGTTTTGTTCTTTGTCTTCTCACATTTCAGATACTTGGAGATGGACCCATGATACTAGTGGTGACTACTCTGTGAAGGCTGCTTATAATCTGCTTACGACACAGGTGTCCAATGTTGCGGATCCTACTTTTGACTATGTTTGGCACAAACAGGTGCCTTTGAAGGTCTCTATTTTAGCCTGGAGGCTTCTTCGTAACAGGTTGCCGACTAAGGATGGTTTGATTAAGCGTAACATAATTTCTCATGATTCCCAATTTTGTGCTTTCGGGTGCGGGGGTTTAGAAACAGCTCCTCATGTGTTTCTTGATTGTCCCGCTACTTCGCCTTTGTGGAATTTGGTTAGGTCTTGGATTGGTGTTTCGTCGGCGGATCCGCGGTTGATTTCTGATCATATTGTCCAATTCGTTCATTCTTCCGGTAGTTTGCGCGCTCGTCGCTCTTTTCTTCATCTTATTTGGCTTTGTTGTGTGTGGGTTTTATGGACCGAACGCAACAATCGCATTTTCAGGACAACGTCAAGCTCTGTTCAACAAATGCTCGATAAAGTTAAAATTAATTCGTTCTGGTGGCTAAAGGCCTCTTATGTGAACATTGGTTTGTGCTCTCATTTGTGGTGGTCGAGCCCTCTTTTTGTTTGGGTATCGACTAGTTGCTTTGTGTTTTCCTTTTGTATGGTTTTGACTAGTGATTGTATGTTTTGAGTTCTTTTCTGGCACGCCTTGTGCTAGGAGGGACTTCTTGGTTATCTTAATATAATTCATTTTGGCTTGTTCAAAAAAAAAAAAAGATATTCATCACTAATAAATATAAAAAATAAACACGGGACAAATATTTATCACAGATAAATATACGAAAAAACACAACAAATATTAACAATTGATACATAAAAAACACGGGACAAATATTATTAATTGATACATAAAAATACGAGAGAAATATTTGTCGTTGATATATATATAAAAATGATAGATAAATATTTGACACTAACAAATATAAAAAAAAAGACCGGACAAATATTTTGATTGATACTTAAAAAAAACCATGCAAACATTTTTCGTTGATAGAAATAAAAACTAATGAAAATATATTTTTCAATGATACATAAAAATACGGAACATATATTTATCACCAATAAATATAAAAAATATGGGATACATATTTGTCGTTACGGTAGAAAAAATATTCAGAAACATGAAAAAACACAGGATAAATAATATGGATTGATAAATAAAAAAATATATATATACTTTTAGATATAAACAAATAGTGGCTTGTTGGCACGGGGTAACACACTAGTTTATTTTAAAATCAAATCTGACTTTGAATAAGTTTTTTCTACCGGGTACCGGCCTCCAACTAAATTATTGGATAACTAAGAATTTACAAAAAAAAATACTTAATCTCGTGCAAAGCTTGAGTAATTACACTAGTTATATCAAGCCATGTTTTTATAGGATATGTTTGATCTGCTAAACAAAATGTATTGGACAGAACAACAGAACACAAGACAAAACATCACAAGACAAATTTTTATGATATTGAATAATATTTGGTCTTATACGATTTTTTATGCATAAAATACTATTTTGATATTTTAAAAAACTTGTACGTGAGACAAAAAGTTTTGTTGTGGTTTAGTGGGGGACAAGAAATTGAGTTTTATTTTTGTCATTTACTTCTAGTTTGTCATGTCTCTAAAACAGTTTTACAAATCAAACACCGGACAACTGAAGTTGACATGTCCTTCATTTTTCAGCCGACGAAATGCACCCATATAGTTTTCCCACAATTCTCTTCAAGAGAGGTAATCGTAATAGAAACAGCACTAAATGTTAGCATCAACCAAGGTCTATTGATTTATTTTCAATCATTTAATTTATTTTACTAACCAAGGTCTGTTGATTTGAGATCATATAATATTTAAACTCACAACTTCAAACAGTTAAATATATAGCTCGTCTGCTCAGAAAAAAATAAAAAATAATAATAATATAAAGCTCCTGTTTTTATTACTTTAGGACATGAACCAAATAAATATAAAGTTACAATCTCAAGGACCTTTGAAATCCATATCATGTTTTAAATACATGACTATATTTCTTTTTGATGGCATGTACCTGTAACAGAGCTTACAGGAACAAAAGGAAAGGATGAATCCCAAGCATAGGTAAATGTATCCCTATCTGTAGGAAGCAAGTCATGACCATTATATAAGAGGCACTTATCGCCTTGCTTGCTAAGAATTACTGGAGAGATACTTTCTGACGATTGAAACCCATTACATGACAAAAATATTTGGCTTTGATGACAATTACAATTGTTGATAACCTGCACCTCCCATTGAGGTCTGCCAGCTACTACTTGTCCAGTTCTTCTTTGGACAATTTGAAGGCTGTTCAACGGACACGTTGGGCCACATGATCCTTAAAAGAAAAATTGGGTCAAAAATTAAATTTGAAAGAAAGTATAGTTAATAGCATGTGCACTTGAAGGAATTATAAGAGCATACCTTTGATAACAAGAGTAAAGAAGATTATGGAAATAAGATACTTGATTGTGGTTGCCATTCTTCTTTGTTGCTTACTCTTGTAGCTTTGGTTGTCTTATTTATATTTGAAAAAACTACCAACTCCTGAGCTAGGAGTGTTGACCATGTATTTCAATAACAACAAATACAAGGAATCAAGACATAGTATAAGATTATTTTTATTATATTTTTTCTCTTAAATAAAATGGTAGAAAAAATGGAGACAAAACAGATATAATATGATTTTTTTTTAAAATAATATATTATCTCAGTCCACAAAGATTGTTCACATTTCTTTGTTTCACACATATTAATAAAATAATTAGAATAAAAGAATAGTGATTTTGCAAAATTATGGTTATTAAATATTGTTGTATTCGTTGTAAAATCTAGTTCAACGGATAATCACAATATTGCATGAGAGTGTTTCATATTGTTGTTTGCCATGCCATCTACATGCAAAAAAAAGTATTGGTGGTGTATTTACTATTATAATAAGAGAAATGTTAACGAGTTCCCTCCGGGCACTCTTTAAGACCTTTAAATGATAATTTTTTATTGAAATATGTTTAATCAATGCATTGAAAATCGAAATATTTGACTTTTGTATAAAATAATTTCTTCTTTTGGAATTCTTAAAGAGTGTCCTGGAGACACTCGTTAACAAGACGCTTAATATAAAAACAAAGTAAAATATTATTACATAGAAATGATGAACATAATATTACGTTCCGGTTTGACACATTTTTTTTTTCACAAATGTTGAATGCTTTTTTATATAATAATCCTTTCTTAAATATGAATGCAAGAGACGATTTCTTTACGGGGATTTTAAGCATTGGCTTGATTTTAACATGAGAAATGAAGTGGGGTGGCAACTTGAGATAAATTGGAGAGACTTTTGAGTCATGGCGGGTCATTGTTTGTGGTATTAGAGATATAAGGAGTCTCACGAAGATAATTTTCAAAGACCAATTCATCCAGCTCATTATGTTCTGAAGGGTGTTCGATATCATCATTATGCCATATGGGCTAATAAGGTTATTGTGACGAGTCCTCTGAAGTGGTGTTTATTGGGTGGACGCCTCTTTCGGAAAGGGTTGGAAAAATTAGACATAGAATTATCATTAAGTAGAAAATTAAAGAGAAAAATTATCACAAATAAATCGATCTTGGATGAAATTAAATAGAGTATGAAAACCATCGATCTTTTTGACAAATGTGTGCAAATGCACTAAGGTTAAGAGTATTTCGCTACCACAGGTCAGTTACCGCTGCAGTTGGTCTTATAGTTAGTATTCTTCATGATACAACAGTCACTTCTTGCTAACACCACACTTGAATTAACAAGGTCTCAGTAACAACTTATTGGATGCTAAAAGGGAACTTTACACATAAATATTTATATATATGTGTTTGCAATAGTCTACAACTTCAAAGCCTTACATTGTACCCCTACACTTATACCTTTAAAATGACAATTTTACCCTTTTCACTTTCTCTTTCAACATTTTGTAGATTCAACATGAGTTCACCCCCACGCTACAATTCTCCTATTAAGAGTTTTTTGGAAAACATCATATAAGATTTTTGGAAAATATTTATAAGGAGTCTCGTGAAGCGTGCTCGAGATTATCATTATGTCATGAAGGCTAATAAGGTGATTACAAAGAGTCGTCGTGAAGTGGTGTTAATTTGGTGGAAGCCCCTACCGGAAGGTTGGGTTAAATTAAACAGAGATGGTTCTTTTAGGTGAAAGTCGCATTTATTCAATAAGTTGTTTTGAGTGATGTATCTTAGTAGTTTTTGTGTATGCACCATTCTCCTAGATCATATCAAAACATGATTTTTGAAATAATTTCATTTGCATAAAAACTTCAGGTGTACATTGATTTAGAACAAAATATGGTTTGGAAAGATTTTTTCGCATGTTCTTGAAGTTTTTGCATTTATGATTTTAATCATTCGGTCATTTGTTATAAAAAATACTTGAATCACTGTAAACAGAGAGTTCGGTTAAAAATTATATTTGAATCATGAAATTTGTGATTCTAATCAATTCATCTAGAGATCAATGATTGGAATCATAAAATATGTGATTTGAACCATTCTTCATCAGGATCATATGATGATTGGAATTATCAAATATGTGATTCGAATCATTTATCATACACCCTCATAACTCATTTCACATATGATTCGAATCATTTTTTTAAGAAACTGAACTATATGATTCAAATAATTCGAGGGTTTAGAGTTTATTTGGTACTTTGACTTGCACTAAACTCTCAAACCTATAAATGCTTATCACTACTCGTTTTGTCATTCATTGAATGAAACACTCCCTCAAGGCTTCTCTCTCTCTCTCTCTCTCTCTCTCTCTCTCTCTCTCTCTCTCTCTCTCTATATATATATATATATATATATACACACACACACACAAACTATTTTGATTAAACCCTTTTTCAAAGATCACTTATAGGATTTAAGATCTAGGCTGATATGGTGTTATAGGATATTGTAAGAATTGGTTTCTCTCAAGGATCTTGGTAGAACATCAAGGATCTAAAGCAAAAGAAGCTACTTTTCACCTCTAAAGGTAATAGTGGGGGTTGTTTCTCAAGTCATCAAAGTTGTAGGGAATCGAAGCAAGATTCATAGTATTGAAGATTTCTTGGACAAGAAGACCGAATGAGTGCGTGGAAGCTTGAGATTCGAAGACATTGGGAGATCCTATATCAAGAAGACTTTGGAGTAGTTGCTTAGCATAGAGGATTTATGATCGGTTGGATTCGTAAATCAAATGAATCTTTGTAATCTATAATTTTACAACATAATATTGGAAGACCATAGAATTTCTGGTACTAAGAGTAGATGTACACTATAGCGAGGATGATTGGGGAAACCACTATAAACGATGTTGTTTTCTTCTCCTTTTTCTTTAATTTCTACAAGTTACAATTTGATATATGAGAATTGTTGATTAGGTTAATTATTATATGTGCTAAGTGATTGAATAATTTTTAAACCTAATTTTCTAGGAACCTTTTGTAAACTGGTTTGATAAGCCAATCACTTCTCATATTTAAAATTAGCTTGTTTGTATTTTCGTCATAGATCAAATATTGTCGTTTCTTTGTTAGTATATTAATTGTTTAAGTTTAGGTTTGATTTGAGATTGCCTTTGGTATTGTAATTGATTTGTGTATTAAGTTTGATTGTTATTGTGAATATCTTGTTCAAAGTTTAATTAGTATGAATTAGTATTGTTTAATTAGTATTATGCTTATTGCAATTGCACCGTTTCAATAGTCGATCGATTTCACGAAAAGTTTTTCAAACCATGTTTCCGCACAAAATTTTTAAAGAGTGAATCTATTTTCCCCCCCACCCCCTCTAGATTCATATCGCTATCGTCATACCGACTAAGGAATCCATCGGTTAATGGTAGATCAAGTGGAAGATCTTTGGTTGCGAGTATTCATCGGTTAATTAATTTGGATTGGGAGGTAGTGGTGATACACTCTTATCGCGAAACTAATCAATGTGCAAACGCCTTGGCTAATATTGGATGCTCCCTTGATGGAACAACAATTTTTTATGAGTCTTGTCCTATTGACCTAAGTCATATGGTGACTGCTGATGTAATAGGGGTTTCAATCCCTCGTTTGATTTTGGCCCTCAAGGTATTAATAAAAAATATTATAATATTTTTTGGTCAAACGTTTAAGGTTATTTTATTTTTTTTTACAAAATAAACGATATTCATTCATATAGAGTACATTGATGTAATATAAAATTCAAAGTCGCTAAAAAATGAATCTCTGAACGAACTCACATTATCCATGTTAATAACATAAAACGACAGAGTACATATGCCAACAAATATGACTATATTCAAGGCTCTAGAATACTCATGTCTTCGAACCTACATCGTTGACAACAAGAAAGTCATTGATTGGATCTGTACTTGATTAAAACTAATCTTTCAACCTGGATTGATTAAACACCGCACTAGCTAAGACGGGAAATAAAAAAAAAACACCGCACAAAGACGGGAAATCAAAACAAACAGAGTCAAAATTAAGGAAAAAATATTTAAAATATGTGAAAATCACTTATTTAACTAAAAGAGAAAGAAAAACAATTTCGGGTGATGATTTTGAGTCAAAATTATCCCTATACTTTAGCAAAATTATAAAAAAATATAAAAAAAATTCTTGGTAAAATGTTTTGATATTATTAGTTTAATCATTTACCATTAGAACTATATATTATAGTTTGTAATTATAAAAATGTTTTCTCACTTCTAATAATATTTTCTATTCAAAGATTGGTAGTTAAAATATCGTTGAATATTAGAACATTAGTTTTAATTTTTCAATTAGAGATCTTAATATAAATAATAATTTCTTCATCAAAAAATTTTAATATTAATATATTAGTTTTTGGGTGAAAATTGAGTTTATAAATTCAAATTTTCTAAAAGATACATACTTAGGTACCGTTTGGCCCGACTTTTTTTCTACTTCTCTAGAAATTTAAGGAGAAGGTAGGCCAAACACAATATCTATTAAGGACTTACTAAAAAAATATTTTAAACATTTTTTCCCTTCAAAAAATATTTTAACAATTTTTTTATTTATTATATATTTGTACAATATTTTGCCAAACAACTTTTAACTTAAAAATAGCTTTAAAACTAAAAAAAAATAAAGTAACCAAACAATTTTAACTTCTTTCTTAAAGCCCTTAATTTTTACTTTGTTTTAAAGTAGCTTTTGAACTGTAAAAAAGTCAGACCAAACGATGCCTTATAGTAATTTTATGTATGTGTGTTTGACCCTTCTTAAAAAAAAATGTATGTGTTTGACTAAAAATAAAATTTTATATGTGTGTGAGTAAGTTATTCCTTTTTATTTTTAGTAAGCAAAATTGGACATATGACATCATTATCACTCCAGCTATCCCACACTCTAAAGTCCCTATATTTGTTATTTCTCCGTTAAAAATACTAATGTATATATCCGTGCACCGCAAAAAAAAATGATTTTGAAATTAAATTAAATTAAAAATATAATATTTTATACTACATAACTTAAATTGTTTTAAATTCGACGTAAAAAATTTGACTTAAGGTAAGGTTTGGGAGTACGCTTAAAGATGTCAAAAATGAGACGGGCTAATGGACCGATCCTTTAGCCCACATTTTGGGGCCAGACCTAAAAAAGCTAGTCCAAAATGTACTCGAGCTTTTTTTGCCCTAGCTCATTTGGCCCATATAAAAATGTGGCCGGGCTGGGCTAGCCCATCGGACTTCGGGCCGACCCATTATCTATATTTTCATTTGATTTTTGTTTAAAAACACTATACTTTTTGAAAAAATTATCAACTAATTTAAAATTTATTAATAAAAATGAATGAATTTAGCTCAAAGTTTCAAAATTC
This sequence comes from Medicago ruthenica, assembly GCA_018208015.1. Classification (NCBI taxonomy): domain Eukaryota; kingdom Viridiplantae; phylum Streptophyta; class Magnoliopsida; order Fabales; family Fabaceae; genus Medicago; species Medicago ruthenica. The sequence continues at coordinate 80,163,644 of CM031371.1, forward strand.
TAAAGTTTATAAATTATTAATTTGATTCAATTGAAGGAATAATCTAGAATTTAATTAATATTCAATGTTAATGTAAAAATTATTTACAATTCTACGTCCATCCAATCATGTTTTAGCAAAAAGATAAATATTGTGAGTAACTAATATATAAAAAAAGTGAATAAAAAAAAACTAAGACGGGTTGGGCCGGGCTGGCCCATGGCCCACACAGGTTAGGTCGGGCTCTAGAATATATGGCCCAAATATAAATGGATTGGGCCGAACTGGCCTATTTATACACTCGGGTCAGTCCAGGCTGGGTCAGGCTAGCCTATTTGACATCTCTAAGTACACTACAAACATGCAAGTAGTTGGTAACTATCAAGAACATTATCTCTAGGGATCGGGGTTTGAAAACCGGATTCTTCACTTCTCCACACATAATGTGTGTGAATATAGCCACTAAACTACTTGACCAAAAAATGAAAATACTACAAACATGAAAAAAAAAGCACGTGAAAATAAGAATGGAAAAAAAAAAGGCACGTCAGAAAAATCTTTACAGAAGAGGAATTGCATGTGTTGAAATCCTTCTTGTAAACTTCATTGAATGTCCCCCTCCTTCTGAATTTGAAGCTCCCTCTTCCGCAATTCCTCCAATGATAATTTCAATGAATTAGGTCAATCTACAACATTCCCAAATAGAAAAAATCATCTCAGATATGAGAAGATGAAAAAGCAAAATTCAAAGAACAAATATAAATAGGTTGCACAAAATAACATCCTAAATTAAAATTATGCAAAAACTATCTATAATACATGCCAAACTCTACATAAAAATATAGTTATGTTAAGTATCTAGTTTTAAAAAATCTCAGCTATAAAAATAAAAACTAAGAGAAACAAACTCTACATAGAACACTCAAACTTTTACAAAATGTACCTACATCAGAGTAAGCTTTGGAAATGTCTCTTTTTAATTATTTCTTGAATGATGTAGAATTTGATGATATGCAACTTTTGAGGTTGAAGTATACTTGGTATCATCCAAATGGGCGGTCTATGAGCCGTATTGATAGAGCTCTCGTTTCATCGGAGTGGGGTGAGAATTGGGGATGGCGCTTTGGGTTTTGTCGAGGGATGTGTTGGACCATTGACCATTGGTTTTAAAAGTGGATGGTTGTGATTGGGGCCCAAAACCCTTTATATTTAATAACCATTGGCTTGATAACCGGAACTCCAAGAAGATGGTGGAGGTGGATTGGAGAAACCAAGAGGTGAATGGTTTGACGATTTTTGTGTTGCATTCAAAAATGAAGGGGTCGAAGAATGTGATTAGAGAGTGGAGTATGGGGAGTATGGGGATTTGGAGACAAAATTTTTGAACTAAAGAAGTTTGTGTGTATGGTGGGAGTATGCCTATCCTTGTAAATGGGAGCCCAACAGAGGAAATAATCATTCAACGTGGTTTGAAACAAGGTGATCCTTGAATTGTAGTGAAGGATCCAATCCTTTTAATTATTTGGGCCTTCTGGTAGGTGTCAATCCGCGGAAGAAGACAACTTGGGAACCTTTGTTTGAGCAACTAAAAAGTAAGCTAATGTCTTGGGGGAGTATATATATTAGTTGGGAGGTAGATTTGTCCTTTTAAATTCGGTGTTGAACTCGGTCCCTATTATTTATCTCTCTTTTTTAAGTTGTCGGTTTGTGTGTTGAAGTTGATAGTGACTAGTGAGACTCCAAAGGAATTTTCTTTGGGGTGGTGTGAGAGGCAGTAGGAAGTCTTGTTGGGTGAGATGGATGAATGTAAAAATGAGATAGCCTTTGATAACAGTGTGTTCCTGATAGGTGTGTGTATGGATTTGTGAATGAAACAGTGGAAATATAAGGGAACAATGAAAGAAACTTACAATTGTATTAATGGAGACAACAATTACAAGAGTAACAGCTAGAATAGGACAAAATAACAAACTGATAGTGTAGTACTATCAGCCCCCAAGCACGCAGTGCTCACCAATTAATCACTATAGAAGTGACCCCACTCAAATAACTGAATTCCCAGATGATTATTCTCTCTGACTACTCCCACTTAAATAGGAAGGCTCATTTGCCTCATGTGGCCACGTCATCATTCCTTATGCCTTTCCCTCCTTTTCCTTTCTTTCTCATGTAGACCCTCCAGATCTTTGGCTTGGGTCCACTGTCAAAGTCCACCACATGATTCACATCTCTATCAACTCCCTCCTCATTAGAAACAGCCTTGTCCTCATGGCTAAAATCTGGAAACTGGCCACACAGCACTTCATTATCCTCCCAAGTAACATCCTCCAAAGTCTTGGGCTTCCATTTTATAATTTTATAAGACTTTGTTGCAGAGTCACTCCTTCCTTCACAGTCAGCCTGGAGCCCATGACCTTCTCTGGATAAACATCAATCTCATCTGTAATTTCCAAGTTTTTAGGAAGCTTTCCCTGTACTTGATAATCACCAATAGCTTTTTTAAGTAAAGAGACATGGAACACAAGATGAATCTTGGACTGATCAGGCAGTTGCAGCTTATACGCTACATCACCAACTTTGGCTAAGACTTTAAAAGGTCCATAAAAATGAGCAGCAAGTTTTTCTTTTAACCACTGAATGCTGCCTATGAGGATGCAGTTTCAGAAAGACCCATTCCCCAACCACAAAACTCACATCTCTTCTCTTCTTATTAGCATAGATAGTCATCTGTTCCCGGGCTCTCTAAGGGTGTGATTTGAGTTTTTTTAGAGCTTCATCTCTCTCACTCAGCTCTAATGCCACAGCAGCAACTTTAGTCTCATTAGATAGAAATCCCAAAATGCTAGGGGGTTGTCTTCCATGGACCACTTCAAAAGGAGTTTTCCCAATGGACACATGATAGGTAGTGTTGTACCAAAATTCTGCCCAAGATACCCAGTTTGACCAAGTCGTTGGTTGATCTGACACAAAACATCTCAAGTAACTTTCCAGACACCTATTTATCACCTTAGTTTGCCCATCAGATTCTGGATGATAAGCAGAGCTCATCTGTAGCTTTGTGCCCTGTAATTTGAATAATTCCAACCAAAAGTTGCTGACAAACAAAGGATCTTTGTCACTGATCAGGGACTTGGGAACACCATGTAACCTCACTATCTCTTTTACAAACAATTCAGCAATGGACTTAGCCGTATAAGGTTGTTTGAGCAGTAAAAAGTGACTATACTTTGACAACCTGTCCACTACCATAAGTACAGCTTCATAACCTCTAGATTTGGTAAGCCTATGATGAAATCTAAAGAAAGATCCTCCCAAATTTCATTAGGAATGGGAGGAGGTTGCAGCAGACCTCCAGGAGTTGTAGCAGCATAATTCTGTCTTTGACAGATATCACAGGATCTCACAAAATATCTAATAGCCTTCTGCATTATCCTTTGAATGCAATAGGAAGTCCTATGAATAAATCCAAGACAAAGAGGATGAATCAAGCTTTGAAAGGCTTAATCATAAAGCTCAATGAAAAAGAAATTCAACATGGATCAGAGGCTGCACCAAATTAGGTCACTTTCTTACAATTGGATCAAGATGCTTTGAGCCCAACTTGGAGCCCAACTTGGAGCCCAAATTCACATGACAAGAAGCTTTAGTGGGCTGATTAGTACTAAATAAAATAACCAATAAAAATCCAATTTTCCTCATTTTATTTTTTGTTTTTATTTTTGGGTGGATTTTTAGATGATCTTTTGTATTCTCGTAGCCACTCCAAATGCTTCAAAGTAGTGCTCTAAGTTATTATAGTGGCTAGTGGGAATTTTAATCATGTTAGTGCCTATTTTCTAGGTAATAAACATGCACTTATCAATGTATTTGGTAAATGCATGGTAGTAGGAATTTATCTCTAGTATTCCAAGCCTAGGCTATAAATAAGAAGCTCATGTACTTCTCAAATTACAATTTGAAGATCAATCAATTTGAGTTTTCTCTATTGTGATAACTTTTCCTTTGTTCTTGGGTCAAGAACTTTTATAGTGTTGGTTCTACCGACAGGTCGCGGTTAGGGTCGCACTTTGTTTGATAACTTTGGTTCTACCGGCAGGTCGCGGTTAGGGTCAAGTTCCTTACATGTTTTCAAGACGGTCATATCGGTCACTTATCAAAGAGTCCTAGAGCAAGAAGCCTTGAGCAAGTGTGCTTGAGCATAGGAAAGTATCTTGGAAGTGTCCTTGAGCATTTTGTAATCATGTGTGATTATAGTGAAATCCCTTGGAAGTGCAAGGGGACTGGACTACTCCGGGGTTGTAGTTGGAACCAATATAAAATTGCTTTGTGTCTGCTTTCTCTCTCTCTATCTTTATCTTTGTGTTTCTGTACTTATCTGTTGCACTCAGACTCTGTATCAGAATCTGTTTACCACAGATTCTGAATAGCTTTTTAACACCAAGAAAAATAAACCAGAAAAAGCCAACACAAATCAACCCCCCCCCCCTCTTGTGTTTTTCTCACCTTCAATAAGCAAGATGTTGAATTAACTAAGACGTGAAATAGATGTATAGTATGTGGATATGATGTTAATCGACGAATGAGATGTTAACGTTGTAAGATGATGAGGTATGATAATAGTATAAAATGTTACATGACGATGATGAACGATGTGATAAAAGATGCTTATGAAAGACATAGGGGCAAAGTAAAGAGAGTTGAAAGAGGGTAATTCATGAACTAATAAAGATGAAAATACTAGTAAATTAGGGGAAAAGGGTGAACGTAGTGATGAGACTATATGTAAATCCCCAATCCCCGAGAACAAAATATAAAGATAAATCATGCATTTATCTTACATTAGAGCCTTGTTACTTCAACATACAGCTCTTATTAAATATTCATTATAAAAATTTCATCAACATAATCATATCGCAGCGGAATAAAAACATAATCAATATCATACAAATGTCATGTCTCGGTTCATAACATACAACTCAACAGAATAAATCCTCAACATTTTGATCATAAGATCGCATAACATAAAAATCCAACAATAAAGATAATCCCGACATTCTAGATCAGAGCACCTAGATCTAGACTCCTCGATAAACAACAATAACATCAATATCATTACATCCATAAACATCATCAATAGCATGGTTACATTAACATATAATCATAACATACTCGCATGCAATCATCATTCGGGTTACCCCACAGTTATATACATACCAAATACTCCCATCAAAACATGTTCACACATAATCATCAACTCAAGCCAAATCAATTCAATCTCAACACAATCATCAAGTATCCAATTATCAATTAGATGCACAACTTCACACCAAAACATTGTCACATACAACGCTTCATGTGTATGCAATGCGCCTAAGGACTCTCTACATGCATGTGGTACCATAGTGATCTTAAATCACCCACCATTTTATTCTTGATCTTAAATCAAGCACCAAAGTTTATTCTCGATCTTAAACCGAGCACCATAATTTATTCTCGATCTTAAACCGAACACCATTAACTGACTATGAATGCATGGACTCATATATAGACTCAACAATGCACATTAAACATACTCATCATCGTTATACAATTCACACCATCGTATAACATACATCACCAATTCATCACAAATCACATTGTCAAATCAATAAGGCCACACATCAACAAGTCATGCAATCAGAACATCGCATCATCGTCATCATATTCATTTAACTTCTTTCACATAATCACAACACACACCAACGAACAAGGTTACATAGACTTATTATCTCATCTTGCTTCATATATCTTATTCATATTCCATCATTCATCCACGTAACATAAGCAACATGCAAAACATTTTCATCTTACTTCATTATCAAAGTCCGTCTCTAATTAATTAACCTATAAGCCTTGCTATACTTATGTCCAAGTTAATCAGTCATAAACATCATCATTAAACACCTATTAGTCATATTTAATGGTTTGGAAGTCATTTGAGTACATTTGGTACCTCAAAAAGTCAAAAAATTAGGGTTTCGCTCAACTGCACAGGGCGCACGGTCGTGTGTCTAGGGCGCATGGGCATGTGTCCCAAGTACAAGAATCACGCACGGTCCGTGTCACAGGGGAGCACGGTCGTGCATGACTACCAGTACAGAATTTTTCCGATTTTTGCGTTTTTGCGTAAAAATATTGTTTTCAACATCGTTTTTCGACCCAATTCGCACCGAAACATTTCCAAATCCTTAAACCAGTAATCACCACTTATTAGTTATTACTAAATTAATATAGCTTAAAACAACTTAATCAAAATCACTTAACACCAACTTAATTGATTTGTGTCTGCCTTTTCTCTCTCTGCATTTATCTTTGTGTTTCTGTACTTTATCCGCTGCATTCAAACTATGTATCAGAATTTGTATACCTTAGATTCTGAACAGCTTTTTAAACACAGAAAAAGGAACCAGAAAAAGTCAACACAATTCAACCTTCATTCTTGTGTTTTTCTCACCTTCACCTATTATTTAATCAAATAAAATTCTAATAATTCTACTAAAACTCCACAATTTCTCAACAATGGGCTATTACTTCAAGTAAAGTGCCCCATCATCAACAATAAATATTAAGAAGTGTTTAGAATTCTATTAAATTAAATAAACAAGAAATCAGGGTGTTACACATAGACCAAAAGCTTACCATATCATCATAGTACCAGTTCCCTTTATTATCCTTGTAGTAGTGCATTTGTAACACCCATATAGAGATTGCCTAGGATCTCTTACGAGTATTAAAATTTCGTACTGGATACATTAAATACAATACAGAAGAGTTGTTTATTAATTATACAAATATATGTCTTTGATACAACTCAAGATCCGATACATCATATTCCTCATAATTTACATCATAATACATCATTCATATACAGTATCCATAATATAGCACATAAACAGCACGATCAGTCCGTAGCTTTCTCTTTACCTTTTCGTCGTGCTACCTGCGAAGAACCTGCACCAGAAGGAAAGGGATGAGACATAACGTCTCAGTGAGCTCCTACCCTACCTACTGTTGGGCAACCACAGGGAACCTAGGGTCACCGTGCCTACCTCGGCGATCTGGGGAAAACCTAGGATCACCAAGTCTTATCTTTACTTATTTCGCGATCAAGGGAAAGAACTAGGATCGCTCTTACTTAGTGATCAGGGTAACAGAATTACGATCACGTCTTGTTACTAGGAACTAATTGTCCTATACTCTCAATACTTATACAAATAAATGTATTAATCTTTATATCTTTAAGTTAGAAGTTAGCGTTGAACAATCAATACTTATCTTGGTTCATTTTACGGAGTGCATCCGGGTGGAGTAACCCCGAAGTACATCTCCCTTCTAACCGGTGAAAATTCCTATCATATCAGGCTAACACCGGACTCCTCTTGTCGTCGTGCGGCTATCCTTGCGGAATAACACGTCCCACTAGCGTGAACCTCCTGTGTCCCACTAGCGTGAACAGCAGAAGACACGACTTAATAATATTAACTTATGCGTATACCTCCCATGTCCCACTAGCGTGAACAATGAGAGACGCGAATAATATGTTTTAACTTGTGCATGAACCTTCCGTGTTCCACTAGCGTGAACGACGAAAGTCACGACTTAGGATTCTTCTTAATAGTCTTACTAACGCGTGATCCATCCGTGTTCCACTAGCGTGAACGACGAAGGCCACGGTTTATACCTTAATAATTCTTGAACTCTTAACCTATATAAGGTTCTAGACTTAAAGCCTATATCATGCTTGAACTTGCTTAAGCTTAATTGTGTATGATAAACTGCTTAGTAAGGGATAATCCCTAAACTAGCTCTTAAATTCTCTATAATGACTTGGGGATTAAGCTATGTATCCTCTTAAACTTATGCCTATCCTCACCCTATAATGTTGGTTTAAATCTCTTAAGGATAGGTCTTTATTTGCTCTTTAACAATGCTTGATCATTACATGTCGATCCTTAAGTCCGAAGCAGTTTTGAATAGCCGAAATGGAACAAGAAAAGATGAAAAATTTGATGATCCTGTCCAGCCCAAAATCGTGACACGATTGGGCAATCGTGTCACGATTTCTTATCCAGAAATCGTGTTTGGCACTGCCTGTGAAATCGTGACACGGTTGATAAATCGTGACACGATTTTACCTGCAGTTGGACAGTTTTTGGCAAGTTTAAAACGTGATTTTCACCAATTCAGCTTATTCAAACATACCCAGACATCATAGCAACTTAAATGATAAATTCAAAGACATATCAACAGGATACAACACACAATGATCAAGAATTGTTATCTAAATTAACTTAGGGTTCAATGATCTTAACTTGCTTAAAAGCTAAAACTTATAAACTTACTCATTCGGGTTATAAAACCCTGTGGAGCTCACCTTAATCCACAATTTGGTGCTAATAAGCTTGAATCCAAAACTCTATGCCTCTCCAAAACAAACTCCTCCCTTGGTTCTTCCTTGTTCCTCTTTCCTTTCACTTATTCTAGCTTTCTACTCAAGCTTCCTTGCAAGTGTTTTCTTACTAGGTTTGGAATGAAATTTTGGATGAAGAATGGTGAGTGTGATTGGGCGTGAGAGAGAAGAGAAAAAGAAAAGAAATCTGAATTGTGGCATGAGAATGAAGGAAATGGACATGAAGAAAGATAAATATCTTGTGCCATTTCAAATTAAACTCCCCCTTATACTTATTTACAAAATTGCCATTCCCTTAATTCCTTGTTTGTCTTGCTTGCTTCTCAAGTTTCTAGCACAGATAAACGCTACATATAAGCGGGATATTACAATCTACCCCCCTTAAAGAAATTTCGTCCTCGAAATTTAGAATTTACCTGGAAATAAATGTGGATAATGCTCTTGCATTTCTGATTCTAGCTCCCACGTCGCTTCACCATCAGGAGAACCTTTCCATACAACCTTGACAATAGGAATCTCTTTGTTCCGCAAAGTCTTAACATCGCGATCAATTATCTGATCTGGTTCCGGTTGAAAAGTTAAATCCGATCTCAAATCAATATTGTCTAGTTCCACTGGTTGGAAAGGGTCGGGAATGAACTTCCTCAGCTGGGAGACGTGGAATACATCATGCAAACCTGACATGGCCGGTGGCAGCGCCAACTGATAAGCTGCTGGTCCGACACGTCGAAGTATCTCAAACGGTCCAACATATCTGGGACAAAGCTTCTTAGTCCTGAATGCCCCTCTTAATCCCAACTTGGGTGTAACCTTAAGAAACACATGGTCTCCTTCCTCAAACTCTAAGGGTCTTCGCCGCTTATCCGCATAACTTTTCTGACGACTTTGAGCTGTTCTCATTTTATCCTGAATGGACTTAATCTTTAAGGTCGTCTCCTGTATTATCTCAGGTCCCAATATACTTTTATCTCCGACTTCAGCCCAACAAAGCGGGGTTCTACACTTCCTACCATATAGAGCTTCATAAGGTGCCATTCCGATGCTAGAATGGTAACTGTTGTTGTAAGAAAATTCAATCAATGGTAGGTGATCGTTCCAACTTCCTCCATCTTCTAGAATACACGCACGTAGCATGTCCTCTAAAGTCTGAATAGTTCTCTCCGATTGTCCATCTGTTTGAGGATGATGGGACGTGCTCATCTTCAATCTGGTTCCCAAAGCTTTCTGAAAAGCCTTCCAAAAATGGGATGTGAAAATGGGATCTCTATCAGACACAATACTAGCTGGCACACCATGGAGTTTCACAATCTCCGAAATAAATAACGCGGCATACTGAGACGCTCGGTAAGTGGTCTTAACCGGCAAGAAATGAGCCAACTTAGTTAACCGGTCCACTATCACCCAAATGGAATCATGTCCTCGTTGTGTTCGAGGTAATCCAGTCACAAAATCCATGGTTATATCTTCCCATTTCCATTGTGGAATTTCCAGAGGTACCAACATTCCTGCAGGTCTTTGATGCTCAATCTTCACTTGTTGACAAACAATACATCGCGACACAAACTCCGCAACATCTCTCTTCATACTAGGCCACCAATAATCTCTCTTCAAATCTTGGTACATTTTGGTGGTACCAGGATGAATACTAAAACTGCTCTTGTGTGCTTCTTCTAGAATCAACCTTTTTAATTCCACATCATTCGGGACGTAAACCCTTCCTTCAAACAATATTATACCATCTGGTGCCCATGAAAATCCTGCTTGGCCAACTTTCCTCTGAAGGTCTACATCCCCAGATTGAGCTTGTGCGATCCTAAACCGTAGGTCACACATAATATCCATCTTATTCAACAAGACGCCACCTTCTAACTCTGTAACATGTAGATTAAGATCTCTGAATCTCTCATACAACCCACATGTACGCATCATTACTTCAGCTTTAACTAAAGCTTTACGACTCAAGGCATCAGCTACTACATTTGCTTTTCCTGGATGGTATTTCAGGTCAAAATCAAAGTCTTTCAAATATTCCATCCATCGTCTTTGTCTCATATTCAGATCCCGTTGATCAAACAAATATTTCAAGCTCTTATGATCACTAAACAGATCAAACTGCGCACCATACAAATGATGCCTCCATATCTTCAATGCAAAAACTATTGCTGCTAACTCCAGATCATGAGTGGGGTAATTCTCCTCATGGGTCTTGAGCTGTCGGGATGCATAGGCTATCACATTCTCTCCTTGCATAAGAACACTTCCCAGTCCCTTGGAAGATGCATCGCAGAATACGGTGTATCTCTTTTCAGGATCTGGTATTGCCAACACTGGCGCTTTAGTCAACTTCCTTTTCAAAGCTCTGAAGCTTTCTTCACATTTTTCATCCCAAATAAAGGGTACATCTTTTCTGGTGAGTCGTGATAAAGGTAAGGCAATCTGAGAAAATTTCATGATAAACCTTCGATAATAACCTGCCAAGCCTAGAAAGCTTCTGACCTCTGCTACATTCTTGGGTCTTTCCCAATTAAGTACAGCTTCAACTTTGGATGGATCAACGGCTACTCCTCCTTGAGAAATAACGTGACCCAAAAACTTAATCTCGGATAACCAGAATTCACACTTGCTAAACTTAGCATACAGCTGCTTGTCTCTAAGGATATCCAATACGATTCTTAAGTGTTGAGCATGCTCCTGAGGATCCTTAGAATAGATCAAAATGTCATCAATGAAAATCACCACAAATTGATCAAGGTAAGGTTGGAATATTCTGTTCATGTAATCCATAAATACTGCTGGAGCATTAGTTACACCGAAAGGCATAACCAAAAATTCATAGTGCCCGTAACGCGTTCGAAACGCCGTCTTAGACACATCTGAAGATTTAATACGGATCTGATGATAACCTGACCGAAGATCAATTTTGGAAAATACCGTTGCTCCTTTAAGCTGGTCTAATAGATCGTCAATCCTGGGAAGAGGGTACTTGTTCTTGATAGTCACCTTATTAAGTTGTCGATAGTCAATACACAACCTCATGCTACCATCTTTCTTCTTAACCAATAGAACGGGAGCACCCCAAGGTGAGACACTAGGTCTAATAAAATGCTTCTGGATCAGTTCTTCTAGCTGAGATTTCAGCTCTCTCAACTCTGTTGGTGACATTCTGTACGGTGCCACAGATACTGGCTCCGCTCCTGGGATCAAGTCAATTGAGAACTCCACCTCACGCTCCGGAGGTAGACTAGACACTTCTGAAGGAAATACATCTAAATACTCATTCACTACCGGAATATCACTGGGACTTAACTCTGATTCTGAAGCCACAGTGAGCATCACATAAAATCCCTTATCCTGAGCACATATGAATTGAATTAACTGATGGGTGCGGTTAATCAATTCAGACAAAGCCACACCTTCCGCCGTATCACTGGTCGGCATAAAAATACTCTTCTCTGAACATCCAATATACACATGGTTAGCGGAAAGCCAATCCATGCCTAAAATCACATCGAGTTGCTCCATTGGGAGACAAACTAGATCAACATAATAGGTCTTACTAGACACAGTGATAGGACAGCTTTCACAAACATACTTTGCCTCAATTCCGCCTTCAGTAGCGGTAGACACTAACATTGGAGGATTCAACGGAGACAATGGTAATTGCAGCGTCTCCACACATTTATATGAAATGAAAGAACATGTAGCGCCGCAATCAAAAAGAACTTTTACTGGATTAGTACCCAAATAACACATACCGGCAATTAAATCTTCATTGGCTACAGCCTTTGCGCCGTCAAGGGAGTACACTCTGCCCCTACTAGTAGTTGTTCCTTCAGCTGTTCCTTTAATACGCCTATTAGGACACTCTGTGATAAAATGCCCTGGTTGCTTGCATCCGTAACAAATACCAGCTCCCATCAAGCACTCTCCTTTATGCATCCTACCACACGTCTTGCAAGTAGGATAAGGCCGTGAAGGATTATGTTGTGGAGAATACGTCTGTTTCCCTCTCTGAGGAGAACCTTTAGGTTTAAGCTTGTCATGATACTTATCAGACATTCTACTCTTCTTCTTCTCATAGGCTGCCGCTCTTTCTTTCGAAGCTTTGGCAAGTCCAGCCTCAACTACTAAGCTGTCATGAACCAGTTCATCATAGCTTGCTGTCCTTTGGAGACTCACAGCAGTGTCAATCTCGCCTCTTAAACCTCTCTTATACTGATTCATTTTCCACACTTCATTCTCAGCATATTCATTATGTGTGGAGTAATAGGACAACTCTTCGAACTTCTTTGTAAACTCAGCAACCGACATACTACCTTGCTTCAATTCCAAGAACTCTTGCTCCTTCTTCACCTTGTAAGACACAGGTAAATACTTCTCCAACATTACTCCTTTAAAGTTCTCCCAATTCACTTCTACCCCATTGGCTTCCATCCTGCGCTGAGCAGATTCCCACCAGTCTTCTGCTGCGCCTCTGAGTTGGTTCGTGGCATAGACCACTTTATCTTCTTCCGAACAATCTGCCATTCTAAAAATCTTCTCCATCTGCTTAATCCACTTTCTTGCTTCTTGGGGTTCACCTTCTCCATTGAACTCCGGAGGGTGATGTCTGTTATATTCCCTGAACACAGGATTTCCAATTACTGGAGGAGGTGGTGGCTGTGGATGGAAACCTTGACCCTGCTGCATCATTTCCATCCATTGTTGTTGAGCTTGGGCCTGTTGCTGAGATTGTTTTTGCATCATCAGCATCATTTGCTGATACTGTAATGCATTCTGAGCTTGTTGCTCTTGGTATTGCTGCTGCCAGGCCTGCTGTTGTTGCATCATCTGTTCCCATGAATTCTGACTAGGTCCTCCACTCTCGTCACTAGCTTGATTAGTACGAGGTCTGCCTCTTCTTCTCCCAGACATCTTATCCTAGCTGTCATATACAAGTCAAAGTGATCAGTTTTAACTGAACATAACATCTAGAATAATGTCCTGGATCCAAGAGGTCCAAAGAACTTGGATTGTACTTTAATGACCCAAGGCACGGTCTGAATCGACCTGCTCTGATACCAAATTGTAACACCCATATAGAGATTGCCTAGGATCTCTTACGAGTATTAAAATTTCGTACTGGATACATTAAATACAATACAGAAGAGTTGTTTATTAATTATACAAATATATGTCTTTGATACAACTCAAGATCCGATACATCATATTCCTCATAATTTACATCATAATACATCATTCATATACAGTATCCATAATATAGCACATAAACAGCACGATCAGTCCGTAGCTTTCTCTTTACCTTTTCGTCGTGCTACCTGCGAAGAACCTGCACCAGAAGGAAAGGGATGAGACATAACGTCTCAGTGAGCTCCTACCCTACCTACTGTTGGGCAACCACAGGGAACCTAGGGTCACCGTGCCTACCTCGGCGATCTGGGGAAAACCTAGGATCACCAAGTCTTATCTTTACTTATTTCGCGATCAAGGGAAAGAACTAGGATCGCTCTTACTTAGTGATCAGGGTAACAGAATTACGATCACGTCTTGTTACTAGGAACTAATTGTCCTATACTCTCAATACTTATACAAATAAATGTATTAATCTTTATATCTTTAAGTTAGAAGTTAGCGTTGAACAATCAATACTTATCTTGGTTCATTTTACGGAGTGCATCCGGGTGGAGTAACCCCGAAGTACATCTCCCTTCTAACCGGTGAAAATTCCTATCATATCAGGCTAACACCGGACTCCTCTTGTCGTCGTGCGGCTATCCTTGCGGAATAACACGTCCCACTAGCGTGAACCTCCTGTGTCCCACTAGCGTGAACAGCAGAAGACACGACTTAATAATATTAACTTATGCGTATACCTCCCATGTCCCACTAGCGTGAACAATGAGAGACGCGAATAATATGTTTTAACTTGTGCATGAACCTTCCGTGTTCCACTAGCGTGAACGACGAAAGTCACGACTTAGGATTCTTCTTAATAGTCTTACTAACGCGTGATCCATCCGTGTTCCACTAGCGTGAACGACGAAGGCCACGGTTTATACCTTAATAATTCTTGAACTCTTAACCTATATAAGGTTCTAGACTTAAAGCCTATATCATGCTTGAACTTGCTTAAGCTTAATTGTGTATGATAAACTGCTTAGTAAGGGATAATCCCTAAACTAGCTCTTAAATTCTCTATAATGACTTGGGGATTAAGCTATGTATCCTCTTAAACTTATGCCTATCCTCACCCTATAATGTTGGTTTAAATCTCTTAAGGATAGGTCTTTATTTGCTCTTTAACAATGCTTGATCATTACATGTCGATCCTTAAGTCCGAAGCAGTTTTGAATAGCCGAAATGGAACAAGAAAAGATGAAAAATTTGATGATCCTGTCCAGCCCAAAATCGTGACACGATTGGGCAATCGTGTCACGATTTCTTATCCAGAAATCGTGTTTGGCACTGCCTGTGAAATCGTGACACGGTTGATAAATCGTGACACGATTTTACCTGCAGTTGGACAGTTTTTGGCAAGTTTAAAACGTGATTTTCACCAATTCAGCTTATTCAAACATACCCAGACATCATAGCAACTTAAATGATAAATTCAAAGACATATCAACAGGATACAACACACAATGATCAAGAATTGTTATCTAAATTAACTTAGGGTTCAATGATCTTAACTTGCTTAAAAGCTAAAACTTATAAACTTACTCATTCGGGTTATAAAACCCTGTGGAGCTCACCTTAATCCACAATTTGGTGCTAATAAGCTTGAATCCAAAACTCTATGCCTCTCCAAAACAAACTCCTCCCTTGGTTCTTCCTTGTTCCTCTTTCCTTTCACTTATTCTAGCTTTCTACTCAAGCTTCCTTGCAAGTGTTTTCTTACTAGGTTTGGAATGAAATTTTGGATGAAGAATGGTGAGTGTGATTGGGCGTGAGAGAGAAGAGAAAAAGAAAAGAAATCTGAATTGTGGCATGAGAATGAAGGAAATGGACATGAAGAAAGATAAATATCTTGTGCCATTTCAAATTAAACTCCCCCTTATACTTATTTACAAAATTGCCATTCCCTTAATTCCTTGTTTGTCTTGCTTGCTTCTCAAGTTTCTAGCACAGATAAACGCTACATATAAGCGGGATATTACAGCATTCTACTAACAACCATGGCGTCCAAACCACTCTCGTCATGAGGAGTGGTGAACAAATGAGACTAACTAAAGACCTGATTTACCCAGAGAATCTTGGAAACAAAGGAGCAGTAAGGCAATTCTTTCTTAGAGTCATTTCTATATGTGATCATCTTTCCACAAAAGAACAGTGGCCAGATGATTTTGATCTTGTTTTTCAACACCCACATCACCTGCAAGTCTTCCTTATCAATCCTACCATAGTTGTTTTGCTTAGCGGTAATTATTTTCACCACCAACCATTGTAATATCCTATCAATACACTTCAGTTGCATGGCAGTGAAAGACGAGTATTTCAGAGACTCAAGACATGTTTTTGAAATGCTTTTTACGAAATCCACTTCGTTGTACCCAGTAAAAGTAGCAGGATTATACATATAAGCCCCATCACAGTCAAGCCAGTGAGTGAGAGTTAAGGAAACAATCTTGCCCTTAAAGGGGCAAACTAGAGACATACCATCATCTTGTCTCTCAGTATTACAATAAAATGCCTTAACTTGTTGTTCATCATACGTGTCCTTAAAACTGATAAACTTTCCTAATTTTTGAAACTCTAGAAACTCAACAAAATAAAACCCATTGTCCTTACTTCACTTAAATCACAATAAAACTGACCCTCAACATTCTTTGTGTAAAACTTTTCCATGTACCTGTCAAAGTCAGCATCACTTAGAAAATCTTCGATGTGAATTGGAGCCACGATTTCAGCAGTTGAAGTGCTTCCCTTGCTTTTTCCTTTCTTGCCAGCAACTTTCACCCTTAATTTTGGAACCATGATGACGGTATGAGGAATAAGGGGAACAGGGTTTAATTATGGAAGTTGATGAAGAATTTGGGTGGTTGAAGGAGGTAATGGGATGAATATTGGTTTTTGGTGACGTTGTGTGTTGGTAGTTTTCGTAACTGAAGAGTGAGAGAGTGGAAAGGGTTATGTTTGAATGGATGACCACGATGCAAAGTTGAGTCTCAATTTTGACCCATTTGATATGAATCATGTTTTAGTTGAATCGCTTTAGGTTGATACTGTTGGAACAAAATGTGTGAAACAACTCTCTTTTGGATAAAGGGGGAGATTGTTGGAACAATTTGTATGAACATCTCTCTTTAAGGTTTTGATGATAACAAAGTGTTAAAAAGAAAATTGGTAATTGTTAATGCTTTGTTCAAGTTGTGCAGAACCATGTTCTTAATGTTGATTAATTAATATTGGATATGGAAGAACAAGTTAAGAGCAAGAAGGAAAGCTTAGAAGCAATGTTGCAAAGTTGAAGGAAAACTGGGTCTGAAGGGTGAGTCTGAAGGCTGAGTCTGAAGAGTGCGTCTGAAGGCAGCGTCTGAAGGCTGAGTCTGAGGGTCAACGAAAGTCAACGTCTGAAGGGAGCGTCTGATGAACAGTGCGTCTGATGAACAGTGTGTCTGAAGGTCAACAAAAGTCAACGTCTGATGAACAGTGCTTCTGAAGTTTGAGTCTGAAGAAGAGCTTCTGAAGTACTGTTCACGAAGAAGCTTCTGAAGTCTGACGTGGAAAGTTTCCTTCAGCATTTAATGCCTGCAGTGTCAGAACGACCCCAATGGAACAGTTGTCTCCCTGACTCAAACATTCCCCAGCTTTTAAGGAAAGCAAATTTAAAAATGGCTGCTGCGCTCTGGTTTTCTACTGAGTTCAGCACACAATTTCAGCTATCCTAGCTCAAGATTTGCAACGGCTCTTTGCTTAATTCCTGGCTTTCCTCAACAGCTTTAATTCCCTCTATATAAGGATGAAGAATTGAAGAAGAAAATTTGCTAAGACTCTTGAATCAAAAACTGTCTGAAACTTGCTCTGTTTTGCTGTAAAAATACGAGTGTCACCAAAACTCTTAAGAATTCTTACAAACTTGTAATCTTAGAATTTCTTAAGTCTAGAGTCTTAATCCTGAGTTGTATTAAGTGAACACCTCTGATATTTGATCAAGTGTTCAACCCAAACTTACTTTCTTTGTAATTCAGTTTGGTTCAAGTCTCAGTCTGCGTACTGAGCATTTGCAGTCTCATTACTTAGTGTTCTGAGCATTAGGGAGTCTCATTCCTTTGTGGTCTGAGCAAGGAAGTCTCATTCCTTTGTGGTCTGAGCAAGGTAGTTTCATTCCTTTGTGGTCTGAACATTTGAAGTATCTTCCTTTGTGGTTGAGCAACTGGAAATCTCATTCCTTTGTGGTCTGAGTAATTGTAATCAGATTGATTATAGTTCAAATCTCTTGTTAGTAACAAGGGGACTAGACTACTTCCAACTTGTGGAAGGAACTAGTATAAAAACATTGTGTGTCTCTCTTCCCTTCTCTCTTTTCATTTGAAGAGCTTGCAATGCTTGCTAAAAGAATTCAGTATCTAATGAATAGAAAGAAAAAATTCTCTAACAGAAGCAGTAACTTTAGAGGATCTGGTTCAAAGAGGGAAAACCAGAAGGAATGCTACAACTGCAAGAAACCTGGCCACTTCATTGCTGAATGTCCTGATCTTCAGAAGGACAAGTCAAAGGAAAAAGCAAAGAAGACCAGTTCAAAGTCTACTAACTTCAAAAACAAACTTAAAAAGAGTCTCATGGCAACATGGGATGATTTGGATAATGAGTCTGAATCTGATGAAGAGGATGCAAATCTGGCTTTGATGGCAACTGCATTTTCTGATGCATAATCTTGTTCAGACTCAGATGATGAAGATGAGGTATATTCTGAACTCACTAGATCTGAATTAATTGAAACAGTTAAAGATCTTATGAGCCACCTCAAAAGCAAGTTAGGAGAAATAAAATCTTTGAAAAATAAAACTAACTTGCTGTCTGAAGAAAATCTCAAACTTCAGAATCAAATAATTGAGTTTGATGAAGAAGTTAGAGAACTCAGAGATGAGGCTCATAAGAAACCTGAAGAAATCCCTAATGAACATGAAATTGCTCTTCAGGACTTTATTTTAACTGGAATTAATAGAAGTAAAGTTGCTTCTATGATTTATAGTATTTACAGAAACAAAGGTGAAGGTATTGGATTTAACAATGATTCATTCAATCTTTCAAATGAATCAAACACACCTTCTAGTTCTGGAAATATTATGAAAGGCAATGACATATGCTTTGTGCCTGCTTCTGATAATTCTAAGAAACAGAAATTAGCAGAAACTGAGACTGAGTCTAAAGTTCTGAACTGCTCAGACTCTAAAGCTTCTGAACCTAAGGGTAAGATGAAGGCAGATGTTAAAACCTTGCCAAAATCTAAGCCAAAAGGTCCTAAGTCTAAGAGTAAGAGAAAATCAGACTCTAAACCTGAAAATGTTCAGAGTCTGAAGAGTTCAGAACCTGAAACTAGTAAGTCTCAGAGTCTGAATAATTCAAATTCAAATTTTACTAAGACTGAGTTTATGAAAACTTCAAAAACTGCTAAACCAGTCAATACAAAACATTTTCAATCTCAGAATGTTAGGCAAAGCAAGCAAAAGAAAGCTAATCTGCCACATGTTTCTGACTGTTTTAAGAAAGGTCAAACTAAAGCTTGCCTTGTGTCTGAAGCTAACAAAACTAGAGTTCTGAAGAAATCAGAACCAAAGTATTCAATGGTTCAGACTCTAAACAACTCAGAACCAAAGACTTTCAAGTCTCAGGTTCTGAAGAAATCTGAGTCAAAACCATTGAGAACTCAGGTTCTGAAGAACTTAACATCTAAACAATTCTGAGTTCCATAACTTAAGACACAAGATGAAAAAGCCAAAACTTTTCAGGACTAACCACAAAGGACCCATGAAAATTTGGGTACCTAAGTCTGAGATCATTTCTATTGCAGATATGCTTGTCATCCAGAGAAAAGGAAAGGTCCTGGTACCTGGACAGTGGATGCTCGCATCATATGACAGGAGACAAGTCTATGTTCCAAACCCTTACTCAAAAAGAGGGAGGAACAGTGGGGTTTGGAGGAAGTCAGAAAGGAAAGATCATTGGTACTGGTAAGATAGGTAATTCTTCCCTGTACATTGAAGATGTTTGGCTGGTAGATGGACTTAGACATAATTTACTTAGCATAAGTCAATTATGTGATAGTAATTATGAAGTCTTGTTTAATTAGAACACATGTACTGTAATTAACAACAAAGATAAGTCTGTAGTGTTCAAAGGAAAAAGGAAAAACAATGTTTATAAAATCAATTTTTCTGAATTGGTTCAGCAGAAGGTAGTTTGCCTTCTGTCTGTGAGTGATGAGAAATGGGTATGGCACAAAAGGTTGGGACATGCTAACTGGAGACTCATCTCTAAGCTTAGCAAGTTACAGCTGGTCAGAGGCCTGCCTAAAATTGACTATCACTTAGATGCTCTGTGTAGTGCATGCCAAATTGGAAAGATTTCAAAAACTTCTTTTAAGTCTAAAAACATTGTTTCCACCTCAAAACCTTTAGAACTCCTTCACATTGATTTGTTTGGTCCTGTTGGAACAGCTTCAATCAATGGGAAGAAGTATGGACTTGTAATTGTTGATGATTATAGTAGGTGGACTTGGGTTAAATTCCTTAGAACTAAAAATGAAACATATGATGTGTTTTACAAATTCTGCAAACAAGTACAAAATGAAACTGACTTAAAAATTTTAAAATTCAGAAGTGATCATGGTGGGGAATTTGAAAATGAACCTTTTGAAAATTTTTGTGAAGATCATGGAATTCTCCATGAGTTCTCATCTCCTAGAACTCCACAACAAAATGGAGTTGTAGAGAGAAAGAACAGATCTTTACAGGAAATGGCCACAACCATGATCCATGAATCCAAAATTGCTAACTACTTTTGGGCAGAAGCTGTAAACACAGCATGTTATATTCAGAACAGGATCTATATCAGACCTATTCTGAATAAAACAACATATGAACTTTTGAAAGGAAGAAAACCAAGCATTTCTTATTTTCATCAGTTTGGTTGTACTTGCTACATACTAAACAATAAGATCTACCTAAAGAAATTTGATGCTAAGGCTCAAAAGGGTACCTTTTTAGGTTACTCAGAGAGATCTAAAGCATACAGGGTGTATAATTCTGAAACACATGTTGTTGAAGAAGCTATACATATTAGATTTGATGATAAGAATCCTGGTAATGAAATACCAGAGCTGGTTGAGAGTTTTGCAGATTTTAGACTCTCAGAAGAACCTTCAGAACCTGAACCTAGTTCAGAGTCTGAAGAAAGTTCAGAAGCTGGAAATGATGAAGAATCTGAGAAACTCTCTGATAATGACACTACTCCTGAAGCAAATCAAGACCAGCATGGTTCTGAACAAGTCCCTGATGGATCTTCAGAAGCTAATCCACCCAGAACCTCATTCAAGTACAAGTCTTCACATCCTGAGGAGCTGATCATTAGAAACAAGAACAGTCCAAGGAAGACAAGATCAACATTCAGTCAGAATGAGTCTATGCTTGGCCTGTTATCCATGATTGAGCCCACAACAGCTGATGAAGCACTTGCTGATGATGGCTGGATTGTAGCTATGCAGGAAGAACTGAACCAATTTCAAAGGAATGATGTCTGGGATCTAGTTGCAAGACCTGATCATAAGAACATCATTGGAACAAAATGGGTGTTCAGAAACAAGCTCAATGAACAAGGAGAAGTGATCAGAAACAAGGCAAGACTGGTTGCTCAAGGCTACAGCCAGCATGAAGGAATTGATTACACTGAGACTTTTGCTCCAGTTGCAAGACTGGAAGCAATCAGGTTACTTCTTTCCTATGCTGTTAATCATGATATCATCTTGTATCAAATGGATGTTAAGAGTGCTTTCTTAAATGGTGTTATTTCTGAAGAAGTTTATGTTAAACAACCTCCTGGTTTTGAAGATGTTAAAAATCCAGATTTTGTTTTTAAACTTAAGAAATCCTTCTATGGTCTGAAACAAGCTCCTAGAGCTTGGTATGAAAGACTAAGCAATTTCTTGATTAAAAATAATTTTGTAAGAGGTCAAGTTGACAACACACTTTTTAGAAAAACTCTTAAGAAAGACATCTTAATTGTGCAAATATATGTTGATGATATCATATTTGGTTCTACTAATGCCTCCCTTTGCAAAGAGTTTTCAAAGTTAATGCAGGATGAATTTGAAATGAGCATGATGGGAGAGTTGAAATTCTTTTTGGGAATTCAAATCAACCAATGCAAAGATGGTGTCTATGTTCATCAGTCCAAATACACAAAGGAGCTTCTGAAGAAGTTCCAGCTTGATGACTACAAGCTGATGACAACACCAATGCATCCTACCTACACCTTAAGCAAAGAGGACAATGGCTCAAAAGTAGGTCAGAAGTTGTATAGAGGTATGATAGGTTCTCTTTTATACTTAACTGCTTCTAGGCCAGATATTTTGTTTAGTGTCTGTCTGTATGCTAGATTCCAGTCAGATCCTAGAGAATCTCATATGACTGCTGTCAAGAGAATCTTTAGGTATCTGAAAGGAACAACTAATCTGGGACTTCTGTATAAGAAATCCTTGGATTATAGGCTAGTTGGATTCTGTGATGCTGACTATGCTGGGGACAGGATTGAAAGAAAGTCCACCAGTGGAAACTGTCAGTTTCTTGGTGAAAATCTGATATCATGGGACAGCAAAAGACAAGCAACCATTGCTTTGTCAACAGCTGAAGCAGAATACATCTCAGCTGCAAGTTGTAGCACACAACTGCTCTGGATGAAACATCAATTAGAGGATTATCAGATTCATGCAGATAACATTCCTATTTATTGTGATAATACTGCTGCAATATGTCTGTCAAAAAATCCAATTCTGCATTCTAGAGCCAAGCATATAGAAATAAAACATCATTATATAAGGGATTATGTTCAGAAGGGTGTTTTGGATATCCAGTTCATTGATACTGATCATCAATGGGCTGACATATTTACAAAACCCCTAACAGAAGACAGATTTAATTTTATCAAAAAGAATTTGAACATGCACTTTATCTCTTGAAAAATATGCTTGAATCTGAATGAAAACTAAGATTCTGAGTTCATCAGAAGCTAAGACTTATCAGACACTCATTTTTTAGAGTCTGAAGAAAGTTAAGCCCTGAAAACCTCAGAGTCTGAAGGTTCAGAACCTGGATTTTCTGACTTCTGAATCTAATAGTTACCTAATTTTTGGTCAGAATCTGATAAGTATAATCCTGGGCAACGATGATTTAAAGCTTTGAAAGTTATACTTTGTCCCTCCCAAAGTCATCAATATGAAAATGTGTTTTTCTGGTTTTGGTATCAAATGCTCAAAATGTTTTAACACAGACACATTTTTCAAATGCTCAATTTGTATCAGACATGTTCAGTCTTTCAGAACTTATTTAAAAATTGATATCAGTTTTATCTGAAAGAATTCAGTAGCACTGAACCATATGTTATATCTTGGTATCAGCACTGAACCAATTTTGGTATCAGGTTCTGATATAAGTTCAAGATTGCTAAAACCTTCAGTAGGTATATGATCTGAACAATTTTTGTTAAAATAGTTCAGTGATACTGAACAAGATATACTGAACAAAGAATGCTCTGATCAGAAGCTCTGAACTATTTTTTTTCTGCTTCTGAACATCATTCTATTTTTTCAAATGCAATGTCATATACTCATGTATGATCAAGCTGCTCTGATTCTCATCTTTGCTGCTTGATTACCTATATGATTGCATGATTATCTCACATGTTTTTCAAACTCTCTTAAAAAGGGGGAGAAAATTTTTTTTTTTCTGAAATTTTTCTTTTCTAAAACTTTCTTTTTGTTGATGACAAAAGGGGGAGAAATGTGAAACAAGTATTAAGCTCCTGAGCTCAAAACATAAGTTAAATTCTGTCAGAAATTAACTTATGGAAGGGGAGTAAAAGGTATTAATGCCTGAGGCTCTGAACATAAGCTAAGTTATAATTGAAATTAACTTATGAGAACTGTTTTTAACTCTTAGCCTCTGAATTTAATTTTGTGAGATATACATTACTCTTAGTGAGTAAAATGAATTTAAAATAACTTGGATAAGACTCAGAGAGCTTACAAAACTCATCCTGTGGATTATCAGACTTAGGGGGAGAGCTTACAAACCTCAGAACCTGAAGTCAGCAAGTTATTTATAATTCTGAGTGATAATTTCACTTGATTATTTTTAGTTAAATTTAATTAACATGGATAAGAATCAGGGGGAGCTTACAAACCTAATCTTGAGGATTATCAGACCTAGGGGGAGCTTACAAACCTCTCCTGAAGTCAGCTTGTTAATTAAACTTAACAACAATTTTGAAATTTTCACATTTGTGATTTAAACTGAATTTAATTAACCTGGATCAGACTCAGGGGGAGCTTACAAACCTCACACCCTGCAGTCAACTTGTTAATTAAATTAACAACAATTTTCTGATTAATACTTATGTTTGTCATCATCAAAAAGGGGGAGATTGTTGGAACAAAATGTGTGAAACAACTCTCTTTTGGATAAAGGGGGAGATTGTTGGAACAATTTGTATGAACATCTCTCTTTAAGGTTTTGATGATAACAAAGTGTTAAAAAGAAAATTGGTAATTGCTAATGCTTTGTTCAAGTTGTGCAGAACCATGTTCTTAATGTTGATTACTTAATATTGGTTATGGAAGAACAAGCTAAGAGCAAGAAGGAAAGCTTAGAAGCAATGTTGCAAAGTTGAAGGAAAACTGGGTCTGAAGGGTGAGTCTAAAGGCTGAGTCTGAAGAGTGCGTCTGAAGGCAGCGTCTGAAGGCTGAGTCTGAGGGTCAACGAAAGTCAACGTCTGAAGGGAGCGTCTGATGAACAGTGCGTCTGAAGGTCAACAAAAGTCAACGTCTGAAGACTAGCGTCTGATGAACAGTGCTTCTGAAGTCTGAGTCTGAAGAAGAGCTTCTGAAGTACTGTTCACGAAGAAGCTTCTGAAGTCTGACGTGGAAAGTTTCCTTCAGCATTTAATGCCTGCAGTGTCAGAACGACCCCATTGGAACAATTGTCTCCCTGACTCAAACATTCCCCAGCTTTTAAGGAAAGCAAATTTAAAAATGGCTGCTGCGCTCTGGTTTTCTGCTGAGTTCAGCACACAATTTCAGCTATCCTAGCTCAAGATTTGCAACGGCTCTTTGCTTAATTCCTGGCTTTCTTCAACAGCTCTAATTCCCTCTATATAAGGATGAAGAATTGAAGAAGAAAATTTGCTAAGACTCTTGAATCAAAAATTGTCTGAAACTTGCTCTGTTTTGCTGTAAAAATACGAGTGTCACCAAAACTCTTAAGAATTCTTACAA
Organism: Medicago ruthenica; assembly: GCA_018208015.1. Taxonomy (NCBI): domain Eukaryota; kingdom Viridiplantae; phylum Streptophyta; class Magnoliopsida; order Fabales; family Fabaceae; genus Medicago; species Medicago ruthenica. The sequence goes on from CM031371.1 coordinate 80,188,558, forward strand.
ACTTGTAATCTTAGAATTTCTTAAGTCTAGAGTCTTAATCCTGAGTTGTATTAAGTGAACACCTCTGATATTTGATCAAATGTTCAACCCAAACTTACTTTCTTTGTAATTCAGTTTGGTTCAAGTCTCAGTCTGCGTACTGAGCATTTGCAGTCTCATTACTTAGTGTTCTGAGCATTAGGGAGTCTCATTCCTTTGTGGTCTGAGCAAGGAAGTCTCATTCCTTTGTGGTCTGAGCAAGGTAGTTTCATTCCTTTGTGGTCTAAACATTAGAAGTATCTTCCTTTGTGGTTGAGCAACTGGAAATCTCATTCCTTTGTGGTCTGAGTAATTGTAATCAGATTGATTATAGTTCAAATCTCTTGTTAGTAACAAGGGGACTAGACTACTTCCAACTTGTGGAAGGAACTAGTATAAAAACATTGTGTGTCTCTCTTCCCTTCTCTCTTTTCATTTGAATCCGCTGCATAAACACTTTGATAAAAGTTCAGAACTTGATTCTGAACTTAACATATTTTTGAGAAGAAAAAGAAACCTAAGTTTTTGAGTCCACACAATTCAACCCCCCCTTCTTGTGTGTTTTTCTCACCTTCAGATACGATTCAAAGGACTCACTGAGGCCATTTGAATCGATTCAAACTAGAAAGGATTTTAATTAATAAAAAAATACATGATTCAATATCAAATGATTGTGCAGCAAATATTGACAAACAAATAGCATATAGTAATGAGTTGTGTGTGTGATGGTGTACATAAATTAAACGGAGAAAGAATTAATTAAGAACCCCAACAAAACACACAAGTGCACAATCACAATTGAACACAAGCAAGCATGCAATAGAGAGCACAAAAACAAGAGATAGCATGCAAGGGATACACAATTAACATGATCTCATGCACAAAATCGCAATTTTAGCATGACAAGAAATCACAAACATTTAAACTAAAAACACTTCTAAACAAAATATTTGAGTAATAAGAAGTGCAATTTTCAGAAAGTGTCAAAACACATTTGATACGAAATGGAAACGGTTTACCTTAACCATAAACTTACTCCTTTGTTCAAGTGTTTCCAAGAACGATGATCAAGGAGTGGTCTCTCGTGATAATCCAAATGTGATAAGGTCAATGGTGAGGTTAGTTATTTGACATCCTCGTATACGCCTTCAACACACATTTCCTCATAATGTCCTTACAAATCAAGGAGATTATTGTGGAGTGTCATCCTCGACTTGACTCATGATTAACGTACATATAACACAATGAAAACAACCAAACATTTCCCAACTTGTGGGAGTAAGTGAAAAAACAAAGGATCTCCAAATTGAAAAGTAGTCTTGAGATGTGCCCCCTTCTTTCAAAATAGGAAAGTAGTGGGTACACCTACGATTGAGTGCCTTGAACAATCCGGGAAGAAACTTCCAAGATTGTAAGGCACTTTTTGCACTTAATTAATTTGGAGCCTTTAGGACCCCAACCGCGGTTGAGTCCTTGGGGTCTTTGATACAATCTAAGTTTTTGGACACCCACATCATTACACCCTTAAGAACTTCAACTTTCCTAATGTGACAATGAGGTGTGGTGTGACCAAGTCTTCCACAATAATGACACATAATGTTGGGTTTATGAGATTTGTCATCGTCATTTTTGTTAACATAAGAGTAACTTTTATAAGGCATCCTTATTTGTTGCATGTTATACTTAGACGTGCGAGGTCTATTTCTAGAGGCACAATGACAAGCTGTATCGGGTTACATTGCCTAGATCAATAGGGTATCTCATCCCAAATTAGTCCTTCAGTCGACTGGGATCCGCCTAGGCCAGCCAATGTGGAGGTTTTGATAACTGGTGAGCATGCTCTGGGTACTTTAGATACATTACATCTAATCATGAGTGTTAAGAACATTTGTTTGGATGGGATGGAAACTGACACCATGTACGCTTATCAATATGGTACTCTGCAGTAGATTGTCGATGAAACATAGTTGATCACTCAGTATTTAGTCGCATGTAGAATGAGTGTGTTCCGATGAATTGTATGTATTTTGACTTTTTTTGTTTCTCATGAATGATGTATGTTAGTATTTTAATACCACATCAATTATATTTCCTTGAATGTGAATGAATATTTATACTTTTGAATGTTGAATGAATTACATACAATTTTATTTCATTTTAAAAATTGAAGGATTTTTGAGTGTGTTTAAAAGTGTTTAAGTGTGTTTGTGTGTTGCAATGTTGAGAGTTCAAAAGTGTTTATGTTTAAGTGTGTATTTGAATGTTGCGTGTTTAAAAATGTTTATGTCATTTACAACCCTTGTTTTGTGTTATGCATTCTGCTTAAGTTTCAACTCAGATCGGGTCCTAACTACCGATCATGAGATTGATTAGTAACCCCTTATTAGTGATCGGCTCTTAAGTAATTTCAAAAGCTCCATGTGTCCCTAGTCCATTCCCATTTTGAATCTTGAATCAAAATAACATAAAAACAATAAAAATCAAAATTGATTTTTTGTGCATAAAAAAAAAAAAAAAACTTATAGTGTCTTTTATCGTGTTACCATTGTTACAATAAACGATAACAATAACAATAAACGATAACGATAACGATAACGATAACAAGATGATAGTAGGAAGTAGCATTCTCCGCTACAATAAACGATAACAATGGAAGCTTTCAGTTTCTCATTATCCACTTCACACTTTCCCTTACACTCCAACCACAACCCTTCCTCCTTCTCCCTCTCTCCCGCCAAATCCATTTCCTTCTCACTAAAACCACCTCCTGACTCCAACAACAACTCCGCCTCTCTCCTCTTCCGCCGTCCTTCTAAACCCCCCATTCTCAAAACTACACCCCCTCCTCCTCACCCTCACCCTAACCCTAACCCTAAACCTTCAATCTCTAATCCTCTCAAAAACCCTTTCCATTCCTCCAATCCTCTCTCTAACAAACTCTGGCTCACTAGCAAACTCTCTCCTCCTCCTCCTCCTCCACCACCACCACCACCTGAATTCAAACCAGACAATGAAATTTTAGAAGAGGAAGTTGAACACGGCGAAGACGAGAATTCCAGTTCTGATGACCTGAATCAGTTCCGGCAACCGGGGAAAATATTCATAGGTAATTTACCAGTATGGGTGAAAAAACAAGAGGTTTCGAATTTTTTCCGGCAATTCGGACCGATAAATAGTGTGATTTTGATTCGAGGTCACAATGACGTTTCAAGGAATGTTGGGTTTGGGTTTGTGATTTATGAAGGTGAGACGGCGGAGAATTCTGCGATGAAGGCGGTGGAATTCGACGGTGTTGAGTTTCATGGGAAAGTTTTGACGGTGAAGCTTGATGATGGGAAGAGGTTGAAGGATAAAAGGAGTGAGAGGGAAAAGTGGTTAAGTGGGAATGATGAGAAGGAGTTTCGGTCCGAGTGGCATGAGAAGAGGGATGGTTCTAGGAAGGAGTTTCAGAAGGTTTTGGATACTGAGCCGGAGAATTGGCAGGCGGTTGTTCGCGCTTTCGAGAGAATTAACAAGGTTGATTATCTTAACTTCAGTATATGTATGTACTTTATTTATGGTTGAACTTGATTGTTCAATTGTTGATTGTGTGTTGAATATGAAGTTATGAACCACATACACAAATATCGGGCACAACACTGCCACATCAATATTGATAATAGATTGATAAAAATGAAAGCGATTGAATGTAGTCAGTAGTCACACATGTCCGTGTTCTACGAGCAGGCCTTCGACGTGAAGAGTTGGTGCTACATTTTGATGGTTTAGTGGTGGAATCAGTTCCATAACTTTTTACTCTAGTTAGAAGCTTCCTTGTATAATGTTTTTTCACTACATAAGTTGAGTCAATTGAAAGGGTTAGTTTGGCTTACCGATATAAATTCAAGGATGAAATGTGCATGGATGAGTTTTCCACAAGGGTGAATTTTATATGTTACATGAAAAACTTGGCCGAGTTTTCCATTGGGATGAGTTTTATATGAAAAACATGTCCTGAACTTTTCGCTTTGTACTAGGCACATAAGGGATAAAGGTGATATGTTGCTAGAAATATGGTGAAAATGACGGGTCAATAGCATTATTTTAAAAATTAGTTAACCCTCATATTTGTCCATAAGAGATTTGGCAGTGGGCGCATTAATCTTTGAGAAAGAGAAAACCCTACCCTGGTTCTTGCGAATCACATTGGCATCCATGTTACTTCTGGAAGGGAATTGTGTATTTGGTGTCTAAAGGTCTAACAGTTGTGGTTCGTAAGGACCAAGGTGGAGTTTTTTTTGTTCTGCTAGCAAGTTTCACACAGACGGATTTAGCAGTTTGTTATTTAACAGTTGAAGAGAAAACTGAAACTAGATTAATAAGTGCCTGTGACTAAATATCCATTAAATATACAATTTTAATTTTAAAGACATCACGGTTGTTTTGTAGAAAGTCCGAAGTTGTAAGCCTGAACTGTTGGGCCTTTGCTGTGTTATTTATTCCAAGACCAGTTATTATGAGTTAGGCTTTGTTTTTGTACTGTTCATGTCAAGGGACTAGGACAGTGGGTTTGAAGAGATTGGGATGTAGCCTCTGGATTGTACCAACTACAACAGACAGATAATTGGTCCCTTGGATTTCTTTGGTTATACCAGTCTGTATGATCCATTTTTTGTTTGCACACTAGTTATGTATGCAATGATATTTATTCAAAAAAACCCAGCTAATGCAAATTATTAATAATCGGGATAAAAGAATAAGCATTAATGCAAAAGCTATTTTCGTTGTTAATTGAAAGTTCATGTTTGCATCTTAATATTACCAAACAGGGCAGAAACACAAACCATGATAAATTAAAAGGGATTATTGATTTTGGATATTTCTTGTGTGAACTATAAGTGCAAAAGCCCTCTGGTTTTGGTCAGAAACTCTGATCTAATATGTGATTTATAATACCCTTCATTTTACTTTTCTTAGTTATGTTTTTTAGTTTATAAAAAAGGATTTATCGTCATCTACCCTTAATTTAAATAGGAAGATATAAAAAAAAAATTAGTCATAAATTTGTCAACAATAATTTGTGGTGTTTATTATTTCATTTTTATCAAGTAATTGTTCTTGATTTCATTTTCTTCATTTTTTTCAGCCTGCAAGAAAAGAATACGGTTTGATGATTAAATATTATGCACGACGAGGGGACATGCATCATGCACGTCAAACCTTTGAGAGCATGCGAGCCAGAGGAATTGAACCATCTTCACATGTGTACAGTAGGTAAAATTTAAAATGAGATTGCTTGAGCTGTGGTATAATTTAATATAATCAGTTGAACTTTTGTTTGAGGTTTTAAGCTGATGCAACATTTTGATTCGCTTGCATTATCTTTTCATAGATGAAAATGTGAGTGAAGGGGTTTTTTATTTCCAAAGTTGAATAATAATTCTAGATAAAAATATTATTGGTTAGAAAGAAAATTTGTATTATTAATTGATTGTGTAGTTCCTGTTATTTCATTTTTTTTACCCTTGCTTTCTCTATCAAATTTTACAAATTGTTTTGACTTTAACGTGTCATGGTACTCCTTTCTTTGGTGTTACCTCAGAGTTATTAATAGTGCAAAATAGCATGTTGTGTAGTCTGATGTCTGTTTGGCTGCAGTTTGTGGCCAAAAACACATCCGTTCATGATTGTTTGTGCAACTAGGATTCAGGGAGGGTTTAGCCCCATGTTGTCCCTATTTCTGACTTTTCCTGCCTTAATTTTTTATATCTTAACCATTTTCTTGAGATATTTAGGCATCGAAAAATTGGAAAACCACCTCCATTCATTTCATCATTCACCTTTGAAGCAAGGCTATTCGTCTTGTCCACCATCACGAACTTGAACCTATTGATCACTGGTGGCAAATCCCAGCGGTTTCCAGCCCCCTTCTGGCAAACCTATGACCCTTACTACATTACCTTAATCATGCTCTTTTTTCCCAGGCTTCTGCTAACCCTCTGTTTCAGTTTGCAGATACATTCACCCTATGTTCTGCTACTCAATCCCATATTGTAGTTTGTTTTTTACCATGGCTAACTAAGAATATATTTCAATCATTTAATTTCAAGTATTCTTTTATTATTAGAATACGTGTAAATCATAAGTTATTTATGTTAGACCTATACTCTTGGACGTAGCAGTCATCCTGCTGTGTTACCCTTACCTCATGGATTTTGAAATAGGGGCTGGATCAGATTATCCAGAGAGTGTATCTAACGTAATGTTTCACTATAACCACTGATATCAATATGATTCAGCAACAATGTAGATTGAATTAGAATGGAATGGATTATGTGACTGGTCGAAAGGAAACAGATACAATAACACAGTATTCAGTATTGAATCCTTAGTCATTACCTCATCATCATGTCTCGCTACTCTTCTCTAATTTTATATTTCTCTGTAGCTTACCGACAGAATTTTCACATATGGCATTACTGTTAGTTATCCAGTCATGCTAGATGCCCTTGCTCATTTGGGCTCTGATCTCTTACAGTTATTCATAATGCAAGGTTTCCTAAAATTCTGAGGGATTTTGTTTTGTATATATTCAAAGGGGGTGGAATCTCTTTCAATACTTCGAATTTTGTTTGTTCTATTATGTTATTTTGGTTTAAAGAGAATAGTGTATCACCTTCCCTTTGCAATTCTTCTTTTCTTCAAATTAAATTCCTTTTATACATTAAAAAGCACCATGGTTCTCCTTTCTTCTGACTTTAATTATTAATACATGTTAAATGTTTGCAGTCTTATTCATGCTTATGCAGTTGGTAGAGACATGGAAGAAGCATTACATTGTGTTAGAAAGATGAAGGACGAGGGTATTGAAATGAGTATAGTGACCTACAGTATAATTGTGGGGGGATTTGCTAAAGTGGGCAATGCTGAGTAAGTAAACTATCCAAGTTTCTTCCTTGACTTTCTTTTTATCAAATTTATTGTTTTTTGTGATTTGTTCAGCTGCTTATATAAAAAGAATCAACACTTTGAAGAGCATAAGCTTTTACGTCAAGATATATGAATTTTATTTTTCTCTAAATAATGGAGGAGTCCTTTGTGCTTGAAACTGTTGGTAGGCTTCGTATTAGGCACACTTATGTAAGACACAGGCCCAATAGAAGTGTATGTCGCAGGCCCAATAGAGATGGCCCAATCATAGTCTAATTTACTATTATATATGTAGAATAAGTAGAAGTAGGATGAGAAGGGTGGGGAAATGCCCACATCACAGGTGTTGAAATTTTAGTGTAAATATTGTTGGAAATAAAGCCGGAAAGGATCAAACTCATACTACTTGGTTATGGAACTTTGATAACATGTATAACAAAAAAAAACCTCTTTTAGTAGGTGGGATCGGTTACACAGATCAATCTCATAAGTCATGTTTAACGTCAAACCATTTAATGAGAAAGACTACTAGGATTAAACAATATCGTTATATCTTATTGCAAATATTGGATCATAAAGCAAGCTTGGAAAAAGAGTACAGTTTCTATACTCAGTTTTTCTTGAGAAGCTTACCTAGTGGCAAAAAGTGGAATGAAGATTTTCGGATTATTAAGTACATGAGATTTTAACATACCCTAAAAAAAAGGAAGGATTTTATATTTATCATGTAACAGACAAGCTCAACTCAAACATTATACTAAACTGTCAACTGAAAATAAATACCCGCTTAGTGAGATAAGACTTGGTTGCTCTTGTCAACTGAAAATAATTAAATGTGGGGATACAATTCTAGAAGCAGATTGGGCTTTATAAGTAGAAAAACTATTTCTCCAGTTTTTTCAGAAGCCTTTGAGTTTTGTACTTTTGCCAGGAAAAGGTGATCAGTTCATTATGGTGTCTATTTTAGATGCCGTTAATAACCATCGTCTCTTTTGTCATAAAAACATGATAAACTATATATCATTGCATCAATTATTATGGATATGACTAGGTTGTCTCATCCCTACGCCCCACCCCGAAAATATGAGGTATACTTCAATGGTTGGTTTCACTATTTTTCTCGTATTAAGTGATTGGATTGACCTTGAACTTGCTTATTTTTTCTCCTTGTATCATACCTTATAACCCTACTCATGTTTTCTTTAATTTTTCCTGGTGATGGTGTGAAAGTTTTGGTCTAGTTTGATTTAGGAAAATCATTTTGATTGTTAATAACCGAGTGAAGATTGAATCATCAGTTTCTATCTTGGAGATAACACTGTTTGATGTTGTTTTGGAAGTGCTGCAGATATCTGGTTTAAGGAGGCTAAAGAGAGTTTTCCATCTTTAAATGCAGTCATTTATGGGAGCATAATTTATGCACACTGGTGAGCATTCAGTCTTTTTTTTATTAGATCAATTTTATATGTATTATCCAAAACCTTTGATTGTCATATTTTGTTGGTGAATTTTTTGGAGAACTGTCTTTCAAATTTATGTCATTTCCTTTTGTTCGCTTTATTTTATTTCTAATCTTTAATTATTAAATTAAATAGTTCATGAAGATTTAGCAGCGAAATTTAAAACAAAAAAACTAATACAAGTAGCAGTGTTTCCCAAGACAAAAACATTTACCATTCAAGTGGTTGGTTAATTAAATCAATATTTGGTTAGCTGTTAACTGCTCTGTTATTCAGTAGTGTGGTCAACGTTTGTGCCTTGGTAATTATTGTTACTAAGGTTTTGGTTTATGATAAAATGATTGTGATTTCTATTCAATTTCCGTCCTCTTCCCTTTTTATTTATTGTTTTGGGTGTCCTGATGTGTTTTACAGTCAAGCTTGCAACATGAGTCGAGCTGAAGCCTTAGTGAGGGAAATGGAAGAACAAGGGATTGATGCTCCTATTGACATATATCATACCATGATGGATGGTTATACGATGATTGGCAATGAAGAGAAATGCTTAATTGTGTTTGAAAGACTTAAGGTATAGACCTTTCATAGGTTTTTCCGTGATCATTGGCTTTGTAGATTTTGTATGCTATTTTTGTGTGCTGTCAGGAATTATATCTTCGAAAGGAAAACATTCCAGCTTATAAGAAAATCCACATGTATATAAGCTTCTTTTCGAAAAAGTAGATCTTCTTTGCTTAATTGTGCATGTATTCTAGCCTTTCTCTTGAATTTTGCATCATAATTCAAATTTTTGGCAATTTTTCTTAGTTTAGTAAGGCTGCCTACAATAGATTTGTATTGGGTCAAACCCTTCCCTTGATACCTTTATGGAGATATCTTTATAGACTATAGTGTTGTGCTGCCTTGTTTTCTTTCCTCTCCCATGGTATCTCTAGACTGTGACTCTCTTTCATGATGTCTGTGTTATGATGACTTTGGATGTTGGAATGTTTTTCTCCTACCCACCTCTTTTAAGCACTTTAAAGCCAACGTTAGTGGCCGTACCCACATCCTCTTCATCAGGATTATCCGCCCACTGCGGTTAGAATATCCATTTCGGAAGGAACTAACCTTTTGCGATTTCCAATCAATCATCTACTAGGATCTGAAGTCTTCCCTGTTACTGCCCAGCCATGCACTTTCACTCTCTGGCATCTGGTCCTAATGGAAGTGTGTCATGGTACACCTCTTCTGCACATTCTCTGCCTGTTACCAGCTTCAGTGGAACAATTCATCCACTCTCCCATGTGGTTATCCCTGTTTGCCTGTGTATTTGGCAATTAGCATTCACCTGTTCCCTGTTTGAATCAGATTGATCTGTTTTGGCAACATGTTGTATGGGTTGCTGTGTTCTTGGCCCAATTTGGTTGTTTAGGATTGTGCTCTCTTCCCGCTGCTGGGTTGTTGATTAGAGCCAACTGAAGCCATTTTTTTCTTTTTTTAAAAGCCAAGCCATTTTTAGCTGATTCATGACACTCATTTGTTCACATATCCTACTTGTTTTCAAATTTACAAATGTCAGAATGCAGATTTTTATAATTTTTGTTTCAGAAAGTATATAATCAATAATAATATCTAGTTATTTAATCATTTTGTGCATCAAAGTGTATGAGATGTTTGTTTACTTCTTGGATTTTAGGAAAGGTGTCTCTGTTTTTTGTTTTCTATATGTAACTTTTTTCTTAATTTAGCATTTGATATATTGCTCTACGAGTCACCTCTATGTATTAAACATGATATCTAAAACCTATTGTCTGCTACTCCACTTGACATTGAATGGCAGAGTAACATTTTTTTTTTCCAATGAAGGAATGTGGTTTTTCTCCCTCGATTGTCAGCTATGGTTGTCTTATTAATCTTTACACTAAGGTAAGACATTTCATTCTTAACCTTTTATTTGGTCATTTGTGTTATCGGGTACATCTATCTCTTTCAGCAGTTACTGCCTGGCTTTCTTGTTAATTTAGGATTCTCGCAAATATTTGATTGGAAATTCTTATCATATATGTTTTGATTACTATACCGACAAAATTTAACATTGTTTATATCAAAATGATATTAAAATTAATGTGGAAATTTTAAATATTATAAAATATGGATTATTTGATTACATTTTTTATCTCCGAATTGTTGAACATTTGACATGAAAGATCATGATGATGGACAATTATAACAGGTCCTGTATATAGGGACAGGGTAGAATTATAAAGTGTGAAAACAAACAAAATAGGATTCAACCATATGCATATGAGCTAGATAGGTCCGCAAATCTACTGGGCTTGGGCTACAACTGTTCATTCCTTTTCCTTTTTTCTTCTTGGGTCATGCTAACTAGTGCCCCTGAACACTAGTTAAGTTAAAAGTAGAATTTTTTCATTGAAAACAACAAATTGTTGACTTTCAAAACGTTGAATATACAACTTTTCCACACTTCCCAATACAATATTTCTATATTGATTTCCTTAACTAGTTCCCCTGGGGCACTGGTTAGCACTTCCCTTCTTTGAAACATACGATATTATATTATATATCTTGTGTGTGTGTGTGTGTTTGTCCATGTATATAAATTTTTAATTAACAACAGCTTAAAATATATCTATACTATAAGAGAATAGGGGCTTTTGGGCTGGCCTTTTTGTTATTCCAATTATACCCTTAAAACAAATTTCCATATAATAATGTTATATTGTTGGTGTTATTAAAAAAGATATGATTTTTTGTTATATTTGTTATATTATTGTTGTCATTGAAAAATATAAATATGGTTTGTTGAGTTTGTTACATTTGAAAGTCACAAATATCTATACTTATAATTTTAATCTATATCAAAAAAAATTATATAAAATATCGTTTGTAATTTACACGCAAAATTTCTATAAAATATCGTTGATAATCTACATGCGTTAGCGCAATATAAAGAGCGGAAAGACGGGAACGTGCCCGTCTTTTCGCTAGTAATAATAACAAAAATATGAAAATAAATGAAATATTCAAATCTATATTATTTACAGTATTAATTATTTACAGATATATTTTCCTTTTCAGATAGGAAAAGTTTCTAAAGCATTGGAGATTAGCAGAGTGATGAAATCTGTTGGCATAAAACATAACATGAAGACCTACTCTATGTTGTTCATTGGGTTCGTGAAATTGAAAGATTGGGCCAATGCATTCTCTATATTTGAAGACATTACTAAAGATGGTTTGAAGCCTGATGTAATACTTTACAATAACATTGTAAAAGCTTTTTGTGGGATGGGTAATATGGATCGTGCCATTGGTATTGTGAAGCAAATGCAGAGGGAGAGGCATAGAGCCACAACACGCACATTTTTGCCCATTATACATGGTTTTGCTAGAGCTGGAGAGACACGGAGAGCCTTGGAGATTTTTGATACGATGAGAAGGAGTGGCTGCATTCCCAGTGTACACACATACAATGCTCTTATTCTTGGCCTTGTTGAGAAGTGTCAGGTAACTTGTGGTTGACAAACATTTGTCAGTTAAGATACAGAAATGGCATGACATGGTTTTTACTACTTTTTCTTATCTTTTTATGTTTATTAAGAGCCAACGGCTGTGATGTGTTCTTGAAGAATTGCAAGAACGTTAAAATTAAGTTAAGGATGAGCTTTCATAATGAAAAATGCTAAAAAATTCATTGTGAAGGGTAATTTGGTCGGAGTGACAATGCACCCAAATTATTGATTGGAGGACCTGATGATAAAGGGAAAAGCAATGTACCTATGCATTAACTTATAGTTACTTGATCTTGTTTATTCAGTATGCCTTTGGTAGTAGTATAAAATTCCGGTGCTTAAAAGTTTCCCTTTTTTTAGGACTAGCCACAGAAATCTAATTGGTTTGTTTAGCTATTGGTTCTTAATATAGTCTAGTGGCATCAATTGATTAATTCTGTGTACATACTTGTGGGGTAAACCATCATATGTGATGTAGTTCAACCCGTGTGGCTTACACTAGGTTCCATTTCATCTTATCAGCAACTATTACGTTTTAATTGTTCTCTTACACTGCTCGGATCTTTTCTAGTGCAGACAGAACAAAAAACCATCCAGCAAAACCCTAATTCCTTTTTATTGATTTATTCCTAAAACCATCAAGTTAGAAATTGTTAGATATAAGGGCTGATTTCATTAACTTCTATTGGGGAAAATTCAAGTTCCGCAGTGACTATAGATAAAGACTAAATAGAGCTTATTAAACGTTAGACAATCTTTACCTTTCAAACTGATTTTGTGGATGAGTGAGGCGCTAAGCCAAAATTAAAAGATGGTATCATAGTCTATGTTAGACCCATTGCTGGGCCACCTGTATTGTCCATACTTTAGGCCCATAGCCTTGGATGTGAAGAAGTTTGTTGTAAAGCCACCTTGATTTCAGTCCATCACTAGCTGCCTTAATAGCATCAGCAAGCCTCCAGCACCTTGAGTATGCTAGGTGTGAGGGGGGGTGTTTAGTCCGACGTTGCCTGGAGATATGACATGAGTAATGTTTATAAGTGATAAGGTTTGCGCAGTCCTCAGTCTTCACCTTACATTTTGAATCCTTTCCGTCTGTTGATGTTTGTCTCTTTATACTAGCCTTTGACAATCAAGTTTATTTGCTCACGAACTTCTCTAATTCGACCCAGATGCTTCCATTTGTTAAAAAGAAGAAGCCACATTGACAACCAATGTCACATATGCCTCCACTGGCCAGTAGTTTTCCAATGCATGAGGAGCCATTCTATTCAGATTTATAGTTGGCTTAACATAATGTGTTAACTTTAGACATAGCTAGAACAAGAATCTCTCGTGTTAGATACATTTGTGTGGTCGTGTGGTTTCTTGTTTTTGTCAGTGTGAACTGTGAACATTTATTGGAAGGTACAATACTCCACCAACTTTTGACTGTGTTTATTGTCAAAAAAACTTGACTGTATTTCAGTGGGTACTAGCAGGTTAATACATTTTCCTATGAGTAGTCGTTTTGTATTTTGATATTTCCTCAGTCACTTCGTAGATCTTACTGTAAATAATGTTATATTTCTTGTAGATGGAAAAGGCTGTACAAATATTGGATGAAATGAATCTAGCTAGTGTTAGCCCAAACGAACACACATATACAACTCTTATGCAAGGTTATGCTTCGCTGGGTGATACTGAAAAGGCCTTTCAGTATTTCACGATATTGAAGAATGATGGCCTGGAGATTGATGTATATACGTATGAGGCATTGTTGAAGGCATGTTGCAAGTCAGGCAGAATGCAGAGTGCCCTAGCTGTCACAAAAGAAATGAGTGCTAAAAAGATTCCAAGAAACACCTTTGTCTACAACATTCTAATTGATGGGTATGATATGAATAGTTTACATCTGACAGAGTTTAACATGCAATTTATATTTTCATCCAACATTTAGTTATATATTCTTCAATAATGGAATTTTTGCATTCTGTTTTACTTTTTTAGTTGGGCTCGGAGAGGTGATGTTTGGGAAGCTGCAGACCTGATGCAACAAATGAGAAAGGAAGGCGTTCAACCGGATATCCATACCTACACTTCTTTTATAAATGCTTGTTGTAAAGCTGGGGATATGCAGGTATGTTTGTTGATAAATATAATTTCTTAGGAAGGGTATAAGTGAATCATTTCATGCATCTTCATCTGTCATTTAAGATATTAGTAAGCTGGAAACAGTTATTGTTGTGCATCTTTCAATTCTTTCTCCATGCTCTCACGGAAGGTATTTTCTGTTAATGCAAGACATTTTTGACAATCCTCATTATGCTTTCAGAGTGTTTAAAATGTTTGTCAAATTATTGGTTTTTGTTGTGTGCCAGAATGCAACACAGGTTATCGAAGAAATGGAAGCACGTGGTATAAAACCAAACCTCAAAACCTACACCACTCTTATACATGGTTGGGCACATGCTGCTTTTCCAGAGAAGGCTTTGAAGTGTTTTGAAGATATGAAAGTGGCTGGATTGAAACCAGACAGAGCAGTGTACCATTGTCTTATGACATCTTTGCTATCAAGAGCCACCGTTGCTCAATCATACATTTATAGTGGACTCTTGTCTATATGTAGAGAGATGATAGAATCTGAGATTACTATTGATATGGGAACTGCAGTTCACTGGTCGAGATGTTTACGCATAATTGAAAGAACCGGAGGAGAACTGACTGAAGCCCTACAAAAGACATTTCCTCCTGATTGGACATCGCATAATATTCTTGCTGTTAACTGTGAAATAGAAACTGCTGATCCTGAAATTGACGATTATGATGACGATGATATTGTATATTATTCCAGTGAAAGTGATAACGATGACTGCACTCATGACGAAGATTATGGTAATGATATGTCAGGTGATGATTTTTAATTTTGTCAATAGTAAATGGAAGTGTCATAATGCCATGAGTTTTGGGTATTGAATTCTATATATTTTTCTGATGGAAAGTGAGCGTATATGGTGCTATCATTTGATTTTAAATACTAGTTTAAGAATCCATGAGCTATCAAATGTTCTGAACGGCCATTCTAATTTCTTATGTTGTATAGTCCTTTGCATGTAATAACTTCAAATCAAGATGTGTTTTGTAAAATTGAAAATTTAGCAATAAACTTGTAAATGTTGCATTTGTAAATTTTTTGAAGATTTATTAGCATTCAAGGCTATTTTGAGCAAAATAAAAATTCAATAATTTATTATAGTAGTGTACTAGTATTCAGTTTGGTGTTATCATAGACTTAAATCCCAATTAAAAATATTTATCATAGACTTAAATCCCTATTAATTCTTTGCCTGTTAAAAATATCTGATTTTATTTAAATCCCTAATGGTGTTAAGATGTCTCATTTATTTAACTGTGCGACCAACAACAGAACAACTCGTGTTTTAAAGCTTATTATTTTTAGGGTGTGTTTGGATTGAAAGTTTAGGAGGGGAAGGAAGGGGAGGACTTATTTTTGTTTTTTAAATTACAGACACTAAATGTTTTTTAAAAAATTAATACAATAACATGATAAATGAACATATAAAACTTCAATCGCATTTAATTTATTTTAATATTAATCAGATCAATAGTCATGCGTTTCGATCAGTGACTGAGTATCTTGACTGGATCAATATAAGTCTTGGTTTTAAAACATTGGTGATTAACAGTCATGTGTTTTAATCAGTGACTTAGTATCTTGACCAGATCAATATTAGTTTGGGTTCAAAAAAGCAATACTTGTCAAAAAGAAAGAAACAAGATCTTTTCCTCGTTAGCATTTAATATACTTACCTTGTTTTTTTTATTATAAGCATATACTTACCTTAATAGTTTATCAAGTTATTACTGTAAAGTCATTGCCTCATAGATAAAGTGTAAAGTCATTGCCTCGTAATAATTAAGCTAACGTATCTCTAAATATGTATACACCTTTGCGAGGTGTACTACACGCCACAACACCACACCCAAGCTTTGTGCAAAAATGAATTATAGACCCCTTCAGGAGAGATTTCTCAACCTAGAAGAAAATGCAAATCTAACAACCCCCAAATTTTAACAATCCCCAAAGTACAGAAGGTAGCAAGTAATCTTCGATATCGAAAAGAATATGAGAAGCATTACTTGCCCAAGTTGGTGTCGTTCGGTCCCATCCATCATGGTCACCCAAATTTGGAGTTAGGAGAGAAGTACAAGCTAGAGTGGGCAGCAAAATTCATCAAAGATACTGGAGTCAATCCAATGAATCTATTCCAAAAGATTGCATATAACATTGAACAACTGAAGTATCTTTTTGCCGACGATGTTTTAACCGGTGTATCTTGTGAAGGTTTTCTTAACTTGGAAGAAAAGCTATCATGGATGTTGTTTGTGGATGGATGTTCTTTGCTGCATATCTTAGAGTTCAAACCATAGAACAAGAAGAAAATATCCCGATTGCAAAAGAAAAAGAAGAAAATATTATGTTTGACAAACTATTTCTTGTGTTTGGGGATGTGCTTTTGTTGGAGAACCAACTCCCTTACCAATTATTGAAGCTGTTTTTTCCTGTTGAAGAACCAACAAGAAGAGATGATGATTTCCCTTTTTCCAGTTATAGTAACAACAAATCTGATTTGATTCAAAAAATGAGTTCTTTTCTACTATATTATTGTTTTAAAAAAGTATATTATTCTTATCCACGAAATTATAGCATTAGATGTAAAAGTGTGCTCCCATCATGGGATACATGTGTGAATCCAAATAGAAACCTTTGATAATTGACTTATTCCTTCAACAAGACTGATGTTAGATGCCTCATCTGAAAGTCCTACCAAGAATGTTATGATCGGGTAGAATCTATAGCTGTTAATATAATAGCTACCATTGGTCAACTGAACGTGTGCAAGTGCATGGCAAAGCTACAGTCCCTGCCTCAACAGAAAAGAATGCACCATGTCTTTTAAGTGTGTCTGAAGCTACAACTCTCACTGCTCAGATAGCTCGGCTGACACACTTTGTTAAGAAGTTGGCAACCAAAGATGCAGCGTCACAAGATGAAGATATAGCATCGGAGCCTATCACAGTTGTTCTTGCAACAACCAACACTATAAATTGTGTGTATTGTGGGGGAGAGCATGTGTATGAAGAATTCCTTAGGAACCCAGTTTCAGTCAACTATGTTGGAAGTCAACCAAACATGGCATACAACCCCTATTTCAACACCTACAATCTTAGTTGGGCAGATCACCCAAATTTCTCATGGGGTGGTTAGAACAAGAATGCAAAAGCAGCAAAACCAAATCCACCAGCAAAGCTGGGACCGCTAGCTCAAAAATTGTGGAAGCCTTACTTTCTAGCCTTACTTTCTAAAGTCAAAACAAGCAGAGATGCAGAATGTTGCATCTCCAAAGGAGAAACCATTCAGTTGTAAAGTACAACTCCATACTTCAGTCAGTACACACCTGAACCATCTTTTCCTCATATGTTGATTAAAGCTTCAATGGAGAAACAATATAAGAAGTTCCTAGAAGTCTTAAAGCAACTCTACATAAACATTCTTTTATTGGAAACTCTGCAACGAATGCCAAATTATGCTAAGTTTTTGAAGGATATCATTACAAAGAGAAAAGGGCTAGAAAACTTTTGAGACTGTAGCTATGACTACTGAAAGCAGCATGCTGATTTAGCACAAGATGCCAACAAAGATGAAGGATCTAAGGAGGAGGAGGAAAAGAAATTGATTTGGTGGATGTAAAAGTAGAAGGATATATATATATATATATATATATATATATATATATATATATATATATAGAGAGAGAGAGAGAGAGAGAGAGAGAGAGAGAGAGAGAATAAGGTGTTGAGTGAGAGTAGAAAAATAATGATTTTGCATTATACAAGTTTTAAACTTTTCATTTTTATAGATTCTTATGTTTTTGTCAAGTAAATATTTTCTTGTTTAATTTGATTCGATTCCACTTTTAAAAACTACTACTAAAAATCGAATTGATGTACGTTTGACCAAAGATTTGAATACTTTTTTGACTAAAAACTGAACAAACCAATTATTTTTTTTAGGGAACCTAACAAACCAAATTGTTATGCTCCTAATTTTATGAGGACTTTTTTTTAAAAAATGTTTGTTTGAGGTTAAAATACTATATTTTAATGGTTTATCTTTAAGGCGTGACTTAAATAGAGGTCCATTTAGTGAAGACTTTCCTTTTAACTTTGTATAAAATTGGTCTATATAATCGATGATTTTTTATTTTGTCATAGTAAATGGAAGTGCCACAATGCCATGAATTTTGGGTATTGAACTCTATCTATTTTTCTCTGATAGAAACTGGGGCAAATATTGGTGCTATCCTTTGAGCTCTCAAATGTTCTAAACGGTCATTCTAATTTCTTATGTTGTACATAGTCCTTTGCATGTAATAACTTCAAATCAAGATGTGTTTTGTAAAATTGAAAATTTAGCAATAAACTTGTAGATGTTGCATTTGTAAAATTCTTGGAAGATTTATTTGCATTCGTTAATATGAACAAGGCTATTTTGAGCAAAATAATAATTCAATAATTTATTATGTTTCGTATATATATATATATATATTGATCAAAGTATACATTTGATTAAATAAGCCGCATGTCTCGTATACTAAGATAAATAAATTTTGCAAAGAGTTGTGTTCTTTGACTATTAAAAATATCTGATTTTATTTAAATCCCTATTGTTGTTAACATGTCTCATTTATGCAACTGTGCGACTAAGAACAAAACAACTCGTGTTTTAAAGTTTATGGTGTTTGAATTGAGAGTTTAAGAAAGGAGGGGAGGACTTACTTTTCTTTTTTAAATTACAACACTGTAAAAGTTTTTAAAAAAAATTGAAACAATAACATGATAAATGAACATAAAATTTGTAAAAAAAACAAATGAACATATAAAACTTCAATCACACTTAATTTATTTTATATTAACTGGATCAACAATCATGCAGCTCGAAGAATGACTCCGTATCTTGACCTAATCGATCACCAATCCAGGTTTTAAAACATTTATCTATATATCAATATGTCCATCAAATATTTCCCTTCAGAAAAAGTGAAAGCAATACCTGACAAAAGAAAGAAGTAGATATCTTTTCCTTGTAAGCATTTAATATACTTACCTTGTTATTTTATTATAAGCATATACTGACCTTATTAGTTTATGATGTTATAAGTGTTGGGTCACAAGAAGAGCCAGTGGGACCATTCACATTACCACTGTTGGGTCACAAGGAAAGTCAGGGGGACCACCCACATCTAGGCCAAAGCAACCATACAAGTGAGATAGACATCACACTCTTACCTAAAACCTTAAGGTTATGGGTCTATGAGTCATCTCACCTATAAAGTACTCAACCACCACTTTTTTATCCGATGTGAGACATATAACTCACTTACACACAACAATAAGCGTAAAAAGTCATTGGCTAAGAGAAAACGTGTAAAGTAATCGCCTCGTAATAAATGACTACGTATACCACCCTTGAGGGAACATTTATTGACCTACAAAATGCAAATTTAAGACTCCCCCCATATTTAACAATCCCTAAATTACAGAAGGTGGCAAGTGATCTTCGAAACCGAAAAGATTTTGAGAAGCATTACTCGCCCAAGTTGGTGCATGTCAATGGGTCATATCCATCATGGTTGCCCAAATATGGAGTTAGGAGAGAAGTACATGCTACAGTGGGCAGCGAAATTCATCCAAAATACTAGACGCAATCCAAAGGATCTATACAAAAAGATTGCAGATAACATTGATGAATTGAAGGGTCTTTTTTCCGACGATGTTTTAACTGGTGTATCTTGTCAAGGCTTTGATGACTTGGAACAAAAGTTATCATGGATGTTGTTTGTGGATGGATGTTCTTTACTGCATATCTTAGAGATTGAAGCCACATAACAAGAAGAAAATATTAAGTTTGACAAATTGTTTAATTTCTTGTGTTTGGGGATGTGCTTTTGTTGGAGAACCAACTCCCTACATAATTAAGAGAAAATTAGTTATGAATTTCCTTTTTTTGTGTCTTTATGTTAGTCATTTTAGTTTTAATGTTTCAAGCACCGACTAACTCTACTTTATCATTTTCTACCATATTTAGATTTAAATGTATTTTTTACCCATGTCTGAATTTAAACTTTAGATTCCTATTTTTAAAAGTATATTTTTGGTCCGCCTAATTTACAACTCTAAGAAATTTCCACTTCCACCCAACTTTGGATATTTTTTTACTCTCATTTCCAGATAAGAAGGAAAAAAAACCTTCAAAATTTGGTCAGAGGTGGTGGGAGTCTTAAAAGGTCTTGGGCAAGGGACAGAAAAATACAATTTTAAAAATGGAAGAATTAGAATTTTAATTTAAACAAAATAGAAGGACAACAAATGTAAAACCTTATATTTGTATATCAACAATGAATTCTGGACATCTCATATCTTCAATATATTTAACACTTCATTTTATATATATGTCTTTTTGTCTATCACATCATTAACTTATCACTTTTATCACGTCATATTTTGTCTCTTTCTCTTTCAAAGTGTATGCACTCATACCGGGTGTCCACACAAAACAAATTCATTTTTTCCATAGAGGTAAAAATAGAGAACATCCGTACACAAATTTAGCTCAAAAAAATTCATGTTTTAAATTGAAAGATGTTTCATAGACACTCTACATAAGTGAATATAGAGCTGTAAAAAATGACATGATAGAAAGAGAGATAAAGATAAAATAATAAGATAAAATAATGTGTTTTGTTGGAAACCATGAGGGTATCCAAATATCACTCTTCCTCTAAGTTTCCTTCACTTATTTTAGATGTATTTTATAATACATCAATCTCACTCATTAAATGAATGATGACATTTTATATTATTGAACAGGACATACATGATGGAATCATTGTCAAAGAGAAAATTGTCAAAAAAAAGGTATGATTTAATCAACATGGGAACATACATGAACATACAAGAGCTGAGAGATAGACATATCTTTCTCCCATGGCTGGCTTAATGGGGAATTGATGCTTTCTAAGTGTCAATCAAAATCCATGTCATTCACACACTGTAAAGGACTTAAAGGGTTATAACGGGACTTAGGTGAAGGTGAGATAATTTTTGGAAAAAGTAGGTTAAACAAATATTGGAGCTAAGCTTTCCTACTATATTGAAAAATTTGAACATCTACCTCATTCACCCCACAAATTAATCATAAGTACTAGAGAACTCTTTCATTTATGAGACAACAATATTTTCATTAATTCATTTAACTTGTCTCTTCACTCTCTTTTTTCCTTGCACCTTTTGTGCAATTTTTTTTTTTCAGAGCTATTTTACTTTTGACTCTCTTTAGTTCTCTAGTACCCCCACCCCAAACTTAGTTGGTTGCAAATTCCAAAAGCAACCCCAAACTTAAGTCTTAACAACATCCTACAACCTAACTCCAAACACAATTTGGGTACATGCACTAAAGGTCTCTAGGCTTGTAGTTTGTCACCGAACAAAAGGATCTAAACCTACCGGCTCAACTTGACTTTACCAAAAGATAATCATAGTCAAAACAAAACAGACTAGGTAGGCTTCAAAGGCGCTTGGTACCAAGCACTTTGCCTTAGTGTGTGTATGACAAGATCAATTAACAACAGAGAAAAATCGCAAGTTCTAGAATTGTAGTTGCATGAAACACTCTTTTGAAGTAAATTGAAAAATAAAATTTGGCAGTGTCCTTACATGTTATCATATCTGGGAGTTGTGATTATCTATCCTTACATTGTCGAACACTTCAACCTTGACGTGTGAGGGCTCTACCTCCTTTTGAACTTTTGGCATACCACTTAATCAACGATTGTTACTAAACTGGAGAAAATCAACATCACAGATAAATTCATCAATAATAAACAAGTGCAGGTTTAGTACAAACAGGGAACGCAAGCAGACAATCCATTACAGAACCCAATACAAAAGAAGTAACAAAGTCCTGACTTAACGAAAAGAAAGAAGAAAGAAATAAAACAAAAAAAAACTGAAAATATCAAAGAAAAAAAACAGCAGAATAATTACTGAACCATCAGCGGTCCAGTTCAATCCAACTCAGCACGAGCAAACCAAGTATTTGGGTTCTCGGGGTCAGCGTTGAGCTCTTCCATGAAATGCACACTAGTCCGCGCCTCCCCCTCATCAAAATCAGCTGTAAGCTCCCTTTCCCTGTTGACCGCCCTTTCCCTCTGATGCCCAAAATACTGAACCATGGACTCCCTCGATCCATCAAACCTCTCATAAGTCCCTTGCGGAGGTCTCCGATGCACTTATGCCGCTTCAGCGAATTCCGGCAAAAACCGAGGGTGGTTTACATATAACTGATCAGACGTCTCGTTCATCCAGTTGGCAGATGCAAACATGTACTCAAGCATCATTGGATGAATGGGTTCATAGGTCCTTTGCTGACTACCCTCTCCGTGATGCATCTGAGGAGGTGGTGGATGTTGTTGTTCATGCTCGCCCTGCTCTTCCCTCTGAATCTTACCCCTCATGAATTCTTCATATTCACTCACAAATGCATCCATTGTTTTATCAATAATAGGTTTCATGGTTGGGGTATCCAAATCAATCTTGTACTCCTCAACCTCCGCCTCCTCACACAACCAACAAATTATGCTACTATGTCCAACCGATTTCAATTTGGTAGTTGCTATCTCGTAAATGTTGTTGGCAATCAACTCACCAACATTAATGGGGTTACCTGACAGAATGGCGGCAATGATCAAGGCACGCTTCAAAGGTATTTCTGATGTGCATGACGTGCCCTCCAAAGTTTGCACCACGAACGATGCCCAAGCTTTCGGCACCGGTTTGAAATCAGCTTTTGCAAGCATCCTGGCCTTCCTCCATCTCGTCCCTTCTCTACACAAAGTGTTCAGCAACTCTTCCCAGTCCTCCTCAGTCATGTCCTTCACTTCAGCCCGTCTTCTCTTTACATCACACTCTTCGGGTGCAGTCAAATCCAGCAATCGATTAATAGCATCTGGGCTGTAATCGATGATTTTCCCGTGCACACGTGCTTGGTATTTCACTGTTGAGAACCTGGCATTTGCGTAAAACTCCAAAGTTAAAGTTTTATTGGTCTTCTCGTGTACCATCGCATTTAGCAACTCCCAGCCTCGTGCCCTTATCATACTGTCGAATTCAGGGTTTCTCACAAGGTTGATAAGATCAAACCGTCTTTCTATCACAACCTTGTAGAGTTTAATCTCACTGAATCTTTGCCTTGCCTTTTCACTAACGAAACGGAATGACGGTTGTGGCGGTGGTTCTGCCGTTGTTCGGGGTTTGGTTGGTTTACGGCTAGCTGCTTTTCGTGTGGTTTTTGCCCTTTTTGCAGTGTGTTTGGTTCTTAAGGTGGGAGGCATGGTGTAGAGTGGTTGGTTAGGATAAGTTGGGTTGTGTGTGTTTTGAAAGGGTGAAATTTGATGAGTTTGTGGGGGGGAAAGATGGTATGGATGATGTTTATGGTGAGGAAATGGATGAAATTTCGTGGGTGGTAAAGTCTGGTAGAATTTGGGCAGAGTAACGGCAGGTTTCCAATTTATGAAAAAAAGGTTTTGTGAAGGGTATATATAGGCCAGGCAAAATCATGTCACGATGGGGTTTAATCGTGACACGATTGGTAGTTGTAACGGTCAAATTTTCAAACTTGAACAGAAAATCGTGTCACGATTAGAAGGAATCGTGTCACGATTTTCTCTCAACTGCCAATTTAATGAAATTTTAAGTATCAAAATTGTGTCACGAATTCAGGATCGTGTCACGATTTTGATGGCAGTGAGTTAGTAATTTTGAGGGGCAAAATCGTGTCACGATTTCAGTATCGTGTCACGATTTTGCTGGCAGAAACCACACTTGGTAAACTTAGAAAAATTTTCTGCCCATCTTCTTCTCACCTCTTTTTTTTTTGAATTGAATAAAAAAAATTAAAACAACGAAAAACAATACTACCTGCAATTTAACATCATGGGTTGCCTCCCACCAAGCGCTTCTTTATCGTCATTAGCTTGACTTCAGATGACCTTTACAGGTCCGCCAGCACCAGTCCTACCCTTTCTCTTGGTAGGTCGCCTCCGAGGTAGGGCTTAAGTCTCTGCCCGTTCACTTTAAATGTTCTATACTCTTCCGGGGTGATCAACTCCACTGCTCCATGTGGTGATACACTTTTAATAACAAATGGTCCTGACCACTTCGACTTGAGCTTTCCAGGAAACAGCTTCAACCTGGAATTATACAACAAAACTAGTTGCCCAGCATTAAATTCCCTAGGAACTAAGTGTTTGTCATGATATCTCTTGGTTCTTTCTTTATAAATGAGCGCATTCTCATATGCTCTCAGCCTCATCTCCTCTAACTCGTTAAGTTTCAAGAGTCTTTTCTTACCAGCAAGAGTTTGATCAAAGTTTAAAGATTTTATAGCCCAATAGGCTTTGTGTTTCAACTCCACTGGCAAGTGGCAAGCCTTACCATAAACCAATTGATACTGGGACAGCCCCATGTGGGTCTTGAAAGCTGTCCTATAAGCCCACAGTGCGTCGTCTAACTTCCTAGACCAGTCCTTCCTATTTGACGCAACAGTTTTCTCTAAAATCTGCTTAAGTTGGTGGTTAGACACTTCAACTTGCCCACTAGTTTGAGGATGATAAGGGGTTGCAACTTTATGATTGACATCATATTTCTTTAACACATTTTCAAGATATTTGTTGCAAAAGTGCTTCCCCCCATCACTGATCAAAACTCTAGGGGTTCCAAACCTAGTAAAAATGTGCTTACGCAAAAAGTTTACAACCGTGTTGGAATCATTAGCAACACAAGGTATTGCCTCAACCCACTTGGTTACATAATCAACACAAACTAAAATATGCAGATAAGAGTAAGAGGATGGGAAAGGTCCCATGAAGTCAATGCCCTAACAATCAAAAGGTTCTATTTCAAGGATTCCATTTTGGGGCATCTCATTCTTCTTAGAGATATTACCGGTGTGCTGGCACTTGTCACATTGTTTCACAAACTCTTGGCAGTCTTTGAAAAGTGTGGGCCACCAAAAGCCGCTTTGCAAAATCTTGGCAGCGGTTCGGTCACCACTATGGTGGTCCCCATAAGCTGAGCTATGGCAGTGCCACATGATACGTTTGGCCTCCTCACCTGCAACACAACGTCTAATCAAACCGTCAATGCTTACCTTTAACAAGAAGGGATCGTCCCACAAGTATTGGTTGGCTTCCTTGAAAAATTTCTTCTTCTGCTACCAATCCATATGATCAGGGACCAAGTTCCCAGCCTTAAAGTTAGCCATATCAGCAAACCATGACCTCTCCTCTACAACAAACAACTTCTCATCCAGGAATTCTGCTGCAATCCCCTTCTCTCTCGCTGTGACCTCCCTGTTTTCTAATCGAGACAGATGATCTGCTACCACATTCTCGACTCCTTTCTTGTCCCTAATTTCAAGATCAAATTCTTGTAGCAGCAAGATCCATCTCAATAATCTAGGTTTTGAGTCCCCTTTGTCAACAAATACTTTAGATCTGCGTGATCTGTAAAAACAATGACTTGGGACCCAATTAGGTAAGACTGAAATTTTTCCAACGTAAACACTACAGCAAGCAGTTCCTTTTTAGTTGTAGAGTAATTAATTTGATTTTCATTCAGTACTTTGCTTGCATAGTAAATTGCATGGAAAAATTTCTCCTTACGTTGGCCTAAAACTGCTTCAACCGCGTAATCACTTGCATCACACATTAATTCAAAAGGAAGATCCCAATCGGGAGCAATGATTACGGGTGCAGTCACCAACTTGGTTTTAATCAAAGAAAAAGAATCCAAACAATCAGAGTCAAAATTGAAATCATTTTCTTTAACTAAAAGGTTACAAAGGGGCTTAGCAATTTTGAAAAATCTTTGATAAACCACCGATAAAAACCAACATGCCCCAAGAAATTCCTCACCCCCTTTATGTTAACAGGAGGGGGAAGTTTCTCTATAACCTCAATTTTAGCGGGGTCCACCTGAATGCCTTTTCCACTTATTTTGTGTCCCAAGACTATACCTTCAGTTACCATGAAATGGCATTTTTCCCAGTTTAAAATGAGGTTAGTCTCGGTACACCTTTTAAGGGCAGCATCTAGGTGGGACAAACATTGATTAAAAGACTTACCAAAAACAGAGAAATCATCCATAAATACCTCGATGTTTTTCTCTATCATATCAGAGAAAATAGAGAGCATACACCTTTGAAAGGTCGCCGGCGCATTACACAGCCCAAATGGCATCCTCCTATAAGCAAACACCCCAAACGGACAAGTGAAAGCAATCTTCTCTTGATCTTCCGGAGCTACAGCAATCTGGTTATACCCCGAATACCCATCCAAGAAACAATAGAAAGCCTGCCCGGCCAATCTCTCTAACATCTGGTCCATGAAAGGTAAAGGGAAATGGTCTTTCCTTGTTGCTTGATTTAACCTCCGATAATCTATGCACGTCCTCCACCCGGTAACAGTTCGAGTAGGAATTGACTCATTCTTTGCATTTGCCACTACTGTCATTCCTCCTTTTTTCGGTACAACATGTACTGGACTCACCCAAGTGCTGTCAGAGATGGGGTAAATCATGCCTGCATCCAGAAGTTTCATTACCTCCTTCTTAACTACATCCTTCATGGTAGGGTTGAGCCTTCGTTGTGGTTGAACTACAGGTTTAAATTCAGCCTCTAGATGGATTTTGTGCATGCAATAGGCTGGACTTATGCCCTTCAAATCAGAGATGTGTCAGCCCAATGCTCCCTGGTTCTCCCTCAATACCCTCATTAATTTTTCTTCTTCCAACGGGGTTAAGGACTTACTAATGATTGCCGGTTTGGAAGCATCTTTACTTAGAAACACGTACTTCAAATGAGAGGGGAGTTCTTTTAATTCTGGAAATTTTTTAACTTCCCCTTCCTTTTAACTTGCAACAGGTCCCCTCTTGATTTTTTCACTAAACAAATCTGCAACTTTTACAGGACCCTCCTCTTGCTTGCTTGCTTCAAGTTGCTTCACGCACTCCTCTAGTTCATCATGTCCGTCTTTCTCACACCATTCCACTGAATTTACTATTACTCTTTCCATTAGTTGTGTTGGGTTTCCTTCTTTGGACGCATCTTCAACCATTTCATCAACCACATCCACACTGTAACATTGAGGGTTCTCGTTCCTATGCTTCATTGCTTCAAAGATATTGAACACCACTTGCTCGTTTTGGAACCTCAACAAAAGTTCACCCATCTCCACATCAATTAGAGCACGACCGGTTGCTAGAAAAGGTCTACCTACAACAATGGTATCTCATCATCTTCCGCCATATCTAGGATCACAAAATCAGCCGGGAAAACCAAATCATGGACTTGTACCAACACGTCTTCCAGCACTCCATAAGGATATGAAATTGACCGGTCAGCTAATGTAAGAGTCATTTTTGTTGGTTTAGGTTCTCCACATCCTAACTTCTTCATCATGGACAGTGGCATTAGATTTATGCTAGCTCCCAAATCACAAAGAGCTCTCCCTACACTCACCTTCCCAATAGTACAAGGAATGGTAAATGCTCCTGGATCTTTCAATTTAGGAGGAAGCTTCCTTTGAAGAATAGCACTACAATTTTCGGACAGAGCTATATTTTCATCATCCCTCGGCCTCCGTCTTCCGGTTAATAAGTCTTTCATGAATTTTGCATAAATCGGCATCTGATCTAAGGCTTTACTAAACGGAATGTTGACTTGCAATTGCGTAAAAAGTTCCATGAACTTCTTGAATTGCCCCTCCTGCTTCTCTTTCTTTTTTGACAAATGAGGGTATGGCAGCTTTACATATGATGGAACTTCTTGCTTCTTACTCCCTTCGTTCAGGAGTTTCTTTTTTGTCTTCCTCAAAATAGACTCCACATCAATTAAACTCTCACTTTTTTCTCCCTCATCATTTTTTTCTCCCTCAGAATTTTTATTCTTCTTTTCATTTTCAACTTCACCATTTTCATTCTTTTCACCTTCTCCTGATTCATTCTCCGCCACCACTACTTCCTCCTTGTTCTTTGGGATTTTTGGGGCCAATGGTGTCAAAACCTTCTTGCTTCTCAATTCCACAGCCTTGCAACTTTCATTTTTCGGATTGTCTTGCATGTTACCAGAAAATCCTCCATTTGATTGATTAGCCATTTGTTTGGCCAACTGCCCAATCTGATTCTCAAGATTCTTCATAGAGGCTTCATTGTTCTTTTGCACCGTCTCCTGATTTGCTTTAATCTCTTGCAGATTTGTTTGGGTAAACTTGACAAAACTGGTCATGGCCTCTTCAAAAGCTGATGGCTTCCTCTGTTGTTGTGGTGGATGATTGGGTAAGAGAGGGTTTAAAGTGTTATTATTTGAGTATTTGAGGTTAGGGTGATGTGCCCACCCCGGGTTGTATGTGTTTGAGAAAGGATTTCCCTTCTGGTAGTTCCCCATGTAGTTAACATCCTCACTTGCTCCTTCAGGTACACATTCACCGTTAGTATGTCCTTCACCACAGAAATCACACTTTGGCGTAGCCGGTGCTTGCTGCACTTGCTGAACTTGGGCTTGTTGAGCTTGAAATTGGCTCATGGTGAGTGCATGAACCTGTTTAGTAAGGGCTTCCATCTGTTTGGTCATCAACGTTTGGTTGGCTAGGAAGGCACTATTCTCATTCACCCCAAAGACTCCTTTTCTACTCCTTTCGGTTTCAGCTCGGTACTCATTTTGGGCCATATTTTCAGCTGAAGCATCGAGAAGCATTCTATGGTTTGGTCTCAACCCCTCGGTGAAAACTTGCATCTGGGTTTTCTCACTCAAATCATGTGTTAGACACCTCTTAAGTAACAACTTAAACCTTTCCCAAGCATCATACAAAGACTCATTTTCCCCTTGTTTAAAATTGGTGATCTCATGTCTCTTCTCCCAATACCTAGACATAAGGAAAAATCTCTCAAGGAATTTGAGTTCAAGCTCGTCCCATGTTTGGATAGTTCCACTAGGAATTGACAATAACCAGTATTTAGCTCTCCCTGTTAAAGTAAAGGCAAACAACCTAAGTTTCTTTTGACTCTCGATGATATGGGCTGGTGGGACACAAAATTGACACATTTCGTAGAACCTACTCAAGTGTTCATGAGAGCTTTGAGCATCTCTCCCCTCATATTGGTTTTCTTTCAGACCCTGTTGTACAGATGTTTTAATATCAAAGGCCACAGGGTTAGCTGGTTGAAAAACATGGGTAAGCTGGCCACGGTTAGTAGCTAACCCATAGTCACCCATCATAGGCCTGGCAGGTGGTGGGTTCCCTTCGTGATCTCCCATGATAATTGGTTCAGTTTCAAGCGGTGTGGGGTTAATGTATTGTGTTTTGGTGCTAGGATCAGCTGATCGAGCTAACCGTACAGCTCTTCGATTTGCTCTGGCTGTCTTCTCGATCTCAGGATTGTGCAACAAATCTCCGGCTTGCACTCTACCTCGCATAAACAGCAAACGAATACCTTAGTAGCACTGCACAATACAGATTAATAAAACTGATTCAGTAAAAAAAAATTGACAGAATTTAAATTACAGAAATCCTAAATTATACAATATTGCCTTGTTAAAATTAATCAACAATCCCCGGCAACGGCGCCAAAAACTTGATAGACTTTTAGCAAGTGTACTAAAACTATCGAAGTAATAAAATATAAGTTCGTATCCACGAGGACTGTGTTAATCTCAAGTTAGCAATATTGTTGATAATTAGGATGTATAAAGATTATGGTTGCCCTAGGCAGTCGGTTTGAGTGCATAAAAAGTAAATAAGCTGATAAAAGTTGTTTAGAATATATAAGGAGAGATGAGATTGAGTCCTTCGAATCCTCTGATTAAATCTGTTTGGTAAACTGCACCTATTTCTATGAATGATCCTCTAGTTTTACGATGGTTAACAAAAATAGTTCTAATCAATCCCTTGAGTTAGAACCCTCTTCTCGGATTACAGCCCCTAATTCCTTAGGAGATCTAATATTCTGTGAAGGTTTTAAACACATTAACCTATTATTACAAATAAACGATTATCTATTCCTAGACTAACCCTGTTTATTCGAACAATTCAATTAGGTCTAAGTCGAAAGCTAGGGTCAGTAGTCATTCATTCTCACGAATTCATGTTATACATTATCAATATATAAAAAGCATTAAGAGCAATTGAATTGAATAAAACTAGATTAGCATTCATAAGCAATAGAGTTTCACAGCCACATGTGTTCAAACAAATTACATCAGATTCATCTCAGACTCAATCTCTAAAAGATTTAGCTACTCATAATGTAAATTACAAATAACTTAATCAATAGAAGCATGGAAACATACATAAACTGACTGTTAGTTGGATGGTATGGCCACCTCTTCAGTTCTTTGCTCTCAAAATCGTGCTTCAATTCTTCAAAATTCCGAATGAAGGTGAGAAAAACACAAGAAGGGGGGTTGAATTGTGTTGGCTTTTTCTTTTCTTTCTCATAAACTTAATGACAGTTCAAAATCTGTTATTGATCAGATTCTAATGATCTGTTTCAGAGTGTTGTGCAGCAGATATAAAGTAAATGAGAGAGAGACACACACACAAGCAGTTTATCCTAGTTCCTTCCACAACCCAGAAGTAGTCCAGTCCCCTTGTTAATAACAAGAGATTTTTCACTATAATCACAAAGATTACAATTGCTCAAGCACACAGCTATGAGACTTCCTTGCTCAAATATACAGTATGAGACTTCCTTGCTCAAACACACAGTATGACACTTCCTTGCTCAAACACACAGTTTGAGACTTCCTTGCTCAAACACACAGTATGAGACTTCCTTGCTCAAACACAAAGTATGAGACTTCCTTACTCAAACACAAAGTATGAGACTTTTAGTTGCTCAAGCACACAGTGAGAGACTTTGAATCAAACATATTTACAACAGAATTTGTTTGAGTTGAACACTTGATATACTATCAGTGGTGTTCACAAAATACAACACAGATTAAGACTCTATACTTAAGAAATTCTAAGATAAAAGGTTTGTAAGAATTTCTAAGTTATTTGATGACTTTCAGATTTGGCAGTTTTGTGTTTCCAAAAAACAGAGTAACAGAGTCATGAGAGTATTAATCTTCTTCTCCAAAACTTCAATCATTTATAGAGGAATTAAGAGTTGTTGAGAAGATTGCCAGGTCATCAAATAGAGCCGTTGCAATTAAAGCTTTCAGCCAACATTAATTCCTTCTGTTCTGGTGTGCGAACTCAGGAACAGAGCATTAACGTTTTTTGAATTGTTTCCTTAAAACATGGAGAGTGTTTCGTACAAGGAGACAACTGTTGCATAGAGCTGTTCTGACTGTACAATACTTCACTGTTGACAGTTGCAATTGTTAACTTCTGCGTTTCTTCAAAACTCAGACTTCAGAAGCTGGTCATCAGATACTGTTCATCAAACGCACTTCTTCAGAAGCAGACTTCAGATGCACTGTTCATCAGACGCTGCCTTCAGAAGCTGGTCTTCAGACGCACTGTTCATCAGAAGCTGTCTTCAGAAGCTGCCTTCAGACTTGCAACACAAGCTTCTATATTTTCCTTTTGCTCTTAACTTGATCTTTCAGAACCATCATTAGATACAACAATTAATTATATGGTCCTGCACACTTAGAATCAAGTATTAGCATATCCAATTTTCTTTTTAACACTTTGTTATCATCAAAACCCAAAAGAGAGCTGTTCATACATTTTGTTCCAACGATCTCCCCCTTTTTGATGATTACAAACACAAGTATTAAAAGAAAATTGTTGTTAATTTAATTAACAAGTTGACTTCAGGGTCTGAGGTTTGTAAGCTCCCCCTAAGTCTGATAATCCACAAGGTGAGGTTTGTAAGCTCCCCTTGAGTCTGATCCAGGTTAATTAAATTCATTTTAAATCAATAAAGAGTGATACTCAGAATTTAATTGACAAGTTGACTTCAGGGTCTGAGATTTGTAAGCTCCCCCTGAGTCTTATCCATGTTATTTAAATTCAGTTTAATTCACAGAATTGAAAATTCAGTTTATCTCACAGAATTTAAATCAGAGGCTAAGAGATGAGAAAATGTTCTCCTAAGTTAATTAATTTTGAATAATTAACTTATATGTTGTAAGCTCAGAGCCTGAAATACTTGTTACTTTTACTCCCCCATTTGTCATCAACAAAAAGAAAATTCAAGAATTTTTAAGACACAAGAGAATTTTAAAACATGAGATAAAAATGTTCAGAGCAATTTGTTCAATACCACTGAACTGTTTCAGACACAATTGTTCAGAACATTCTGTTCAGTATTACTGAACTGTTTCAGACACAATTGTTCAGAACATATGGTTCAGTATTACTGAATTTTTTCAGACAAAACTGTTCAGAGCATATGGTTCAGTACTACTGAGCTCTTTCAGACAGAATTGAGAGTTTTTAAATGGGTCTGAAAAACTGAACATATAAGATGAGAAATTGAAAGTGTGACTGTGTTTTTGTTAAAACATTTCAGAAACTGAAAACAGAAAAACATTGAACACAACTGCACATTAATGACTTCAGGTGGGGCAAAGTACAACTTTCAAAGCTAACTCATCACTGCCCAGCAGTTATAACTTATCAGATTCTGACCATGTGTTAGACTACTGTTCAGATTTACTGTCATTAGTGGGCCACGTGTAAAGTGTCCACTTATAATGAGTTTTATCAGAAGTCAAAAAATTTAGTTTCTGAAACTCAGACTCTGATGTTTTCAGAGGCTGAACTTTCTTCAGACTCTCAAAGTGAGTGTCTGTTAAGTCTTAGCTTCTGATGAACTTTAGATTCTCAGTTTCTATTCTGGTCTAGAAGCTGTTAAGTATAACAGAGAACAAATCATACCTCTGTTGAGCTTCTGATCTACCTCTCCTTGTTCACTCAGTTTGTTTCTGAACACCCATTTTTGTTCCAACAATGTTCTTGATTGGCTTTAGGAGAAGTGTCAGCTCTTGAGAGATTTTCAGCTACAGGAGGATTTTCAGCTTCTGGACATTCTTCAGACTTATAGAACTTATTCAGGTTCTGAAGTGTCCACTGAGAGCTGAAGATCTGCAGACCTCTCAATAGCTCAGTACCAATGATCTAGTCTTTGTGGTTTCCTCCAGATCCCACAGTTCCTCCCTCTTTCATGGTCAGGGTTTGGAACATAGACTTTCCTTCTGTCATGTAATGCCAGCAGCCACTGTCCAGGCACCATGAATTCCCCTTTTGTTTGGCTCTTAATCATATCTGCAACAGAAATAATTTCAGACCTAGGTACCCATATGGGTCCTCTTGGGTTAGTTCTGAAAGGTTTAGTCTTTTGTTGCACCTTGTGTCTGGAGTTATAGGACTCAGACTTGTTCAGATACCTTGGATGTGAATCCTTTAATCTTGAATAAGTCTTAGTATCAGACACTGAGTTCTTCAGAACCTGAGCTTTCAATGGTCTTGACTCAGATTTCTTCAGAACCTTAGACTTGAAGGTCTTTGGTTCTGAGCTTATTAGAGTATGAACCTTTGAAGACTTTGGTTCTGTTTTCTTCAGAACTTTGGACTTAAGAGTCTTTGATTCTGATTTGTTCAGAATCTTAGATTCAGAAGTAGTGGGTTCTGATTTGTTAAGAACTTCAGTTTTGCCTGCTCCTGACACAAAGCAAGCTTTCAAACCTTTCTTAATACAATCAGAATCAGATGACAGATTGGCTTTCTTTTGTATCCTTTGTCTGACATTCTAAGATTTAAAAGGTTTTGTATAAAATGGTTTAGTATCTTTTGAAGATTTCATAAACACGGCCTTTTGAAAATTTGAGTCTGAATTTTTCAGATTCTGAGACTTGATTGCCTTAGGTTCTGAACTCTTCAGACTTTGAACCTTTTCAGATTTAAAGTCTGTTTTCCTCATAGTCTTAGACTTAGAACCTTTTGGTTTAGACTTTGGCAAAGTTTTAAATTCTGCCTTCATCTTTCCCTTAGGTTCAGAAGTTTTGGATTCTGAGTTGTTCAGAACCTCAGGTTCAGCAGTCTCAGTTTCTGATGAATTCAGTTTCTCAGAATTGTCAATTGCAGGTACAAAGCACACCTCAGTGTCTTTCATAATATCTCCAGAAAATGGTAGAATTGTTTATGTTGAATGATTGAATGGATCATTCTTGAAACCAATTCCTTCTCCTCTATTTCTGTTAATATTATAAATCATAGAAGCAATTTTACTTCTGTTGATTCCAGTTAGGATAAAATCCTGAAGAGCAATTTCATGTTCACTTGGAACTTCATCAGGTTTCTTATGAACCATTTCTCTGAGTTCTCTAACTTCTTCATCAATCTCATTGATGTGAGTCTGAAGTTGGAGATTCTCATCAGTCAGCAAGTTGTATTTCTTTTTCAAAGATTTTAATTGAATCAACTTGCTTCTGAGGTGGTTCATAAGATCCTTAACTGTATCAACAAGATCAGAACGTGTAAGTTCAGAATATACCTCATCTTCTTCTTCAGAGTCTGATCCTGACTCTTCATCAGAAGATGTTGTAGAAATCAGAGCTGCATTTGCTTCTTCTTCATCTTCATTCTCAGACTCTTATTCATTGTCAAGCTCATCCCATGTAGCCATAAGACTTTTCTTGAATCTGTCTTTGAAGTTGCTTGATTTAGAGCTGATCTTCTTGAATTTCTCCTTTGATCTGTCCTTTTGTAGCTCAGGACATTCAGCTCTAACATGATCAGTCTTATTGCAGTTGTAGCAACCTTTCAGTTCTTCCTTCTTGGAACCAGATCCTTTGAAGTTGTTGATCCTGTTAGAAGATTTCTTTTGTCTCTTCATCAAGTACTGAATTCTTTTAGAAAGCATTTCCAGCTCCTCAGCTTCTAAATCTTCTTCAGAATTTCCCTCAGGAAATTCTTCATCAGATTCTATAGCTTTTAGAACTTTTAATGACTTTCCTTTAGATTTCAGTGCTATAGACTCAGATTTTCTAACAGGTTCATCTTCATTGAGTCCTAGTTCATGCACTTTGAGAGAGCTTATATGATCTTCAATACTTAGAGTATTTAGATCTTTAGCTTCCTCAATAGCAGTCACTTTAGGTCTCCATTTCGATGGCAGACTTCTGAGGATCTTGTTCACATGATCAGCAGTAGTATAGCTTTTCTTCAGAATCTGAAGTCCAGAAACCAGAGTCTGAAATCTTGAGAACATAGTCTCAATATTTTCATCCTCCTTCATTCTGAACAACTCATACTGCTGAACCAGAAGATTTGCTTTTGCTTCTCTAACCTTCTTGTTTCCTTCATAGTTAGAGCAGAGAGAGGTGAAGATGGCTTTTGTTGTTGATTTATCACTCAGCTTCAAGTATTCATTGTGGGGCAGAGAGTCCACAATAATACCTCTTACATTATGATGCTTTCTGTAGATCTTTCTTCCAACATCAGTAAGGCTTCTGTTAACAGCTACTCCTTCTTCATCAACTGGTATAGTTATACCATCTTCAATGATGTCCCATAGACTATCATCTATTCCAATGATATGACTATACATTTTGCTTTTCCACCATGAAAATTTCTCAGGATCACCAGTAAACATAAGAGGTTTATTGTGTGAGTGAGATTGCTTGTCATAGTCACCACCACCACTTCTGGATGTGGATTCACCAGATACACCAGAAGCCATGTTTTTCTCAGGATCTTTACCGACTCACTGTTAAGTGATTGAATATCAGAACCGGAGCTCTGATACCAACTGAAGGTGAGAAAAACACAAGAAGGGGGGTTGAATTGTGTTGGCTTTTTCTTTTCTTTCTCAAAAACTTAATAACAGTTCAGAATCTGTTATTGATCAGATTCTGATGATATGTTTCAGTGTTGTGCAGCGGATATAAAGTAAATGAGAGAGAGAGAGACACAAGCAGTTTATCCTGGTTCCTTCCACAACCCGGAAGTAGTCCAGTCCCCTTGTTACTAACAAGAGATTTTTCACTATAATCACAAAGATTACAATTGCTCAAG
Source organism: Medicago ruthenica (assembly GCA_018208015.1). Lineage (NCBI taxonomy): Eukaryota > Viridiplantae > Streptophyta > Magnoliopsida > Fabales > Fabaceae > Medicago > Medicago ruthenica. The sequence continues at coordinate 80,224,612 of CM031371.1, forward strand.
CACACAGCTATGAGACTTCCTTGCTCAAACACACAGTATGAGACTTCCATGCTCAAACACACAGTATGAGACTTTCTTGCTCAAACACACAGTTTGAGACTTCCTTGCTCAAACACACAGTATGAGACTTCCTTGCTCAAACACAAAGTATGAGACTTCCTTGCTCAAACACAAAGTATGAGACTTCCAGTTGCTCAAGCACACAGGTGAGAGACTTTGAATCAAACAGATTTACAACATAATTTATTTGAGTTGAACACTTGATATACTATCAGTGGTGTTCACAAAATACAACACAGATTAAGACTCTATACTTAAGAAATTCTAAGATAAAAGGTTTGTAAGAATTTCTAAGTTATTTTATGACTTTTAGATTTGGCAGTTTTGTGTTTCCAGAAAACATAGTAACAGAATCATGAGAGTCTTAATCTTCTTCTTCAAAACTTCAATCTTTTATAGAGGAATTAAGAGCTATTGAGAAGATTGCCAGGTCATCAAATAGAGCCGTTGCAATTGAAGCTTTCAGCCAACATTAATTCCTTCTGTTCTGGTGTGCGAACTCAGGAACAGAGCATTAACGTTTTTTGAATTGTTTCCTTAAAACATGGAGATTGTTTCGTACAAGGAGACAACTGTTGCATAGAGTTGTTCTGACTGTACAGTACTTCACTGTTGACAGTTGCAATTGTTGACTTCTGCGTTTCTTCAAAACTCGGACTTCAGAAACTGGTCATCAGATACTGTTCGTCAGACGCACTTCTTCAGAAGCAGACTTCAGATGCACTGTTCATCAGACGCTGCCTTCAGAAGCTGGTCTTTAGATGCACTATCATTAGAAGCTGTCTTCAGAAGCTTCCTTCAGACTTGCAACACAAGCTTCTATATTTTCTGTTGAGTATTTAGAAGTTGGCTGCATGTTTTGGTAAATTCAATGTGTTCTAGCAAAGCATCTCCTGTTTTAGAGAAGTCTTCAGAAGCAAGAATTCGAATTTGAAGTGGTTCAGAAGCTGTTTTGGCCTTCAGACGCACTTTGGACCTTCAGACGCACTTTGGACCTTCAGACGCACTACAGTGCTTCAGACGCTGAAAGTGCCTTCAAACGCACTACAGTGCTTCAGACGCACTGTTCACCAGTTGACCAGCGTTGACTTCTTCAGAAGTTGGGTTTTATGCGTTCTTTCTGTGCGAATCTTTGTGAGATTTATCAAGGTTTTATTATGGCTGAAGGTTTCTAGAATGCTGATTAAATTGATGAAGATTTTATGAAGATTGGCCTCATGTTTATGCTTAATTATATTTACTGAAGCAATCTTTGCAAGCTACATTGCAGATTTATATTTTTCCTTATTGAGCCATTCATATTTCAGAAACATATCAATTGTAGAAGATTGGATTCAGATTAATGCTGCTTGCTGAAGCCTATAAAAGAAGATGTGCTGCTATTGTTGAAGACTTACGAGTGTTAATTCAGAAATCAGAGAAATTGAGTCATTGTGTTTTTAAAACTTAGGTTTTATTTGTACACCACTCAACTGAGTTGGTTTAGAGTTTATTGAGTTGTAATTCATTCTAAGCCTTTAGGTACGAATGAAGTCTTTGATGTATTGAAGTGTTTCTTCAAAACTGGGTAGTTTTCAGGAGTTGTTAAGTAACTGGTTTGTAGTTGCTTGATTAGGAAGTAAGAAGGGGGTTTCTTATACTCAAGGTGTTGGGTAGAAATCAGAACTATAGGAAATTAAGTCAGAAGACTAGGAACAGGGGTCTGTGTCTTGAGTCTTAGGATTAATTCCAATAGTGGATTTCCTTCCTGGATTGGTATCCTTCAGACGTAGGTGGCATTTGCACCGAACTGGGTTAACAAATATCTGTGCCTTTTTACTTTTCTGCACCTTTATTACTGCTTGTGAACTGATTTTAATTGTGCCCTGTTTTTGCAAAATCGTGCTCTGTTTTACTGACTGAATCCTTACCAGCCAGAATTTCAATTGGCATCAAAGCAGGCATCCTGCCTGTGATTGGGTGAGCTCCAGGGAAGTGTTTTCTGGCAAGCATGGACAGAGAGGGAGGTTATGTCAACAGACCACCATTGCTGGATGGCACGAATTATGAATACTGGAAGTCCAGAATGTGTGCCTTTCTGAAATCCATTGAGAGCAGAACTTGGAAAACTGTGCTCAAAGGTTGGGATCATCCAGTTGTTTTAGACAAAGATGGGAACAAGACTGAGGTGCTGAAACACTAAGACTCTTTTAATTCTTGAGATGAGCTGATTGGGTCTCTGTTGAATTTTGAGACTGCTTTTTGTAAACAGCCTGAGAAGAAAGGGAAAGGAGTAGCATTTGCAGTCAATTCTGAAGCTGATGATCAACAAGAGTCTGATGAGGATGATGGTGATTTATCAGAAGCTCTAGTGTTGCTGGGAAGACAGTTCAATAAAATTCTGAAGCATGTTGACAGGAAATCCAAAACCAAAGGCCAGAACTTCAGATTCAACAACAAGAAGCAACAAACTTATGTGAAAAAGACCAAGTCTGAGGAGAAAAGTAATCAAGCTAAAGGTGTGCAGTGCTTTGAGTGTGAGGGTTATGGACATATCAAATCAGAATGTCCCACTTTTCTTAAGAAGCAGAAGAAGAGCCTAGTTGTTTCATGGTCTGATGATGGTTCTAAAGAAGATGTTAAAAGTGAATCTGCTAAGTGTGATACAAGTCTGATGGTTAGGTCAGGAGCTATCTTGAAGAATGAAGCAGTTTTAGAGTCTCAAACTTTTTCAGAGTCTGACTCAGAGTCTGAAGTTTCATCTGTGTCTGAAGCCAGAGTTGCAAAATCCTCATATGATGAACTGGCTGACAATTACAGAAAGCTATACACCAGAAGTGCAGAAGTTTGCAAGCAAGTTCTAGATCAGAAGGAGACAATCTGTCACCTGGAGGCTGAGAAAGGTGAACTTTTGGTACAAAATTCAGAACTGAAAGAAGAAGTAAGCTAACTAAACTCCCAGCTTGAGAATATGAAAAAGCAGGTCAGAATGATGAATACTGCTACTGATGTGCTGGATGAGATTCTGGAGAATCAGAAACAAGGAAAACAAACTGGTTTAGGTTTTGTTGATCAGACTCAGAATCTCAAATAGAAGATTCCTGCTAAAAGGTTTGTTCCTGCTACTCAAACCTATAATCCTATGATTGGGACATCCAAGATGAGACCTCAGAAGCAAGCTCAGAAGCAAGCTCAGATGCAACCTCAGAAGCAACCCCAGAAGTTCAACAGAAACAAGAGAAGAAATCATCCCTGGATCTGTCATCATTGTGGAAAGAAGGGGCATATTAAACCTTTTTGTTTCAAACTATATGGCTATCCTGAACATTTTCAGTATAGAAGAGTGGAACCAGCTGCAACCAGAAATAATGTTCAGAAGGTGTGGAAGCACAAAGACAAGACTGTTGGCCTTATAGCTCATACCTCTTTGAGAGCCACTTCTAAAGAAGACTGGTACTTTGATAGTGGTTGTTCAAGACACATGACTAGTGTGAAGAAGTTGCTGAGTAATGTAAAACCTTATTCCAGAAGCTATGTGACATTTGGTGATGGAGCAAAAGGTGAGATTCTGGGTATTGGTGACTTAATCAGTGAAGGTTTACCTAGACTTAATGATGTGCTATTGGTGAAAGGATTAACTTCTAATCTGATCAGTATAAGCCAGCTTTGTGATCAAGACTTGAAGGTGAATTTCAACAAAGAAGAATGTGTGGTAACTGATCAAGAAAGTAAGGTTCTGATGAGGGGGCTGCAGATCTAAAGATAACTGTTATTTATGGGTGTCTGAAGAAGAAAGAAGCCTGACTTCCTGTCTCATGAGTTCATAAGAAGAAGTCAGACTCTGGCACCAGAAACTGGGTCATCTTCATCTGAAAGGCATGAAGAAAATCCTGAGTACTGAAGCTATCAGAGGTATACCTAATCTGAAGATCAATGAGGACAGTGTTTGTGGTGATTGTCAAATTGGAAAACAAACAAGAAAGTCTCATCCCAGATTAGTACACCAGGTAACTACTAAAGTACTAGAACTGTTACATATGGATTTAATGGGGCCTATGCAAGTTGAGAGTATTGGAGGTAAAAGATATGCTTTTGTAATGGTTGATGATTTTTCAAGATTTACTTGGGTGAGCTTTGTGAGAGAAAAATCAGATACATTTGAAGTATTTAGAGACTTGTGCACTCAGTTACAAAGAGAGAAGGACTATGGAATTATCAGAATCAGAAGTGATCATGGCAAGGAATTTGAAAACAAGAGATTTTCTGAGTTATGTGCATCTGAAGGAATAAAGCATGAGTTTTCTGCACCTATAACACCTCAGCAAAATGGTGTAGTTGAGAGGAAGAACAGGACATTAGCAGAATCTACAAGAGTCATGCTACATACAAAGAAGCTACCATATATGTTCTGGGCTGAAGCTATGAACACAGCATGCTACATACACAATAGAGTGACTTTGAAAAAGGGAAATGCATCTACTTTATATGAACCATGGAAAGGAAGGAAGCCTACAGTCAAATATTTTCATGTGTTTGGTAGTAAATGCTATATTTTGGCTGATAGAGAAAATAGGAGAAAGCTGGATCCTAAGTCTGATGAAGGTATTTTTCTGGGTTATTCAGTGAACAGCAGAGGTTATAGGGTGTTTAATTCCAGAACCAAGGTTGTGATAGAGTCCATTAATGTTGTGATTGATGATCTGTCTGCTGAGAAAGAAAGAGATGAGTCTGAAGTAGTTCCAGAGTCTGAAGCATCAGAAGAACAACTGTCAGAAGCAGAAAATCATCCAGAGTCTAAAGAAGCAGAAATTCATCAAGTTCATGTTCCTACTGGTAAAGGACCATCCATTAGAGTTCAGGAGGATCATCCTAGAGATTTAATCATTGGAAGCCTAGATCAAGGGGTCAGAACCAGAAGATCAGACTCAGTTGCTACTGATTCATGCTTTGTGTCAAAATTTGAACCCAAAAATGTGAAAGAAGCCCTAACTGATGAATTTTGGATTGAAGCCATGCAAGATGAGTTGAATCAATTCAAAAGGAGTGAAGTGTGGGATCTTGTTCCAACCAGAAGGTTTAAATGTGATTGGCACTAAGTGGATTTACAAGAACATAACAGATGAACATGGTACTATGGTCAGAAACAAGGCAAGGCTAGTTGCTCAAGGTTATACTCAAGTGAAGGGACTTGATTTTGATGAAACCTTTGCACCTGTGGCCAAATTAGAGTCCATAAGATTACTGTTGGGAGTATCATGCATTCTCAAGTTCAAACTATTCCAGATGGATGTGAAGAGTGCTTTTCTGAATGGTTATTTACAAGAAGAAGTCTATGTTGAACAGCCTAAAGGGTTTGTGGATCCTAAGTTTCATGGTCATGTTTACAAATTAAAGAAGGCTTTGTATGGGTTGAAGCAAGCACCTAGAGCATGGTATGAAAGGCTTACTCAATTTCTTGTGACTCAAGGATACAGAAAAGGAGGTATTGATAAGACTTTGTTTGTAAAAGATGAAGATGGAAGTCTGATGATTGCTCAAATCTATGTTGATGACATAGTGTTTGGTGGGATGTCAAAGAAAATGGTTCAGTTGTTTGTTCAGCAGATGCAGTCAGAGTTTGAAATGAGTCTAGTTGGTGAACTTACATATTTTCTTGGACTGCAAGTCAAGCAAATGGAAGATACAATTTTCATTTCTCAGAGTAAATATGCCAAGAATATTGTGAAGAAATTTGGAATGGAGACTGCCAGCCATAAGAGAACACCTGCTGCTACACATCTGAAATTAACTAAAGATGAACAAGGAGTTTCAGTTGATCAAAGCCAGTACAGAAGTATGATTAGGAGTTTACTGTACTTAACTGCAAGCAGACCTGATATTACTTTTGCTGTTGGAGTGTGTGCAAGGTATCAAGCTGATCCTAAGATGAGTCATTTAACACAAGTTAAGAGGATCTTGAAGTATGTCAACAGTACAAGTGATTATGGAATCATGTACTCACACAGTGCAAGTTCTGAATTGATTGGGCATTGTGATGCTGACTGGGCACGAAGTGCAGATGACAGGAAGAGTACTTCTGGAGGATGTTTCTTTCTTGGTAACAACTTAATTTCATGGTTCAGCAAGAAACAAAACTGTGTCTCATTGTCTACAGCTGAAGCTGAATATATAGCAGCTGGGAGTAGTTGTTCACAATTGGTTTGGATGAAGCAGATGTTGGAAGAATACAACATAGAACAAGATGTTATGACACTATTTTGTGACAATTTAAGTGCTATAAACATTTCTAAGAACCCCATACAGCACAGCAGGACCAAACACATAGATATCAGACATCATTTTATCAGAAATCATGTGGAGGAAAAGATTGTTCAGCTTGAACATGTGGATACTGAGAACCAAATTGCTAATATTTTCACAAAAGCTTTGGATGCTAAACAGTTTGAGAATCTGAGAAGCAAGTTGGGTGTTTGTCTGCATGAGGACTTATAGCAATTATAGCAAACTGGATGTGAGGAAGATAGAGTACCTGCCAGATTTGCTAATGCTGAGTGTGATACTGGGACTGATTTTGAAGATGTTTGTGCAGTTTTTATTCCCTATAGGAAGTCTGAGGTTTGTCAAAATTTTGTGGCTAAAAAGGGGGAGAAAAACCTGTGTTGTGATTCAGAATGCATTCAGAAGTGTTTGTTCAGAATTCAGAATTTTTTGCAGTTCAGAATTAAGGAGGAGTTTGTATGTGTACTGAGTTGTAGGGGGAGAATTGTTTTAGAGCTGAGTTTGTTGATACATGTGATGATCAGAACAACTGAGAAAGTTTCAGAAGGATGATCAGTAGTATTTCTGTGTACTTCAGAACATCAGAAGTTAAGTGTATGCTTCAAGTTGTGTTTTTTGTAATTGGAATTGAAGTTGTTTGTGTGTTTCATGGTTAAACATAGTTGTATCCGCTGCTACAGACTCTGTGCTATGTTTTAATTTGTGGAGTTCTTCAGTGCTGAGTTTGGTTATGATGAACTGAAGAACTTGTTATTTGTGAAACATTGATTTTAGCCAAAAATTTGCCAAAGGGGGAGATTGTTGAGCATTTAGAAGTTGTCTGCATGTTTTAGTAAATTCAATGTGTTCTAGCAAAGCATCTCCATGTTTTAGAGAAGTCTTCAGAAGCAAGAATTTGAATTTGAAGTGGTTCAGAAGCTGTTTTGGCCTTCAGACGCACTTTGGACCTTCAGACGCACTACAGTGCTTCAGACGCACTGTTCACCAGTTGACCAGCGTTGACTTCTTCAGAAGCTGGGTTTTTATGCGTTCTTTCTGTGCGAATCTTTGTGAGATTTATCAAGGTTTTATTATGGCTGAAGGTTTCTAGAATGTTGATTAAATTGATGAAGATTTTATGAAGATTGGCCTCGTGTTTATGCTTAATTATATTTACTGAAGCAATCTTTGCAAGATACATTGCAGATTTATTTGTTTCCTTATTGAGCCATTCATATTTCAGAAACATATCAATTGTAGAAGATTGGATTCAGATTAATGCTGCTTGTTGAAGCCTATAAAAGGAGATGTACTTCTATTGTTGAAGACTTACGAGTGTTTATTCAGAAATCAGAGAAATTGAGTCTTTGTGTTTTTAAAACTTAGGTTTTATTTGTACACCACTCAACTGAGTTGGTTTAGAGTTTATTGAGTTGTAATTCATTCTAAGCCTTTAGGTACGAATGAAGTCTTTGATGTATTGAAGTGTTTCTTCAAAACTGGGTAGTTTTCAGGAGTTGTTAAGTAACTGGTTTGTAGTTGCTTGATTAGGAAGTAAGAAGGGGGTTTCTTATACTCAAGGTGTTGGGTAGAAATCAGAACTATAGGAGATTAAGTCAGAAGACTAGGAACAGGGGGTCTGTGTCTTGAGTCTTAGGATTAATTCCAATAGTGGATTTCCTTCCTGGATTGGTATCCTTCAGACGTAGGTGGCATTTGCATCGAACTGGGTTAACAAATATCTGTGCCTTTTTACTTTTCTGCACCTTTATTACTACTTCTGAACTTATTTTAATTGTGCCCTGTTTTTGCAAAATTGTGCTCTGTTTTACTGACTGAATCCTTAACAGCCAGAATTTCATTTTCCTTTTGCTCTTAACTTGATCTTTCAGAACCATCATTAGATACAACAATTAATTATATGGTCCTGCACACTTAGAATCAAGTATTAGCATATCCAATTTTCTTTTTAACACTTTGTTATCATCAAAACCCAAAAGAGAGTTGTTCATACATTTTGTTCCAACACCGAACCCTTGTTTCTGAAAACAAATCAGCTAAAATAGGCAACCTGCGCCCACAACATGATTGTGCAATCGTGACACGATTTTATAGACAGAATTCCACTTCCAATCTGGTTAGAAAATCGTGACACGATGCAATTAGTTCAAGTTCTTGATTTTTCTTGCATTTTGCACCCCAAACTGTCTCAAATTGCTACAACAATGATGCTTACACTAACAAAGACTCTAAAAAATTACGTAATGACAGGATGTCATCAGATCTCATTAAGAGTTTCTATTATCTCATCCTCCTATCGCTGCAGGATTCATGTTTTCTCAATTTTCTCATAGCATGTTCTATCACTCATGACTTGTTATTACCCATTGAACTTATTGCTTGGTATCTCCAGTCATTTAGGTCGGGTTACCATCACTTGTGATCTTTAGCCATTAATCTCATCCTATTTGATGTGTTTATTACTTTCTTTCTAGTAATTTCTTTTGTCAAAGGATAGACTAATTCTTTATCACTACGAACATGATATACTTTAACCGTTCCTTTTGAGAGTAGCTAGCTCTCTAATTTGTTACGTGTTCATGCCTTAATTATCGTCTCTTACTATTGTAGTAACGATTCTCAATTTTGTAATAGATGCAGTACTACCACAATGAATTGACACTCATGGCAACGGTTTTACCACTAATGGATCTCAACTAGCAAGCATTTTCTCAACTTGCTTCTTCACTAGTTTTCTCTAGTGTTCTCATCTCAGATCATTCCACAATGGATTGAGTCAATATCATATGTTTCAACAAACAACTCCTCTAGTGATGCTCAATGTGCAGCCACTGGTCGCTTAAGACTTATCTGAAGGATGTTCTATTTTGTATCTTGTACCATTCAAGTACAACATGATACTTTTGATAATGTAACCCTAGAGTCATAGTATTTTTAAGACACCTCATGACTCTTTCAATAGCATGACAATGCTCCTTAATCTGTCTACTTGTAAACTTGCATAAAAGTCCCACGACATAGGCAATATCGGGTCTAATACATTCAGTGGCATACCTAAGGACTGCCAATGATGTTCTCATATTCTATTTGTCTAACACCATCTCAAGTGTTCTTGAAGAGTGTCACTTGAACCGTAAGGCGTGCTTGCAAGTTTACAATAATAATTACATTTCCGTAAGATCTTCTTAACATAGTGAGATTGATCCAAACAATTCTCTTTTCTTATCTAGTAATCTTGATACCAAGAATTACTTTAACTTCGTATAGTTCTTTCTTATCAATGTTTTGCTAAACAATGATTTCTCACAATTTATAGCATGAATCTTTGAACCAAATATGAGCAAGTCTTCTACGTAGAGACATATGATCGTGCAAATGTTATTTCCATATTTGTGGTGAATACATTTGTCACTTTCATTCACTTTATACTCATTCGATATCTTTAGGTTGTCAAAAATTCCATGTCATTGCTTAGGAGGTTATTTTAGACCATACAAAGATTTATCTTACTGACCTTGTTTTCTTGTCCATGTATCACAAAACCTTCAGGTTGTTCCATATAGATTTCTTCTTCTAGTTCACCATTTAAAGAGGCAACTTTCACATCTATTTGGTGTACTATCAAGTTATGAACAGCGGCTAAAGGGACTAGCACCTTTTTGGATGTGATTCGATTGATTGGTGACTAAATGTCGAAGAAATCTATATTTTTTCTCTTTGCCTAACACCTTTTTCTACAAGGTGAACCTTGTATTTAGCAACCGAACCATTAGGTTTTAGTTTCTTTTTCCAAAATCCAAATACAACCGATTAGTTTGCAACCAGGAGACAAGTCAACTAAGAGTCGTGTTTCGTTAGACTCTAGAGAATCCATTTCATCGTTTACTGTTTTTTTTCTTTCAAAAGTTAGCATCCAATGAAGACAAAGCTTCTTGAAGGCCAGATGTGAAATTCCTGGCAGGACCTGATTCTGAACCGTAAAATAGAGTAGAACAGAGTACGCAAAACAATAGTTCAAAAGCAGCACAATAACTGATAGAAAGTAAAACACTGAAAGTAAAGATGCACAAGATATTTGTTAACCCAGTTCGGTGACAAACACACCTACGTCTGGAGGCTACCAAGCCAGGAAGGAAATCCACTATGATAGTCCTAGTTCTAAGTTCTCAGCAAACTCCCAGTTTACAACTTATCACCTAGACACTACCCGTATTGACTTCAACCTAGGAACTCCTAGACCTGAGATCCCATCTCACTTCCCCCAGTCAATCACTGCCCTAGTGATTATCAGACTCTAATAACAAACAACTAAGTAGGAGACACTCTCCAAAGACATAAACAGTCACTCTTGCTTAAAAGCTTCAAGTGATTACAACTCAATAAAAACAAACCAACTCTAAACAATTGAGTGGTGTACAGAAACAGAGCACACAGCTAACAGACTCAAAACCTAATAAAACTCTATCAATACTTGCTTTGGTTGAATTTCTTCAAAGGTAGCGGCTTCTTTATATAGCCTTCAGCAGCAACAAATAATTGAACCAAATAATCTTCAAAGATATATTTCCAAAATTCTTTAGAAACATATAGAAGCAATTATTCTTCAGAAATATATTTTCCAAAGGTTACTTTGAAAATATATTCACAAATAAAAATGTCCAATCTTCAGAATATATCTTACAACAATATTCTTCCTTCTAGAAACGCAGCTTGGAGAATTCTTCAATTAAATCTACAAAAGATCACATGAGAAAATAAACAGAACGCAGAAAATCAGCTTCTGAAGGTCCTTCTGAAGGTCTGCGTCTGAACATTTCAGCTTCTGAAGGTTGCTCCTGAAGGTCAGCGTCTGAAGTACTGTTCAGCGTCTGAACATCAGCTTCTGAAGGTTCAGCGTCTGAAGTACTGTTCAGCTTTTGAAGACCCAGCTTCTGAAGTACTGTTCAGCTTCTGAGGTACTGTTCAGCTTCTGAGAATCAGCTTCTGAAGACGCACATCTTGCCTGTATATTTGATTTTAGCAAACATGAAGGCAACAACCAAATATCCAACAATCTCCCCCTTTGGCAAATGTTTTGCTAAAATCAAACTGAGATACACAAGGCAAATTCTGAACACATCAAGAAAAACACAAACGTAGTAACACAATAGCAACAAAGTCAGCAGCGGATAAAACACTACGTTTCACACATATACTCCCCCTGAACACATCAGCTTCTGACAAGAAACACATAAACTCCCCCTGAAACATATCATTCAGCAGCAGCTTCTGAAACATACACTACTCCCCCTGAAACTCAGCTTCTGACAGGAAACACATACTCCCCCTGGAACAGAGACTCCTTCTAAAACAGATCAGTAGCAGCTTCTGACACACTTATTTCTCCCCCCTTTTTAGCCAAACAATTTTGACAAAAATAACCATGCAATCACCAGGAGTAGAAACACAGAGGTTACAGAGCATATGCACTCAAACAGAGGAAAAACACGCCCAGAAATCAAAGAGAACACATCCAGAAATCTGAAACATCCATTAAACAGCACCACACACAGAACCCTCATCAGAACATAGACATTACCATCATTAAAACCATCACAGGATCAGAATCACACAAACATGGTACCCACATAGAAGATCAAAACAAAAGAACACAACTGCAGAGTATAGCACAAAATTGCAGACCAGAAGCACAAAATGCTATCCAGAACATAGCTTACAGTCTTCATACTCAGCATCAGAAGCTGCTTAGTCTTCATTAGACACATCAAACTCTGCAAAGTCTTCAAAAAAGGCATGTATGGATTAAAACAGGCACCTAGAGCATGGTATGAGAGACTTACACAGTTTCTGGTTACTCAAGGTTACAGAAAAGGAGGAGCTAACAAGACATTGTTTGTGAAAGAAGAAGATGGAAGTCTGATGATAGCACAAATATATGTTGATGACATTGTCTTTGGTGGAATGTCAAACAAGATGGTTCAACTCTTTGTTCAGCAGATGCAGTCTGAGTTTGAGATGAGTCTTGTGGGTGAACTAACTTATTTCCTTGGTCTTCAAATCAAGCAGATGGAAGACACAATATTCATTTCACAGAGCAAATATGCAAAGAATATAGTCAAGAAGTTTGGGATGGAGAATGCAAGCCATAAAAGAACACCTGCAGCCACTTACTTAAAGTTGACCAAAGATGAACAAGGTGTTGCTGTTGATCAAAGCCTGTATAGGAGCATGATTGGAAGTCTGTTATATCTAACTGTAAGCCTGTATAGGAGAATTCTTCAATTAAATCTACAAAAGATCACATGCGAAAATAAACAGAACGCAGAAAATCAGCTTCTGAAGGTCCTTCTGAAGGTCTGCGTCTGAACATTTCAGCTTCTGAAGGTTGCTTCTGAAGGTCAGCGTCTGAAGTACTGTTCAGCGTCTGAACATCAACTTCTGAAGGTTCAGCGTCTGAAGTACTGTTCAGCTTCTGAAGACCCAGTTTCTGTAGACCCCGCTTCTGAGGTACTGTTCAGCTTCTGAGAATCAGCTTCTGAAGACGCACATCTTGCCTGTATATTTGATTTTAGCAAACATGAAGCCAACAACCAAATATCCAACAAGATGGACCCTCTTCCAATATACAAACCATATAATTAGGTTTATACTCTTTAGCAATTATAACTTTCTTACCTCTTCGAGGTTCTATAACATCTCGTATGATGTTTTCATAATTGTTTCTAATTACTGAAATGTGATCAGATGCATTGCCCCCACTAGCTCTCAATTTAAAAGGGAAATTAGTTTGCCCCCACTATTCTTTATTTAAAGGGGTATTTATTTACATAGAAATCGGTATCGTTTAATTCTATGCTCACTTTAGCATTTAGGTCATAAAACTTATATGCTTCATTATTTATGGCATACTCAATGAGTACACATTCATAGACTCTACTAGTGAGTTCAACTCTCTTGGTGTACAAAATCCAAATATAGTCCAGACAATCCCAAGCTAAAAAATAAGACAAGTTGGGTTGTCTTTTCTTCAAAACTTCTTAATTAGAAATTTTATTTTTAGACTTAGGTACTCTATTCAACATAAATTTCAATTTTTGTTATAAAATTGAACATATCAGGTGTATAAATTTTATTTTTCAAAATTTACAATCATCAATAAATATGATAAAATATCTTTTTATCATTTCTAGTTTTAGTGCCATCAAGTTCGCAAATATCATAATTTATTAAGTTTAGAGGTTCAAATTCTCCAAACACTAATTTATATGAACTTTTGGTTCATTTATTTTGACTGCAAAAAATAAAATTTTCTAATCATATAACTTTGGAATTAAGTCCAAGTTACTCAAGTTTAAAATTAAACGCTTGTTCATATGATAAATTTTGACATGTCAAATATTAAAATCACACAACTTATAAAATAGAAGGAGAATTTAATTTTGAACATACCATCAAAGACGCAGTCTTTTCCCCACAAGAATGCATGGCGCACAAGTCTCTCTTTAAGTCTGAGTCAACTCAGTCTTATTTAGTAGAAATCTGAAATACAGATTCTTTCTTATCCTTGGAGCATACATCACGTCCTAGAGAATAATTTTCTTTTCGGACTCGAACGGTAACTCCATATCTCTAACGCCAACAACTTTAGTGGTGTTTTGAATATTCTAACAACACTTTATTATTTTCAGCAGTAACATATGTTTTAAACATAGCACGATCTTAATAGATAAAGCGCGAGGCACTAATGTGCATCCACCATTCACTTCAACCAACTAGATTGATTATATTAATAATAACAGTGAATATCTCTTCAGTCAAGTTACGTTGCGGAGCAACACTTGACTTGTTCTTATACTTGCGGGACATATGATTTGGTTTTGCATAATTATATAAATTGTGAACCATTGTCATTTCCTAACGATGGTTGCTGATTTTCAATATATAACCTTTTTGGGTTCCAATTCTCTTCGCAATTAGAGTTATTTATTCACAGTGCGGTTCCGATTTTTTTAAAATAGTTTTCAAACAAATTCAAAAGCACATATGTGAATTTCTTAGTGTTGTTGTTATAACAACAAACGCTTCATTGTGTTCAGTATAAAGATGTATTTTTATAGTTTTTTTTATCCTTCTTGTATTTAGGGACAATAAAATCAGAGTTAGTAATTTCTTCGATAGACATGGCAGAAGGAAACGTCTTAAAATTGTTGTTTTTTGGATTTCAAACTGTTGTATTTGGATTTCCAAATTCTATTTTGAAAGAGAATATTTACCAAAGTTGTTACTAGGTTGAGTCACGACCAGGTCGCTCTCTTTAAGACGTTTCGTGACACTACCCAAAATTGTGCAAGGCAGACTATCAACCATGTCGCCTCCAGGATAAAACAAGTTCAACTACAACTGTGCGGTTAACTACTGCATCGTAGAAAATCGTTCGAGATTTACACCTCCAATATGATACTAAGATCACTCTTAAATACTGAAACCACTCTAATATGGTACTGTGACCACTCTATTTTGGTGCTAAGACCACTCAAATATGATGTTATCACCATTCTAACCTTTAAGTTCACCAAAATATCAATATGGTACTACGACCACTCAAATATGGTGATACCACCATTCTAATTTTTAACTCCTCAAAAAGTAGTAAAATATTTGAAAGATTATTTATATACTGTTAAGATCATTCTTAATTCGGACGGGACATTATTATTCCAAAAAGGGATTATGATCTTAAAAGTACATTTTATTCCAAAGGGGATATATTATCGAAAAGACTATGTTCTTAAGATCTTTCTTAATTCCGAAGGGACATTATACTGAATAGGGACTAAAGTCTTACGAACACTGTTAATTCCAAAGGGACTGAAAAAAGAGATGAGGAGAAGAATAATTTGTTAACACAAGCTGGAGGGAGAAGAGAGACAGTTCTCGACAACTCAATAGAACTCTTTGATGTGATTTTTGAACTGAGATGAGTCCTCTATTTATATAGAGATTTTGTAATTGTTTTAGATAAAATAGCGGCAGCAGTTACTCTAATTGATAAGATCAAAAAGAAACTTAATCATTAATCAGTTCAACAACATTTATGGATAAGATTAAAAAAGAAACAAATCCACAAAATGGAGGAAACAAACTCATTGGATATGAATGAAAGAACTATAAGAAACTCAGTTGAATTCTTATTCTTATCACAAACAACATAAGCTAAATTTATGTGAAGTGATATTCACGAATAAAAATAATAATTACTATTATTTTTATCATTATCAAGTATTTAAAATTAAATACTGCAATTTAAACATTACTAATGTGTGTGTTCTATTTGACGTAGGACCCTCACTCTCTATTTTTTCAATTCACATCACACTAGCTCTAAGTCTTATTACTTGGTGTTTAATCTTTCAATTTCCATCTAACTTCACACTAATGTTTGAACATGTTCTTATGAATTATATTGATTTATTACAAAATTGGATATCCACTCTCTTAACTATATATGAGGTTTTATATTGGTCAAATAATTAATTTTTGTTACGTAGAGGTCTCTTAAGTTACTTCCGTTAGTTAAATTGGTTAACTTTTAATTTATACACATACTTATATTTTCTCATATATATTTTTCTTTTTTTAATTTATACACATACTTATATTTTTAATCATATTTAATACGAGGATCAATTTTTTTTTTAATGTATACATACTGTCATATTTTCACCCATATATCAATACACGAGTCTTTTTTTTTTTTTGTAATCTCCACACAATTGCGATTCATCCCAAAAAAAGAGTGCGAGAAATTCCAGGGTGATGCAAAAAGTATTTGCTACTGATTAATTACTCTTATTTCTACTTTATTTTTTGTTTCTTATTTCTCCGAATCTAATTTTTCAGCCATGAATCAAGAAACAATTAGGGGTGTTCGCGGTGTGGTTTTGTTCGGTTTTGAAGTTAAAAGTCATCCGAACCGCAAGATAAAAAAACATGCGGTTTAGTTTGGTTCGGTTGACTTTTAAAATAAAATATGAACCAAACCAAACCAATGCGGTCTGGGTTGGATAGGTTGATGCGGTTTTTTTTTCGAGACAATACAATGTTACCAACATTAAAATCGAGTTAAAAAGTTATAACACAACATATTTCTATCAATGTTTCCGACAATATTTTAAATTTCATCGAACATTACAATTTTATTTTCACCAAACAATATAAACGAAATTAAAAACATGAACAAAAAGTAATTCTATTATGTAAGAAATGTAAAACACTAAGATTTTATCATTCTATAAAATTTCAAGTAGTACATAAATATATTTTTTAAATTAAAAACAAAGAAGAAACTTAACCAGAGAAAAAAAAACATCAATTTTAAAAGTTTCTATGAGTATTGGTTTATGTGACATAGGTTCAATTAGCATTTTTCTTATGTCGCGGTTTGGTTCAGGTTGGTTCGGTTGGTAAAATAAAAACCGCAAACCGAACCAAACCATGCGGTTGAGTTAAAATGTGATCTGAATATATCCAAACCAAATGCAGTTTTTTGCAGTTTCGGTTTGGGTTGGTTCAATTTGTGGTTTTTCTATTGGATTGGTTCAATTTTGAACACCCCTAGAAACAATACCGAGATGCTTGCGAGCGGAGAGGACCGAGTGGGTCCCGTACATTTTTCGTGAGGTAAAACATCACATACTTTTCATTACAAGTTACCCTTCTTAAATCTTTACCATTGAAATTTTAGCTTACAAATCAATGGCCAGTATTGCATTTGTCCAAAAAAAAAAAGGTTATTCCACAGCCTTATATATAACCCCAAAAATCGTTAAACCCTAAAAACAACACCCTGTTGCCGCAACCCTTTCTCTCTTTCTAACAAAACAAACCCTAAAATGGTGAAGAGAAGCAAGAGTAAGCAATTCCCTTTCATCACTTCTTCAATTTCATCATCGTTATTACTTTGATTTATTTGATTTGATTTGCAGAGAGTAAGAGTAAGAGGGTTCCATTGAAGAAAAAGTACAAAATCATAAAGAAAGTGAAAGAGCATAACAAAAAGAAAACCAAAGAAGCTAAAAAGCTTCAATTAAGTGGTAAGAAGAAGGTTGAGAAAGATCCTGGTATTCCAAATGATTGGCCTTTTAAGGAACAGGAATTGAAATTACTTGAAGCTCGTAGAGAACGTGCTATTGCTGAATTGGATAAAAAGAAAGCAGAACGCAAAGAAAGGGTATACTTTTTCTCTTTTTTTTTTTGTTTATATAAGATTTTTGTGATTTATTGTTTGAAAAATGATGGGAAATTCTATTTAAAAGTAAATATGTGAGATGTGTATGTTTAGTTTTGTAGTTCAAGTATGCTACGAGGATTTACTGTGATTTGTTATTGTTTGTGGGATTTTATGAACTTCAGATTTGGTTAATGCATTTGGCATTTGGTCTGGTTAAAACTATAAAAATCATAAATCAAATTTCAACATATGAGCATGGACACTCTTCGTCGGATCAGGTGTGTCTTGGACACTCGTCGGTGTCCGACACCAACACCTAAGATTACACTGAATTGTGTCATTTTCTCAAATTATTATCCATGTCGGGGTGTCGGTGTCTGTTTTGGTGCTTCATAGGTTTATAGCATAAAATGTGTATCATATAAGTTCTTATGTATAAACTATTTTTAAAACAAAAGATAAAATAAATTCAAATTATTTTCATTTAAGCTATAAGTTGTTATCATAAGATATCATGGAAAGCTTATGAAAATAAGATGAAAACAACTTATGGACGTGGCATAAGCTCAAATAAATGTTGTTGTCATTAGATAAGTCAATCCGAAGAGGCCTTAGCGTGTGTGTCGTGCTCCATTTATTTTTCTTTCCAAAACTTGTACCAATAAAACTTGTTATCTCAAGGGACTAAGTATAAGTTTCTTTGGAGACACTTTTAAATAGATCATTTGTTCTCTTTAATGAAGAATAATATATTCACATATGTATGATTTTTTATTCAAAAGTATGTGAAGAGATTTGATTAATTAACTAGAACTATTGGATTTATATTTATAGATAATTTGAATTTGAATTATAATAAATAGATACACAAGAAAAAACTATTCTTTTGTGATGCTTCAGTGTACTCAGAGATGTAGGACTATTCATGTTATGTGTTATGCCTGTTTAGTATTACTATGCTATTCTTTTGTATGCATTCTATGATTTCGATTTTTCTTATAATATGAACCTTATCATGTTTAACTCTTGTTTCAGGCTCGTAAAAGGAAGGCGGGCTTGCCAGTGGATGATGATAACTCCGCATCAGTTGAAACAGATTCTCTAGAAAATACTAATGATGTTCTCACTACTGCAAAAACTAGAGGTATTTTTATTTTACATTTGTTGCAAATATTTTTTGCCTTAATTTCTTGTCTTATATTCATTGTGTTTTCGTGTCTTCTTTTTCTATAGATGGTTCAGATACGGCCTTTGCCAGTGACTTGGGACAGGTTATTGCAGCTTCTGATGTCATACTAGAGGTCCTTGATGCCCGAGATCCCTTGGGTACTCGTTGTGTTAACATAGAAAAAAAGGTGAGGACAGCAGAAACTCCTAAACGCCATGTATTGCTTTTGAATAAAATTGGTAAGTTTCTTGATCACCTTTTTCTAGCCCTTTCCCTTCTGGGAATATTTTTTTCACTGACTAATCATTTGTGCTTCAAATTCAGATCTTGTCCCTCGAGAGTCAGTTGAGAAGTGGCTCAAGTACCTTCGAGAAGAATTCCCTACTGTCGCTTTCAAGTGCAGTACACAACAGCAAAAATCAAACCTAGGGCGGAAATCTTTTAAAAAAATCAAACCAAGTGATACTTTGCAATTAAGTGATTGTCTCGGAGCTGAGACACTGCTCAAACTATTGAAGAATTATTCAAGAAGCAACGGGGTAACAGAAGTTTACTTTTATGTTCAATGTTCTTATTTCTGTGATATTTGCAAGTGTTCTTATAAATATGGTTGAATTATAGTTCACTTTTTCTTATTGTGATTAAGTTATAATAGTTGTTTGTATGATTAAAGTGAGGTTTGCGCTGAATTTAAGTGCTGTTTATAATCAGAGATGTTACTTGATGTGGGATAGATGTTACTTGTGATTCACATGCTTCTTGGATGTTATCAATACTATTTTGGATTTTGTATCGGCTGTTAGAAACTTTATTATTATTATTAGGGAAATGCTAACGTAGTTCCCCTGGGGCACTAGTTAAGGAGTTATAAAAGGAAACGTTATTTTGACAATTGTGCATTCTACTTATTAAAAGGTGAAAGAGTGTTTGTTTTAATGTAAAATTTGTCTTTTATTTCTATTTTTAACTCCTTAACCAGTGCCCCTGGGGCACCGGTTAGCATGACCCTTATTATTATTATTATTATTATTATTATTATTATTATTATTATTATTATTATTATTATTATTATTATTATTATGATTATTTGCATTCATATGCTCTGTATTTCTGATACGTTATTGTGTAATCAACTTTACCCTTATCATTCATGTTTCTCCTATTGTTCTACAAACCATCATCAATTATACAAGATATAAGTTCTGCTTTTATGTTTCAGTGTTATGTAATTTCTGTGGTGTAATAGAAGTATCACTCTCAAAACATATTTTATTAAATTTGTCTTCAATTGTAGTGTTGATGCTGTTTTATGTCATAATTTTTATTCACAATATGTCCATTTGTCTGTTTCTTTTCATGTTATACTGGATTTGATCATGCAGCTAAATAACGTTCAAAGCTTTTAAGTTAGAAGAGTATGCTATATTTGCTTCTTTATGTGATGTTATCTACATTCAACAGCGATTCTACATTTGACTGATTATGTTATTTCCTCCCAATTCTTGTAGCTTCACTTCTAGTCTTACAATTTATGGTGCTTATCTATTTTGCCGTAATTATTTTGGCTTTGTCTTCACAGCTCAAGACGTCAATCACTGTCGGTTTGGTAGGACTGCCCAATGTTGGTAAGAGTAGTATCATTAACAGTTTGATGAGAAGACATTCTGTCAATGTCAGTGCTACTGCTGGTTCGACAAGGTCAATGCAAGAAATTCATTTGGACAAAAATGTTAAGTTGCTGGATTGCCCTGGTGTTGTCATGTTGGACTCTCGAGAAAATAATGCTACTATTGCATTAAAAAATTGCAAGAGAATTGAGAAGTTAGATGATCCAGTTAGCCCAGGTACTTGAAGTCATCTCCTTCCCCATTAATTAATCCTCTTATTTATGTCTTCATATTGGAGTAATGCTACTGGAAATGGATGGTTGAAGCTTTATGTCCTTGTATAACCCTCCATTTTCTTATGCAGAAATTATTTGATGCTAATAAAGAATTCAAATGTTATCAACTAATAAATGTTTAAGACTCTCTTCTAGACTCTAATACTGATAAATGTTTTCAGGATTCACTTTTAATTAATGCAATTTTAATTAAATTTTGTGGTGAGACATCCATCTTTTATGCTCCTTTCTGGTCATGTTCTAGAGCAGAAGATACTTGTTATCCCGATCTCAATTGAAGGAATTGTCTCCCTTTACCTTGAGAGTCCATACATGTTTTTATAAACCCTCCCAATACTAGTAACCTATTATCTTTACCTTTTGAGTGCTAAATATATTACTCGATTTAGTTTAAACTTTATAATTGGCTTACCAGTGCTTGCTTTATGTGGAATTGAAACAAAGGGTGCTTCATTTGTATGAAAATAGTACCCCAAAAAAATCAAGCCAAGCCTTGATTTAGCTGCCTTTAACCTCACCACCTAGTTCTTGTTTGAAAGAGGTAGGGGTGTTCATGGTTCATGAACTGCACTGAACTGAACCATATAAATGGTTTGGTTCAGTTCATAAAATCCATTTCAATAAAAACTGGTTAATTCTTAAAAACAGTTTCAATCCAGTTTAGAACCGGTTCAGAACCGGTTTATAGTTTTAAACCGGTTTACTTATTTTTAACCGGTTTTGAACCGGTTTTCGTACTGAACCGGATTTCTGCAGACTTGAACCACTTTTAAACCGGTTTTCTGCAGACTTGTTTTTTTTTTTACGGACACAGTTTTGAGATCAAACTAAGATACAAATTTGTCAAAAAAAAATTAAAAAACTAGATGCAGAAACAAAAGAACTGTGATAAATTAATATGGTAATAATAATAAAACATAAACTAAATGAAGTTTAAAACAAATTAATTATAATGAAATCAAATGAGAATCACTAAATCTCAGCAGGACCAAAAACCTTCTTCTCCACAATCTCACATACCTCATCACCCTACAGGCCTACACACCTTTCATTGACAGAGACCCTGAAATTTTCTCTCTCCTCCGCACCGGTAATCTTCCTTCCAAAGCCAAATCCTTCGATCTTCAAGATCTTATCATTGAATCCAAATTCTACGGCATCGAAAATCTCTTAATCAATTCTCTTTCTAACCCTTCTCAATTTGAACCTTTCAATCTTCAAAACTCACTTCAATTACCCTTAAACGGAAGAGACTCTCCTTCCACCGTCGCAACCACCCCTTACGGTTCTCTCCACGTTGCACACGGTAGCAAGATTACCACCTTTGATTGGTCACTTCGCCGGAAATCAACAATTCTAACGCACTTTACGGCCGTTGATTCTCTTCTTGCTTTATCTCCTTCGTTAGCCGCCGCCGGAGCTAATGATTTCTCCGGGTTAGAGATTCTCCACAACTACTTTTCTTCGGTAAGCAAATTTAACATAGAGAAAATTGTTAATAACTTGCAGTGGTTCAGGAAACCGGAATTGATTTGTGAAAAAATCAATTCATATATATAAACCGGTTTTGAACTGGTTTTAAACTGAATTTAAATTGGTTTGTAAAAAGTGGTTCAGTTCAAAACTGTATGAAGTGGTTCAGTTAAAATATGATTCAGTGCAGTTCAGTTAGTAGTTTGGTTCAGTTAACTGAATATTTTGCACACCCCTAGAAAGAGGTGACATGAAGTTTGGGGAAAACTCTAAGTCCATCGATATAGTAAGGGCCTGAACCCATTGTGTTCAAGTTCCGTTGATTAAAGACCTTGATATGAAGCGCCTGGTTGAAATTTGATTTATGATTTTCCTAGTTTTTATCTGTACTTTTAACTATTACACTATTTTCTCTCTGGTCTGCTCTCCCTCTCCTTACCTGTGCTTCTACTGATCTTTTCCCCACATGCCTAAAGCACTAAGACATGACTTTATCTTCTTTTTAGTAATTTTAAGTTCCTAATCCTATCTTTTCTTGCATTGCCACACATCCATTGGAAGTTCATTTCATAATCGCCTTCACAATATTGGTCAAGCTTTCTAGTTAGTTAATTGTTATAATGCCAATTTATGATCTTTTTTGAAGTTAAATGCTTAGCTGCGTGTTTCTTTTTCTACATGTTAATCAAAATTTTGTTTATTATAATCAATTGTTAAATGTTTTGAAGTCTCCTTAGAATCTTAATTTTGAAATCCCAACTTTCAGGCTCTATTGGGAAGTCTAATCCTTTTTTCCTTTTTCATTATACAATGCAGTGAAAGAAATTCTCAAGCTCTGTCCCGCTAGGGTGCTGGTATCTCTTTACAAGATTCCAAGTTTTGATTCAGTTGATGACTTCCTACAGATTGTGGCTACTGTTAGGGGCAAGCTCAAGAAGGGTGGAATAGTTGACATTGACGCTGCTGCAAGAATCGTTCTTCATGACTGGAATCAAGGTATGATGAATATACATAATGAATATACATGTTTCTTTTGAAGTTGAAAATTAGGAAAATTTGACGCCTTTCCAAAAGTAAGAAAAATTTACAATTGATCTGTTTCAGGTAAAATTCCGTATTATACTATGCCCCCAGTTAGGGATCAAGGCGAACCTTCAGAGGCCAAGATAGTGTCGGAGTTTTCTAAAGAGTTTAACATTGACGAGGTCTACAATAGTGAAACTTCATTTATTGGGAACCTTAAACCTACTGTTGAGTTAGATCATGTTGAAGTTCCATCAAGTTGCCCTCTCATCTTTGATGAGACAATGTTAGAGGTATGCTCTTGATGTTTCTGTTTTAAATTAAATATGTAAAAACACTATAAGGAAAGTGTGTTGGAAATTGACATGGTCTACTTAGGAGGGTTTGATTGGTTGGATGGAAATGGAAGGAGGGATCATTTTAATTGTTATTGTTTGATTTGATTTAATTTTTTGGATGGGTGCAGAATTCCTCGAGTTAATTTTAGCTCCCTCCAAAATTGTAGGATTTTGATGGGAGAGAATATGTATTTAAATTTTTTGAATATCTGAACTTAAATATCCTTTCATTGTAATTTTTAATCTCTCCTTTGAATCAAAAGAGACCCTTTAACATTGTTGTAATGTGTTAAGTTTATTAATTAAAATATCTTACCCTCTTCAATTTGTTTTTCCAGGATGACAAACCAGTTAAGTTGGCAAAACAAGATGAAGTTGACAATGATGAGGATGAATCTATGGAATGTGATAAAGATGATGTTAGCAAGGAGAAGGTTAAAAGTGCATCTAGTAAACAAAATGAGAAGTTATATACAGCGGAAGGTATACTTAATCCAAAATTGAGGCGGGCAGAGAAGAAGAAAAAGAAAAAGGCTAACAAAGCCAGCTCATTTGATCCCATGGATGGTGATTATGACTTCAAAGTTGATTACTTCAAAAAGGACACTATGGATGCTGACGGGAGTGACGGTGGTGATGACAATGATGGTGATGATAAACAAGTCAACACTGAGGTTCCCATGTCTGGTGTTGAGGTTGATGAATGATTGCAGACACACTTATACATTAGACATATGTAAGGTGGTTGAGCTTTTGAAATTCACATTTGTTTTTCAATATCTTAAATTATTGCATTAGTTGATACCCTTTTTGTATATACAATTTTGCCAAGACAGGAACTAAGTTTTGGATAGGTCAAGAATTGAGGCATCTCTTGCAAAGACGATTTTTTTCCCGATATTTTTCTGCCTCTACTAGTCTCTAATGTCTCTTCAACAATTTGGATTATGCATTGTCTTTCTTTGAAGCACTTGTGATGGTAGTTCAGGGAAATGCTAAAAAAGCTTTTTAAGGGTCAGTGTAGTTTAATGAACTACTCTCATTGTCAAAATGCAGGTTTTTTGACAGGACTACTAGAAATTCTATTTATTTAATTTAATTAATATCTTGTGTTCCTTGGGACTTGATAGTTTTATATTTATTTTGTTGAATTCAGTTTTGATCTCCGGAGAAGGTTGTGTGAACTCTTACATTTTATACAAGTAAAATATTGCAAACACTTTGTCACTGTATTTTGTACACTCTTATTGGTTTTCAAAACAATAGCATTTTCGTAAATTTACAACTTATTTGAGTGTGCTCGAAAGTATTATTGTGTTGTTGGCCATTTCTCAAATAATTTTTGGGACTGTTTCATTATCTCAGAAGTATTACCATCTTTTTTCTCAAATCAATTAAGTGACTTGCCACGTGTGCGTTGACTTGGTCAAAATTAACTTTTCGAAAAAGGGGAAAAAGTTAGGGGTTTAATAATCCATTTTTTTTAAAGGGGGCCAAAATCGCAACTTTTTCAAACATAGGGGGCCAAAAGTGCATTTAAGTCTAAATTTAATTAATCCAACGGTTAACAGTATTTAAGAAGATTCATTCTAGTTACATTACATTCCCATGAATATCATGTTACACCTCGATTTGACAAAAATGGTCTTCAAGTCTTTTAAAATTTTCAACTCTAATTTCTTCCTCATTTTCATCTTATTTTGTCTCTGTTGTTCTAGTTCATTTCTCCGTCTATTGAGTTCGAACTCATTTTGTAATGTTCATTTTTTTGTGTTCAATTTTTCTTCCAAGTCTTCGGTGTTTTGTTATTTCATTGTTAGTGAGGAGTGTGGATCCGCAACGTAACTGTAGTTGGTCTCACAGGAAGAACATCAAAGCCTCCCTGCGCATGGAATGCAAATTAGTAACCAATCAAATCATGAATCTCAAACGACAATTAAAGATCAACCAAAATTACAAATGCAAATTTGATAATTATTTAAAAAACACAGAACAGTGACCTAATCGATGCATTATTAGATCAAGCACACTAAATTGAATCATGTTGTGAAATTGGAAAATATTTTGATCAAACACACGATCCAGTAGAATCATAAGTACTGAAAAAGATGAAAAACAAAAAATTGTTAAAAAAAATTAACTTATGCAATGAAATAGAAGATTTGATCTTTAATCTTTCATCAATTTTGTTAACCATCAACGGATATTTTATGGGAGAGAGAGGTGAAGAATAAGATTGGAGGATGAAAATGCATTATTTATTCTTTTCTTAATTCTCCGGTTCGCAAGGAAAGCAAACTCGTATAGTTAAGAGTTTATTTGTAAGAAATGTAAAGTTTGACCAATATCCCATATCCCCCATCTACACACACACGTTTTTTTTTCTTTTCGGTCTATCTTAAAAGTTAACTAGTGATAGGTCCCATAATTTGTGTATTGCTAATTTTTCTTCTACACTCAACCTTCAAATCCTTTCATTCATAAAGATCTAGTGGAAATGCATATGGTTTCCACAAAGACGTATCTCATATGAAGGTTCAGCTTAACCACTTCTTTCACTTAGCTGGTGACCATGAGACGGTGGTTCATATTGCATATCATTGCGCTTACATCACCCTAAAAGATGGAAACAACAATGATATTGTACATCATTTTGGACCGCATCTTAAGGATGATTATTCATCTTTTTCAATTTCAGAATGTCAAGAAGGACTGATATATTTGTGTGTGTTCGTTTAATTTGCCATTGAAAATCAAGCCTCATCAGTTCGTTCAATTTGTCAAGAATGAGCAATATATTTGCAGCATAACTGCCATCTCAGCCTCAACATGTTGTGCCTGTGAATTTGAGGTTTTGACGGAGTCTCAAACTTTTCTACCCCAACCACGTTTCAGATAAGCATTTGTCGCATGCTTTCTATGTACATAACCGTGCAATTCCTCCCTACCATATCTCTTTCTACCAACATCATTAGTCATATCTAGGGCTAGGAATAGGTGGCCTAGAGGAGCCTATGGCCTGGCCCATTTTGGTCGGGCTGAGCCTGTTTATTAAAAAGGCTAGACTTGGGCTTTTGAAAAAGCCTATTTAAGTAAATAAGTCAGACTTAGGCTATCAAAAAAGCCTACGAAGCCTGATAGGGCAACCTGTTTATGCATTTTTATTAAAATATATTTTTTATTAGACATAAAAATCAAGAAACAACTCAAATAATGAACTTTTTAAATAAGCTTTTAGGCCTTATAGGGAAAGACTTTTAAGGCCTTATAGTGATAGACAATGCTTATAGTGAAATAGGCTTTAAGACTGATTTAGAAGTTGATAAAATAGACTATTTAATGATTCTAATATGAAGTAGTCATGTAAATAGGCTTTCAGGTCATACCAACTTTTAAATAGGTTGGGCCAGACCCAAAAAATATGCCTACGAAAAGCAATATGTCAGGCTCAGGCTTGCAAATTTTTTCGTATGCCAAGTTCAGGCCTATCAAAGTCTGACCTGGTCTGAACTATTCTCACCCTTGGCTCATATCTAAAAAAATCAGCATAACAAAGTTAGACAAGATCTTCATTCAATCATTTCATCAAACATTTAGAACACAATGCTACATTTCTAAACAAATTTCAATTCCACATTTTACAAATGTCAAGCAACAACTAAATCTCTATATAAAAGATTCTTAAATAAATATAATTATCCTATTTTGCTAAACAAAATCTATTTGCTCAACAACTAAACAACCCTGAACTTCAACAATTACAAAACGAGATAAATTAACACTTACTTGTTGGGTTTGAAAAGAAATGTGACAACAAATGTGATGTCTTTGACGTCAATTTGATGAAGATCGATCATTGAAGGACTAATAATACTTTTTGTCTAAAGTTCAAGGTTTTGAACTTTCAAATCAATTTTAAGGCCTATGAAAAACTGCATTATGTTCCAGTGTTATTATGAGACCTATAAGAACATATTTTCTTATAGACAACGAAGGAAAAATCACTAAGATAAAATCAAAACGTAACTTTTGATAAATTTTCAAAGAACATTTCGAAAATTTACGGGACCTTTGAGCAATACGGGGGGCTAGCCAACAAAATCCATTATTTAACTGCATGTTTGATTCCTTACATTATTTTAGGTTTAAAGTTGGTCCCTTTTGTTTTAAACATTTCAAGTTAGTCCAAAATGTTTGCTACGTTAGCATAAATTCGTCTTTTTTTGTTAGTTGACCGTTTGACTCGAACACTTGACAAACAAATTATACACGTGGACACCAACTTGAAAATTTCAAATAAAAAAAATGTCACATAATGCAACGTAATTTTTAACTATTTAAAAAAAATGAAAAATACTTGTGCATTATGTTCCTTATTTCTTCATCTTGTTCCCTCGCTTCTTTCATCAACACCCACGACCAAAATCACCAACTTCGAACTCAACAAATGTTAAATTATTTAAACACCAAAATCTATCTCGTCTTCCTCTTCTCATGAACTATATCAAATTTTTTATTATTTTTACCAAGCACACGCAAACACACACATAAAACTAAAACCTAGAATTCATTTTCCCCTCATCAAAGAAAAGACAAAAATTCATCCCAAAAAACCAAATAAAAAAAATCATCATATATGGGTTCCCTTCATCATCATCGACCCCCCACGTTTTCTCAAATCCTCACCTTCATTGTCATCAAACTCGTCCCCTTCACACTTCATCTTCACCATCATTCAGACCCTAACGAAAGGGGGAAGAACAACAAAGATTCAACCGAGAAACGCCTTCATCGCTTTCTTCATCCAAATTACACATAGTAGCAACAACACATGTAAATCCCTAACTCAAAAACATCAACTTTGTAAAAAAAACACCCCATCGAAACCAATTCTGTGTTTATAGATATGCGTTTTTAAATTTTGTTCTCCTTTTTAAATATCGTTTTCAGATGTGCGGGATGAGTTATTTGAATGAACTTTTAGGTTGTAAATTGGAACCTTTATTTTGTCAATTTTGTGGGAATAAATTTGGGTTTCTTTATTATGCGGGTTCTTTATTTCTTTATTATCTTAAATTTTTTATTTGTATTTTTGGATATTAAATAATTAAACTTTTCAAACGTTTTGGACCAACTTAAAACGTTTAAAATCAAAATGACCAACTTAAATATAAGGGTCAAACACGCAATTAAGCCTTATTTTTTCTTTGATACAAGCTCATTACCTCTTTTAAGTCCATCACTTCGCTAAGTATGTTAGGCTAGTAGG
This sequence comes from Medicago ruthenica, assembly GCA_018208015.1. Classification (NCBI taxonomy): domain Eukaryota; kingdom Viridiplantae; phylum Streptophyta; class Magnoliopsida; order Fabales; family Fabaceae; genus Medicago; species Medicago ruthenica. The sequence goes on from CM031371.1 coordinate 80,253,334, forward strand.
GGATGAGTGGAGTATTTTTTAGTTTTTTTGGTTAAGTAGCCTAGTGGCTGGAGCTCACACATTTTAAATATAGAGAAGTGAGGTGTCCGGAGTTCGAACCCCGACCCTTGTATATATTATGCATTGTTCATATCAACTGAGTTAAGCTCACAAGAACGAGTATTTCTTTTATTAAAAATGGCATATTCCAAAAAAATTCCCTTCTTCTATTAAAAAAATACATTTAGAAAACGTTTTGATATTTATTTTTTGACGGAATATTTTAGGTATTAGGGATTGCGTTTTATCCACATACATATATATCATTACACTTCACACTCTTTTATCTTCTCTCTCTTTTATAACACGCGAGAAAGGCAGCACCATACCTTAGCCGCCTCTCTCTCTCTTTCAGGTTCGATTTCTTCCTTCAATTTTTCATCTCTCATATCGTTTTCTCACTTATTTTCTCTCTTCATAATCAGATCGGTACTTGTTTTTTTCTTCACACTTTTTTCCACTTCAGATCTGAACTATATGCATCAATTTTACTTTTTTCTTTTAGATTTGATATCTCAGTGTTTAAATCGATGTAGCTATGTTGACTTTTTTGTGTGAATTATTTTTCTCTGGATTAATCGTTTTTTTTGTATGTCATGTAAATTTTATTTTTTTGATTCTTATTATGTTGTTACTGTTAAATTAATTGTAAGGAACGAATCTGTTGTGAATACAGGCATGAATATTATTATTTTTTTTTTTGAATTTTGTTTTTCAGATTTGATTTTGTTGTGTTATGTAGTTGAAGGTTACTTATGTTTTGTGTTTTTAAGTGATATTATAACATGTTTTTGATAATTAAATACTGAGATGAGTGGGTTATGGTAACATCGTCCATAAATCTGAATAATTTTTTACTGTACTTTTTTTGTTGGATTTTTTTGATAATTATTAACTGAGTGTTCGACACCGACACACAGGATTACAGATTTGGTCATCTTTGTGTTATTGTTGTATTTGTGATATTTCATGTTTAACTAACTTCAATGTTTTGATGTTTCAGTACTAAAAGACTTTTTTTGCGGACTAAGAAGACTAGTCAAGATGGTAAGTTGGTGGACAACACTCGATTCATTATTATTTTTTACCTTGATCGAGTATTTATAATCTGACTTGAGATTTGTGTTTCTATCAACAGGTGAAGTTCACAGCTGATGAGTTACGTCGCATTATGGACTACAAGCACAACATTCGTAATATGTCTGTCATTGCTCATGTTGACCACGGTATGGACTCCAAGCCCTTTCTTGATTGCTGTGAACTGTGATGTTGCTCTCTTATTTGTTACAAATTATAAGAACAGTGATTTTGATACTCAATAATTCAAGATATTCATTTTTAGAGTTTTTTGAGAAATGTAGTTGTTTTGTGTTTATTTACTAGAACGAAAATCACCTTTTTATAAAACCAATTATAAAAAAATGGTTTGCTTAGAAGCTACTAAAAACCTCTTTTTTTTGAAAATCTCTAACAAACAAACACAAATTTCTAAATGTGATTATAGTTTTTAGAAAGTAATTTTTTCACTAAAAAAAACTGTAGCAAACATACTCATAATCATGATTTGTGTTTGCTTGACAAGAAATTATTAGTGTTATTACTTGTAAGAATTCTTTTATATAATACGTAGAAAAACTATATCTAATTTTATTTCCTATTTCTTAATACTCTGCAGGATTTTTTATGTATTAATGATGATCACATAATAATGTTGTCATACAATTTTCAAAAGTATTATTGTCATATAGTAAAACATTCATGCAAATCAGAGTGCATTCTAAAATTTTTGTCATATTGTATATGTACTATAGTTTGCCGGTCTGAACAACAACTTTTCTTTGTTTCTATTTGCAGGAAAATCGACTCTAACCGACTCTCTAGTCGCTGCTGCGGGGATTATTGCCCAGGAAGTTGCAGGTGATGTCCGTATGACTGACACCCGTGCTGATGAAGCTGAGCGTGGTATTACAATCAAGTCTACCGGTATCTCACTCTACTATGAAATGACTGATGAATCTCTCAAGAGGTACAAGGGGGAGCGCAATGGAAATGAGTATCTCATTAATCTCATTGATTCCCCTGGGCACGTCGACTTCTCATCTGAGGTTACTGCTGCACTCCGTATTACTGATGGAGCACTTGTGGTGGTTGACTGTGTGGAAGGTGTATGTGTCCAAACTGAAACTGTGCTGCGACAAGCTCTTGGAGAAAGGATCAGGCCTGTTCTTACAGTTAATAAGATGGACAGGTGCTTCCTTGAGCTCCAGGTTGATGGAGAGGAGGCGTACCAGACCTTTCAGAGGGTGATTGAGAATGCTAATGTGATTATGGCTACTTATGAAGATCCACTTCTTGGTGATGTTCAGGTGTATCCAGAGAAAGGAACCGTTGCTTTTTCTGCTGGTTTGCATGGTTGGGCTTTTACTCTTACCAACTTTGCAAAGATGTATGCCTCAAAATTTGGTGTTGATGAGTCCAAGATGATGGAGAGGCTCTGGGGTGAAAATTTCTTTGATCCCGCCACAAAAAAATGGACCACCAAGAATACTGGTTCAGCTTCTTGCAAGCGTGGGTTTGTTCAGTTCTGTTATGAGCCTATCAAGCAGATCATCAACACTTGTATGAATGATCAGAAGGATAAGTTGTGGCCTATGCTGACAAAGCTAGGGGTCACCATGAAGTCTGAAGAGAAGGACCTGATGGGTAAGCCATTGATGAAACGTGTCATGCAGACCTGGCTGCCGGCAAGTACTGCACTCCTAGAAATGATGATCTTTCATCTTCCCTCACCTTCAACTGCCCAGAGGTACCGTGTTGAGAATTTGTATGAGGGCCCCCTTGACGATCAATATGCAAATGCTATCCGAAACTGTGATCCTGAAGGACCTCTGATGCTTTATGTGTCAAAGATGATTCCAGCATCTGATAAAGGAAGGTTTTTTGCTTTTGGCCGTGTGTTTTCCGGCAAGGTTTCAACAGGTTTGAAGGTGAGAATTATGGGACCAAATTATGTCCCTGGGGAGAAGAAAGATCTGTATGTGAAAAGTGTCCAGAGAACAGTTATTTGGATGGGAAAGAGACAGGAGACTGTTGAGGATGTGCCATGTGGTAACACTGTTGCTATGGTTGGTTTGGATCAATTTATTACAAAGAATGCTACATTGACAAATGAGAAGGAAGTTGATGCCCACCCTATCCGAGCTATGAAGTTTTCCGTCTCCCCTGTTGTGCGTGTTGCTGTTCAGTGCAAGGTTGCTTCAGATCTTCCCAAGCTTGTTGAAGGTCTCAAACGTTTGGCTAAGTCAGATCCTATGGTTGTTTGTACTATTGAGGAGTCTGGAGAACACATTGTTGCTGGTGCAGGAGAGCTTCATCTTGAGATTTGTTTGAAGGACTTGCAGGATGATTTCATGGGTGGTGCTGAGATTATTAAATCTGACCCTGTTGTGTCATTCAGGGAGACTGTTCTTGATAGATCAATCCGCACAGTGATGAGTAAATCACCCAACAAGCACAACCGGCTGTACATGGAAGCAAGACCATTGGAGGAAGGACTTGCACAGGCCATTGATGAGGGCACAATAGGACCAAGGGATGACCCCAAGAATCGTTCTAAGATCTTGTCCGAACAGTATGGTTGGGATAAGGATCTTGCCAAGAAAATTTGGTGTTTTGGACCTGAGACCACCGGGCCCAACATGGTGGTTGATATGTGTAAGGGAGTTCAGTATTTGAATGAAATCAAGGATTCTGTGGTTGCTGGATTCCAGTGGGCATCAAAAGAAGGTGCTTTGTCGGAAGAAAACATGAGAGGCATCTGCTTTGAAGTATGTGATGTTGTCCTGCACACTGATGCTATCCACAGAGGAGGTGGTCAGATCATTCCTACTGCTAGGAGAGTCTTCTATGCCTCACAGCTCACAGCCAAACCCAGGCTTTTGGAGCCTGTTTACATGGTGGAAATCCAAGCTCCTGAGCAAGCTCTTGGTGGTATCTACAGTGTTCTTAATCAGAAACGTGGACATGTTTTTGAAGAAATGCAAAGGCCCGGTACCCCACTTTACAACATCAAAGCATACCTCCCTGTCATTGAGTCCTTTGGATTTTCCAGCCAGTTGAGAGCTGCAACATCTGGACAGGCTTTCCCCCAGTGTGTCTTTGATCATTGGGATACCATGACCTCAGATCCTTTGGAAGCTGGATCACAAGCTGCACAGCTTGTTATGGACATCCGCAAGAGGAAGGGACTCAAGGAGCAAATGACTCCCCTCTCTGAGTTTGAAGACAAGCTTTAAGTTATTTCTGCAATTTATATTTATGAACTTGGCTGTTATGAAAACTGTTGCCTTATCTTGAGTTTTGTTGTGTACTTTGAATTATTTATCTTCGCATCGATGTATTTTCGGTCTGTAGCATTTGCATTGATGTAGGATAGAGTTTTACTATTTGTGTTGAATTTAAGTGCTTCCTAAGAACACAGTTGTTTCTTGATGGAAAAAATTACTATTTTGGCTTCTCTTTAATTTACTGCTTATGGCTGCATCCAGAGTTATTATATCTGATATGCAGAATATTCATATCAGTCATCCTTTTGGCATTCTTAATTAGTTTCTCATGTGTGCATGTTTGGCAGAGGATCTCTTGTTTAGATAGACAAGAAATTCTTAAACACTATGCTGTTGTGGGATTCTGATGAAGCTTCATGTTTTCTTTTTTTGCAATTATACATGTCACTACTGTCCGAGACATATCCGTGTTTCAGTGTTACTTAATTTCTGCAGTGTATGTGATGTATCAATGTCAAACCACATTACACTTTCATGTTTTGTGTAGACATATAATTTCTGCAGTGTTATTTAATTTCTGCAGTGTATGTGATGTATCAATGTCAATCCACATTACACTTTCATGTTTTGTGTAGACATATAATTTCTGCATTGTTGTTTAATTTCTGCAGTGTATGTGATGTATCAATGTCAAACCACATTACACTTTCATGTTTTGTGTACTCAACCAAAGGGGTTTATAATTAGGGACATAGGTAGTGTTATTTATATTATACTTTGTTTAATCATGCAGCTAAGTGACATTAAAGCTCTTATGTCAGAAGGGTATGCTATAGTGTACCTCTTATGTTGTTATTGCTATTCAGTCGAGATTAGGTATTTGGTTGATTATTTTGTTTGCCCCCTATTCTTGTATCTTAACTTTTGACATGAGGATTCTTTTATAATAATTTCTACGATTTTAATCGAATTTTGTGAGACATCACTGGTACCCCTTCTAGAGCAAAAGATAAATATAACCCTGAGCTCATTTGAAGGAATTACCCCCTTTACATTAAGATCTCAAACATCCTTTTACAGTCTCTTCCAAAACAACCTTTTTTTTGAGCAAATCTTCCAAAACAACCTAGCACCTTTACTTATTGAATGTTGAATATATTACTATATTACTTTGGGGGATTAAATCCACTGTGAGTGAAATTCAATGACAAACCATTTTTTTGGACTAAAAAACCTGGTTTTTTATAAGCGATTTTTAATGTGAACATACTGACATCATTTGAGCTATGAAATTAAGTTGGATCGAAATTTTTGTTGTAGTTTGGTTTGATTCATGCTTATTTTTGTACTAATAAATATTGGGTTAGTTCACCAAAAAAATAAGAATAAATAGTGGGTTATCTAAGTTGTAAATTGTGGTTACGGTAGAATGTTGGCGATGAAAACGCTCTTTCGTTTAATTCCCATCACTAATTCTAATTTTAAAAATGATAGAAAAAATCCTTTTAAAATATGAGATTCGTATTAAAATTTGTATGTATACCTTGTACCATTCTATATAACAAAAATAAGCCAACAGTTACACACTTGGTATGAGTGGCTACACAGACCAAAAGACGCCATAATATCTTGTGATGAATCAAGTTCAAAGATAAGTAGTTTAGCTATTAACAACTTTACCATCCTCTCTAAAATGATAGCAATCACATTTTTCTCTAACCCAATCTTGATTTTTGTAGCCTAATCAAACTAAATAACCTTAATAGAACTATTTTCAATTTGAGTATCATTGGGGCTATAACATCTATTTCATGATAAATAATATGACTCTTTTTCTGTAGGGAGAGGGATATTATCATTTTTCAACTTGATGTATACTACATATCTGCTTGAAGAAGTTAGAACATCGTGGAGTTTGTGATGAAGTGGGAGTATTTTTTACTTTTACATTAAACAATCCACACAGCTTTGCATCTGAGGAAAATTCCCACTGCATACATATATTTGCAGTTTTTTTTAAAGAACATGTATTTGCAGAATTATGTGACACTTATCTTGTAAGTTCATTTCTTTTCATATCAAATGCTTTGTTCATTGGCATGCTTATTGTAATTAATCAATCAATGTTCTAATTGAATGTATGCATGATTGGATTAGCATATTTTGTCAACCCGATGAACTTTCTGAAGCATTTTGATTAGACGCTTTTCAGAAATCACAACGAACATTTGGTGTGACAGAAAATATTTCAATAACGAAAAGCATAGCAGTGTGTTAATAACACTTGTTTTGTGGTGCTACTTCTGGGGTGTATCTCAAATGTTTGTATTGTTCAGGGGATTGACCTTTAAACCTCTTGATGAGTATGAAATTTTACTTGCAAGAGATTCAATTAGTGTAATCGAAAACGCTGTATTTACCAAACACTATACATATGTTGCTTTGAATATGGTTGGATTATAATTCTTTCTTATTGTGCTCAATTAAATCATCGAAAGGTCCATCAGGACAATACATTATTCATAAGTTTAATGACATAACATACTCTATTCAAACCAAAGTAAGCACTCTACCATGTACATAACTAATTAAAAAAAAAGTTATTGTCATATTGTTAAGTTTTCAGAATGTTATGGTATAGCAATGGAAGTATCTATCTTGACGAAAGCCAGAGACTTCTCAGTCACAATGTCATTTAAGTATTTAGGATTTAAGGTATAGAAATGAAGGAAGGTGATAATTTTTCTTTTTAAGATTTCATAAGCCTTCAGAGGCTGCTCCAAATTTAGAATGACAACCAGTCCTTCCTCTGACATAGAACTTTCTCCACTCTGTCATATCTACAAATGCCACAAATGATTCCAGCATTTCTGCAGTAAATGTTCAATATCTATAAATATGCCACTAGACTCTTTTCATACAAATAACACATGAATACGATTCTGTGTATATTTAAAATTGAGTTGGATGCTCGAATTCTAGCATCCCAATACATTTTGTCCCATAAATTCTTTGAAGCTACATTCACAATTGTTGGTTGGATACATTCCGGACGTGAAAACAAACTCTTTGTTTTTCTCATCTCAGCACAAGATAATAACATACCATACCAATATTCTAGAGTTTAAATTTCACTCTAAAATCTAAATTGTATAATGTTCCAATTAATCAAATGCCAAATGTATAAAAATGATCAACTGAGGATGAAATTCTACATACAATCCACCTTTGCATGGATATATGCAGTGGAGCTAGCCTAGTTTTTACGATGGGGCGAAATTGTAAATAAATTACAAGCGAAATGAACTTCATTAAAAAAAGCACTAAAATTGTTAGGGGTATATACAAATAGTAATTATTAAAAAAAATACACACTCTTACAATTTTAACAACCAGTAGCTCAATTCAATTTACTAATAGAAGACTTAAAACAATGCAACCCCACTACACCAGTTTTAGACCATGCAAATTTTCAAATAAAAGGGTCATGTTGTGACTTGGGACACACCGTTTAGCCAAAGTTTATTTTTGTGTTCTGTAATATATATTTTTATGGCTAAAATAGCTTATTTTTACTACCAATGTGGACTGCTACTCATTATCATATCAACATCTATGACACCCTTTTTTCTTCAGAAGCATCTATTCAATGCTATATAAATCAGCCTTGAATCCTTATCTAAATATAATGACCAAAAAAACAAGAAAATTTGTGTTTAGAAGCCACAAATCATCCTTAATTTTCAATGACAAAATTACCTCTAGATTCATACCATTTGAGCTTTATAAATTTACAGAAACACTTCAATTATTGAAAATGCCATCAGCAAAATGAATTATTTCATCAGTATAATGAGACAAGACACTATATTCAAACCAAAACAAGTAATCTAACAAGTATAGTTACCCTTTTGATTCACTAAGCAAAACAAGTACATTCTCAAACACAGTTGAGACAGGAGAAAAACTTTGTCATCTCTTCCGAACACTTAATTTCATCCTTCACCGACTTCAGAAGGCGTCTTGGCAACAATAGACAAAGCATGAAGTCCAGAATCCAACTCATCTTGAAGCAAGCTATAAATAAGCCTATGCCTCTTAACCAAACTCTTCCCTTGAAACTCTTTAGAAACCACTTTAACATTGAAATGTGTCTCACCATCACTCCCTCTAACACCAGCATGTCCAGCATGTTGATAAGACACATCTTCAACTTCCAACTCAATAGGCTGAAGTTCCTTTTCTAGTTTTTCCTTTATCCTCTTCCCTCTCCCTCCCAATTCAACATTCTCATCATCAACCACAGAACTAAAGCCAACCCCTAAACTTGAAGGGCCACTTGAATTCTCAACAAAGCTATCATTTTTGAAATCAGAATTTCCAATTGAGTCAAATTCAGAAGTACCCTTTTCAGCTTCCACATAAAGCATAAGTGCTTTTTTCTGCATTAATTTGAGCATATTCAAAAACCCATTATTTCTAGAAGGGGTTAAACTCTGTTGCAACCCAAGATGCATTACAAAATCGGGTGTGACCCGGATAATTTCATTAACGGGTCGACCTGAAAAGCCTTGAACAAGTAAAGCAGCGAGGCCTTTGGTGAGAACAGAATCCGAATCAGCTTCATAGACAACGTTTTTGTCACCATCCAAGTAGGCTCGGACCCAAACCTGAGAGACACAACCTTCGACTTTGTTGTCTTTAGTTTTAAATTGGGACTCAAGGGGTTTGAGGTTTTTGCCGTAGAAGAGAAGCTGTTCGTATTTGGCTTTGGGTTCTTGCACGGTTTGGAAGAGGTTTACAATTTCTTGAAGCTTTGGAGGGAGTTCCTCGATGGGTTGAAGGGAAGTGGACGGCGGTGGTGATGATGATGATGATGGTGGTGGTGGTTTTGTTGGGAGTGATTGGAAGGTGATGGGTTTGAAAGAGAAGAGGGAGTTTGTGGGTTTAATGAAGAAAGTAGAGTTCTTTTTGTTGAAGAGAGAAAGTGAAAATTTGGTTGAGAATAATCGAAATGAACATGAAGAAAGGGAGTTGGTGGACATCATTGTTGCTGGTATCTTCAAGGCTTTTTCCTTGGACTTTACCGATGAACGGACCAAACAAAATCTAAACAAACTCAAGGCCCAATTTCTAGGTTCTTCTCGTCAAAAGCCAGTCATGAGCTGATGTTACGATCTTTACCTGCAACAAACACAGGAAAATTAGTGCAGTTTGGTTTGAAAGTTTAGTCTGTTTATTTTGAAATAGTAATATACCTTAGTTTTAACCATAAAAGTGTTTTAAAATAGTTAACTACCGAGGGCTTCTAAACTTTCTATCCTATTTTGTAAACTTTAGAGTGTAACACTACTTGCTTCACACCTTTGTCTTATTACTCTGAGGTTGCTGTAGTTATCAAGTTATAGACACACAAAACTAAAGCATGGGAGTCCTCTCTTGAAGTTCATGATTGCATGTTGTGCTCAATAACAAAATCGATATGATGCATACATTCCTCATGATTTCAAGTAGCAAAATACCCCAAAATTTCATTGCATCATAAATTTAATCACTTTGATCAGAGACAAATTCACATTCATACATTACGAAGATATCATACAACAAAAGAAAGCTGTAAGTCTGAAATGTTATACTCAAGTTTAAGATTTATCTGGATAGGAACACCAGAGTTCTCAATTTTTCCTTCCTTAAGCGTTGAATATGTAACAACCTATAAAGCATGGACTCCGACACGGACACATCGACACCGCCAATGTAAAAAATACAGGACACCGACACCGCTACCTATACGTTAATTTATTTATAGATGGTCTAAAAGGAAAATCAAAATACATACATAAGAATCTAATTTGAGCAATTTATTTCATTAGAAAAAGTTCTAAAACAAGATATCATAGTATTTGACCTTTATTTATTCATCTAATATCAAAAAAGTTAAAAATGTTACAATCAATTTTAATGTCTATAACCCCCTAATTGATCAACATTTCTCAAAACATATGTAACTCTTGTATCTATGGTATGTGGAAGTAAGAGAGAAAAAAATGTTTCAAATATTTGTCTGAGTTGTCCGACACGGCTCGTATGAATGTTATACAGGTGTCGGACACCAGTCCTAGGAGTGTCGACGTAAAGAAAAAAAACAGTTTTATTTAGGACACCGGTGTTAGTTGTCCAATACGTGACGTACGAGTGTCACAGGAGTGTCGGACACTGCGACACGGCTAGTCCTAGAGGTGTCCGTGCTTCATATACACAATTAAACAAAGAGAAGATTAATGAGCATATTTCAATTAATAGTTTTAGTGAAAGCCTCATGATAACACAGGAAGTGAACCTCGTAGTAAGATAAAGTTTAGAGGTTTAGGACAGCTAAGTTAAGATTAAAACCCGAATTTAAACTCCTTCCTTCTGTTACCAAGGAAAAAGAAACAAAACACTCATGACAACATGTAGAAGCAATTAGAGAAATTCATAAATTTCACATCAATTGATGCTAAAATAAGTTATTTGGATCCCAAACATCTTACTACACACAAACATATACCTATGACACTTTTATAGGCCCTATTTACTTCAAAACATAATTCTTTTTTTTTTTGAAGTAAAAAAAAACATAGTTCTTACTAACCATAATATAAAGTTATACAAAACCATAATAGAAAGTTATGCAGAACCCTCAATGGGATATATCATGATTATGACCAAAGCCAAATAAAACACACTTATATGTACACATATTATCAAGTTCAATGTGCATAAGTTATCATTACCAACAAGTTATCATGATTAACAAGTTATCATGATGGCTTTCTTATAACCCAAATTTAAACAGCGTGAGGGAGCAATCCAAAGGCATATCTTCACTAATATGTCACATCAAGAGTGGTAAACAAATTTAAGGCGAATCAAGATAAAGAACACAAAAAAAAAACAATTATTCACCTTGTTTTAACCAGCCATTTGTTTGATCTGAAACTTTGTTTTTCATTCGATTTGAAGGATGTTAGTGGGCGTGAAATACAGGTAAATTTTCAGTTCAGAACGAAAACTAAGAAAAAGAATTTAGAGACACTGAACTCACCTCCCATGAGAACTATATACTATGAAGGTCCTCATAAGGTGAATGTTGGAAATGTGGCTAGTATGAGGGTGTTACAAGGTCTGAAACAGGGGAAAAGCCGTTATCTCTCTCAAGGAGAACGTGACGCCTCTGCCCCTCAATGGAACTGTAAAATATGCCTCCATTACTTTTCATTGTTCTACTCCTTCGTATTTCACTTGTTTGTATCCGATGCCTAGTCTTGTTCTTGGGAATTTTGTGGTTAAACTCTAGTGGTTAGAGAGGGTGTGTGGAGAAGTCTGAGACCTAATTGGAGCTTTCAGATTCTGCGTAGAGAATGTTGCAATTTTGGGTGGCTCGGATGGAGTCAGCTCTCTTTTTTTTCACACTTACTCACTAAAAAATTAAATTAAATCACTTACTAAAAAATCTCCAACACTCATCTAGAAACCCTATCTCTCACTTTTCATCCGACTCATCTCCCTTCCCTTCCTATTATCACTTTTCACGCTCAGCTTCTCACCATGACCGATTAAGTTCTTCACCATAATCATTCTTAAATGTTCCATCAAAATCTGGATTTTCACTCTTACAATGTAGTATACTATACACGTGCATTTCCTCAAACATATGGCATGCAATAATTCAGAACATATAATGAAAACTACAGCCATGCATGAAGCAGAGTTACCGATCCTGCACAATACAGCATTTATTTAAAGTTCATGAAGCTCAACATCCACTCTTAACCCTAATTTCTTAATTAACCCTCACTAATTACTAATTAACAGATTTACAAAGCAATTTCTCAATTCCCAATTTTAAAACCCTAAACCTAAAACAAGCAATTGGAGAATCAATTGGCTTACCTTAGAGTGAGTGAGACTGTGAGAACTAAGAGAGAGAGAGAGAGCTGTTGTTGAGAGTGGCAGTGTGTGTGGTTAGGGAGAGTGAGAGAGAGAGACACTCGCGAGGGAAGGGACGAGAGAGAAGAAGAGTTGTTCCGATTCTTCACATATATTTTTTTTTTTTTTAACCACACATAGACTTAACAGTGGGTCCGCCCCTGAGCGGTGGTTACTAGTAGAGAGATTTATATGCTGAAATTCATTCAATTCAATGATGCTAACATAACGGAACTTGCTCTTTCCTGCACAAAATTGCTCACTCCCATACAAACCGACGAAAGTCACGCAGATTATGCACCCGCATGCAGGGGCGGATCTGGACTTCCAAAATCAGTGGGGCAATATTTTTTTTTGTCAAATGATTAAATAATACAAAATTTAATAAGAAGTTATATTAAAAGTGGTTGTAGCAACGAAAATTACAAATCAAATGCTCTATTTTCCATTTATAGAAAATGAGCTAAAATTACATCATTACTAATTGTTTTAAGAACATCTCTTACATGTTACAAAACGATCATTTAACCATTGATCACCCATCTTGTTAAAACCATCTTTGTGGATTTTTCCAATCGTTAAAACCATGTCCTACAAATATTTTTTGTTACTCACTACTACTACTAACTTTGTCTCTAGACATAACTGGAAAAAATTTCTTCATCCTAATTCAATATAAAATCAATTCAGTCCTCAATTCAATATAAAATCAATTCAGTACTCAATATAAAATTTCTTCTCCTAATTTCAATTTCAGACTTTCAGTACTCAATTCCAGATTTTCAGTATTCAATTCCAATTCCATCTGCTCTCCTTTTCAATTCCAGTACTCAATTCCATCATTAAAAACAATAATATAGAAAAAATCAACAATAATCAACAATGCTCTTTGATTGAGCGAAACATCTAAAAGAATTCCAATACCAAATTTCCAATTCCAGTACCCAATTCAAAAGAATTCCAATTTCAATTCCAATTCCAGTGCTCTAACTACTCTCACTATCTTGATTCAATTTCAATTTCAATTTTAATAAAGAGCATTGTTGATTGCATAAACATCTAGAAGAAGAAGAAGAAGAAGAGGAGGAGAGGAGAGGAGATGGTGGTGGACTGACCTGGCCGGCTGAGAGGATAGGAGAGGAGATGGGCTGACCCTTACCGGCGGCGGCGGAGAGAGGAGATGGTGGTGGTGAAAACGCGTGTGCTGAAGGAGGAAGGAGGACGGAGGACGGAGGACGGAGGAAGGAAACGCGTTTCTGAAATCTGAGGGTGGAAGGAAACGCGTGTGCTGTGTTATTTGTTGTGTAAGTGTAATGGGCTGGGCTTTTAAAAAAAATTAGGACCTGGGCTGGTGTGGCTATTGCCACACCCTGCCCTGCTCAGGTCCGCCCCTGCCCGCATGACTTAAGTAACGTTCGGTATGCCAACGTGACTTAAGTCACGCTGGTGTATAACCTATCAACGTGACTTAAGCCACGTTGATATACCGCATTACTTAAGTCACGTTGGTGTATAATCTGCGTGACTTAAATCACGCTTGTTTTAGGTAAGTTATCTTTTCATCAATTTTGCACTAAAATAATATTTTTTGAAGACCCCAACATACGATATGTTATATTCATTTTTTAAAAGCATGTCATGACTTAGAAACAACAATAACAACAATTCAATCATGATCCAAAATAAATCATAACTAAAAATACACAAGTACGCGTAATAAATTCGAAAATTAATAGAATACGACAAATTTATTTAGTTATAATTTCATCCCCGTTCAAATAAACTAAGCGTTATGTTACATTACATTACATTAAATTCATAAGGATGTTGTATCATCATGATGTTGGATTAAAATTAAATTCATGAAAGTTTGCCGAAAATGTTATCATTGAAGTGTCTTATACTTAGTGTAAAAATTTGCAAGTCTCTTTGAAAACTCAAAAGAATGAAGAGAACACAACACTTCTATTCTACCGAATCAACTATATAAATTATCACATCGAATCCCTTCATATGGGATGAGTCATGACAAAAAGGAATACATTCCAATATATGTGGGAGATTTTTTAGAGATTTGAGAAGTGAAATGGAGAAGTGATGTTCTGCCTGAGTTATAAATGAACGCAGAGTGACTTAAGTCACGCTGACATTTACAGAGCGTGAGTTAAGTCACGTAGGTCATACATCAGCGTGACTTAAGTCACGTAGGTTATACACCAGCATTGTTTAAGTCACGCAGGTTATATGCCAGCATGAGTTAAGTCACGTTGATATATACCGAACGTGACTTAAGTTACGCAAGAGTATTTGGTTATTTTCTTCGAGAATGAACATTTTTGTATGGGGATGAGCAATTTTCTAACATAACATAACAAAATGATCCATATATAATTTTCTTTGGTATCATAAAAGTTTAGTTATTTTAAACGTTAGATTAGATTAGATAAATTAAATAGTATAATTTTTTAAAACATAAAAATATAGAAAAAGTGGATTTAGAAGTCAAATTTTGTCCGGTAATTTTTTATAATGTTCTATTCAAAATATATGTTGACTTATTAGTTGAGATTAAAATTGTAATTTACAGAATAGTTTTTTAGTTACTAAATAGTGCAATTTTTTATGAGAATAAAAACAAAATTTGATAATTTATAAGGTAAAAAGATACGTTTATCGCAATTAGACATTTTTATTTAAAGCATAAAAATATAAAAGTAATAAAAAATAATATAAACTACTTCCTATATTTTATAATGAATGACTCATTTGATTAGAAAAAATAATTGATACAATGGCCAATAAAATAAACTTTATCCTACAAATATAATGAATAACATGTTTGAATTTAACTGGGAGAGTTTATAGGAAATAAAATACAATATTGTTTTTCCATATATATTTTTTGTTTTGTTTTTGGAAATGGTCAATGTTAGTAATTGTGATTTTAGTGTAAGATGAGAGAGAAATTTTAAATAAGATGAGAGAAAATAATATAAGAAAAGTTAGTTAATCAGGATCTCACATTAAAGTATGCTTGAGGGCCGGATTTCAGAGAGTTTCCTAGGCTTAAGTTTGTACACTCTTTAGTGACTACTATTATAGACAAAAATTGATATTTTATATTCATATAATAAATGATGTATGTGGATCAGAGAGTGTATTATAAGCGATCAGAGAGTGTATTTTAATATAAATTTTGAAAAAAATTAAAACTAATATTTTTCAAAAAACTAGTATTTTAATATAAATTTTGATTTTGGATTTCTTAATGAACTTTAAAGACCAGCGGTGCAATCTTAACTCAAGCAGCTACGTGTTGTATTTATACCTACATTTAACTTACTCTATGCATTTAAATTAATTTTTTTGGTCTTTTTACTATAACCATCTCTTAATGTATTTGTAGTCCCTACTGCAAATCTATACTCAGATCAGATCATGTAAGTGAAATTCATTTCTTGTTTTAATATTTGAGAGAAACATTGATCAAATTCAAATTGCAATAATTTTTATTTGTCATTGATAACTAAAACAACAGAATTGAATTACACTTTCAATATAGTATGCATGAATGCAAGTTATTTGCTAAGACATCCATATCCTTTTTTTCTCTGTTTTGTTTATTATTAATGAAATGCAATGATTTTATTTTCATATATAAACATAAGCAATTACTCAATTTCGTATAAACTATTTTCCCTTGCAGCTTGGAAGAGGAGAGCCACACAAACACTTGTTATGAGAGAACGAATTCGTTCCCATGGTCTGCATATTGCCTCCCTTTGGAATCTCACCGCAGAGTCTGTTGTAACTCACATTCAACCACTGCAAATTCTCCACACTCACAGGTAGTTTCCCATAAACCCGATTGTGACTCACATCCAAAAGTTTTAAGGTCTTAGGCAACTCTACTCTTCCCATTTCAAACGACAACATGTTCCATGAAAGGTTTATTGTTTCTGTCTGTTTAGCGAAACCAAAAAACATCGAGGCATCACCTTCAAACCTGTTATGAGATAAGTCGACAACGAATGAGTTCAACCTTGCCAATGACATTGGGAGTTTACCAGAAAGCTGGTTATGAGATAAAAATAAACTGGATATGTTTTTGATGTAACCGTATGAAGGAGGGATTGGACCTGTTAGTTTGTTGTTGTTAAGGATGATTGCTTCAAGATTAGGCAACTTGTAGAGGTTATGAGGGAGTGTCCCAGAGAGGTGATTCTCCGAGAGATCCAAGTAAGTTAGGCTTTTCAATTTGGCAATGAAGTTTGGTATTGGACCTGATATGCCAGTTTCCCTGATTGTGAGGGATCTGAGTTTGGTGAGTTTGGTTATGGACTGAGGGATTGCGCCAGTCAGGTTTGGTAACTGGTATATAAGTAGGCTGTCCAAGTAAGGTAAGTTACCGATAGAGGGTGGAAATGAAGACCTAAGGTCATTATCGATTTCGATAATTATAAAGTAAACACGGTTAGAGGGTATGCAATTAACACCATACCAATTAGAGTTGCAACAATCAGTGTGTGGCTTCCATGAAGAGAGAAGAGTTGGGTTGTTTAGTTCTTTCTTGATCTGGAGAAGGGCTTTTTTGTCTTGTGGGTGGCACCCTTCTGAGAGAGAAGATGCTACATGTGAGAGTAATATCAACAGGAGAAACAATTTAGTTGCCATTTTTCATGTGTTAGAGTTTTAGATGAGAAAATTGGATGAGAAGTGTGCAGGTTTATATAATAGCTAAGATTCACATAGAAGTTGTGAAGATATGGCACACTGGTACACATGCAAGTTGTCATACTATACTGCAATAGTAATCAAAACAGGTGAGCTTATTGGTTCTTGTATATGATGATATTTGTTGGTATAGTACCATGGTTTTACATTTTGGTAGAGTCAAAAGCAAAATAAAGGTAGAATAAAATAAAAGTCAAAATAAAGATGAGAAATCAGCTAGCTACATACACAGATTTAGCTGTCTAGAAAAATATTCTATTCCATAGATTAAATTAAAACAACAATTCTTGTATTAACAATTAGGTCCCTGATATGCCCGTCATTGATATTAGATCCCCTTATATTGTGTTTTCTCAAAAGTATCTGTCTGTATGTCACTTTTAGACATTGTAAAGGTGTGAGATGGTGGTATTGGTGTTGTGTTGATGTTAATTATTTGCTCTATTTTAAAAAAAAAAATCCACAATTTTGTAACTGATAAAATAATTTAAATTGAATACGCATAAGTTAATTGTTGTGCGCTATATAAAGTAACCAAATTATGCAAAGTACACACAAGCAGTCCTGTATGTAAGTACCGCTCAATTGATAAACGCATGAACATTTGATGTATTGGGGAGTGGGTTTGAACCCACGATTCTCATTTCTCCACACTTAACATATGTGATTCTCGTCACCAGATTAATTATTATCATTTACATTAAATTTATTTTTATATGATCTCAATAACTTGTGTGATGACTGCTCCAGTGTGGCATACACCATTGCAACCTCTACATGTATGCTTGCGCCACAACTTCTAAGCTCAGATACAACTTTTCAAGTGTTGTTATTCTTGTTCTGTTTCATTGTTTTTTTCATGTAACACCACTGTTTTGTTTCTTAGGACTTGCGATTTGTGTACTTATGTGGTCATATGTTTGCCTTTTATGTTTTGATGTTTGAGATTGATTTTGGACCGCACGATAAGCGCACCATGATTAAAGCGTAGGATGCCTGCTGGAACAGAGGCATAGGCGCCTAGCGTTAGGTGCTGGCTTGTGTGCGCAGAGTGCCTCAAGTAGTTTAAAACAACGAATTTTAGTCAGGTTTTACTTTTGACCTGTTGGACTTCGCATTATGACCCAATCCAACTTATCTCTGCAGGGACGAACAATGTTCTTAAACCTAAGCCGAAATACTCATTTAGGAACCCTAAATCACTTGCTAACATTTTGCCGTCATTTTTCTTTGACGCAGTTGGGGTGTCCCAAGACTCCTATATCTCGCGAGCGCCAATTTAAATTATTATTGGCCATTGTAAGAGAGATGGATAAGTATTGCTTGCTTATGTTTGATGCCTGTCAATGTCAGCCCCAATAAGATAGTGGTGTTAATTGATTATTATGAGTTACATGTTATAATATGATTTTTTTTGCCTATGATATTTATATTGGACTGTATTGTGTATCAACCATGATATGAGAAAAAGAATTGTTATTTGATATGGTATGTGTGGTTGAGTTGAGCCTGATGCATTAGATTGTGATTGTGAACTCAGTGTATTGAATTCTAGCTTGATTGTAATGATAATAATGATTGCATAGTTGGTTGTGTGCCTAAAGGGTTGCAGAAGATTGTTAGGTGATGATTAACCTTTTCCTTACAGTTAGTATCCTCTAGGGATAATTGATTAATTAGGCTATAAAGACCCTGCAACAATTGGCAATATGTGAATTGATGTTAATGGACTTTTCTTATGCTTGAGGAGTAATTGACATGAATTTATACATTAAGACTACGGTTTTGTATGCTTTTGGTGATTTTCCTAATTAAAAAGGTTTAGTAAAATGAATTAAATTCTTTTGGTGTGCGCTAATACACGAAATCCGCGAGCCAGATTTTGACATTTTGGAACAGTAGCAGGGAATCCAAGTTGATTTGGAGCAGCGCGTAGGGCACCCAGTGCAGGCAGGTTGTTTTGTTCATAGTTTCCCTCAACATATAATTTTTAAAATTTTAAACTATAAAAAGATTCAAGTGTAAACCAATGTCAAGTTGAAAACATGTTGGATCAAGACAGAAATTATTGGCATTTGTTTTTAAGTTCGACAGTTTTTGAATGAACGCAACATCTGTTTACAACGCCTGAGTTTTCTCCTTTTCTTGGTTTCATGTTTCTGGTTACTTGCACATGTTACTGGTTTTTTTTGTTAAGGTTTATGTTTAAATCTGATCTAACATGTTTCTGTTTGCAAACTGACTCACAAATTTAATTACCATTAACTATATAAAATAGATTTGAAATACAGTTTCAACACAGTATGCCTAAAAAGGCAAGTTGATTTGGTTGCCTGCAACTTAGCTAAGGCATCCATATCGTCTTTCCTTGTTCTGATGATTATTAATGAAATGCAATATAAGCTTATTTCCATCAGATATTACTCCATTTTACATGTATTACTTGCAGCTTGGAAGCGGAGAACCACACAAGCACTTGTTATGAGAGAATGAATTCCTACCCAAGGCCTGCATAATGCCGCCCGTTGGAATTTCACCACACAGTCTATTGTAACTCACAGTCAACCACTGCAAATTCTTCACACCTTCAGGAAGTTTCCCATAAACCCGATTGTGACTCACATCCAAATGTTTCAAGGACTTGGGAAACTCTAGTTTTCCCATATCAAATGCCAGCATGTTCCAAGAAAGGTCTATTGTTTCTGTCTTTTTAGCGAAACCAAAAAACATGGAGGCATCACCTTCAAATCTGTTATGAGACAAGTCGACAACCAAGGAGTTCAACCTTGCCATTGAAGGAGGGATTGGACCTGTTAACTTGTTGTTTTGAAGGAGTACTGCTTCAAAATTAGGCAAGTGGAAGAGGTTAGAAGGGAGTGTCCCAGAGAGGTGGTTCTCAGAGAGATCCAAGAAAGTGAGACTTTTCAATTTGATGAAGTTTGGTATTGGACCTGATATGCCAGTTTTCTTGATTGTGAGGGATTTGAGATTGGCGAGTTTTGTTATGGACTGAGGGATTGAGCCAGTGAGGTTTGGTAACTGGTATAGAAGTAGGCTCTCCAAGTAAGGTAGGTTACCAATAGAGGGTGGAAATGGAGAAGCAAGATCATCGTTGATTTCGATAAGTAAAGAGTAAACACGGTTATTAGATGGCGCGCAAATAACACCGTACCAACTAGAGTCACAACAGTTAGTGTGTGGCTTCCATGAAGAGAGAAGAGTTGGGTTGTTGAGTTCTTTCTTGATTTGGAGAAGGGCTTTCTTGTCTTGTGGGTGGCACCCTTCTGAGAGAGAAGATGCTACATGTGAGAGTAATATCAACAAGAGAAACAACTGTTGGGTGGGGTCACTCCCCAAGTGGGACCCACCAATTAATAAAAGAAAAAAAAATACAAAAAGAAACAAAAGCCAATGGGCTTGGCCCATGTGTCACGTGATGGAAAAAAAAAGGGATTTTGAATCCCTAGTTACAACACAGAAACACTGTAGCAGATAGTGTGAAACAACAGTAGCCGCCGCGTTGAACCTGAGAGAGGAGAAGAAGAGATTTTGGTTCTAAGTGATAAAGAGTGTGTAGCAAAGTTACTTGGTTTGAGCTACAACTTGAGTGGTTGGGAGAATTATTTCCGCATTTTTAAAGAGACTCATAAGTCTGTTTTTCCCAACAAAGTGGTATCTAGAGCCCGGTTGGTTTGTTTTGTGCATTTTAAATGGAGAAAAATTCTGAGCCAAATATGATTAAGTTGAACTCTTCCAATTACACACTTTGGAAGACTCTCATGGAAGACTTGTTATACACCAAAGACTTGTATGATCCTATTAAGGGTGACTCTGCTAAAGCCAAGGATACTTCTGATGCTGATTGGAAGAAGATGAATAGAAAGGCAGTTGCTATAATCAGACAGTGGCTGGATTTAAGTGTGTATCCTCATGTTGAAGCTGAAACGAATGCTCATACAATGTGGAATAAATTAAAGGAGTTGTATGAACGCAAGAACGTGCAAAATAAAGCATGTTTGATCCGGAAGCTAGTTAATATGAAATACAAAGATGGGGAGTCGATGGCAGAGCATATGAGTGTGTTTCAAAACACTGTGAATCAGTTGGCAGCTACTGATATTAAGCTTGATGAAGAGTTGCAAGCTTTATTATTGCTTAGTTCCTTGCCTGATAATTGGGAAGTTCTTGTTGTGACACTGACGAACTCAGCTCCAAGTGGGAAGTTGGTAATGTCGACGGTTAAAGAAAGCATGCTTAATGAAGAAGCTCGAAGAAAGGAGCGTGGTTTGATTGGTACTCCTACTCAGTCAGAAGCTCTTGTTACAGAGTCACGGGGGAGAAGCCAAACTAGAAATTTCCATAAGCGTGAAAAATCTGAAAGTCACAACAAGTCAAGAAGCAAGTCAAAAACTAGAAAAGAAATTACATGCTTCCATTGTGGCAAGGTGGGACATATGAAAAGAAATTGCAGGATACTCAAGAGAGATCAATCAAGGGAAAGAGATGAAGGTAGTGAGAAGAAAAATGATAAAGACACTACTGCAGTTGCACATGATAGTGCTACCGATGTCTACATTATTTGTGATGATGATGATGATTCCATAAATCTTGTCAGCCATGACTCAACTTGGATTATTGATTCGGGAGCCTCATACCATGTTACTCCTAGGCGTGATTTCTTCTCATCTTATACCATTGGTGATTTTGGCACGGTAAAAATGGGAAATGAAGGAGTTTGTGAAATTGTTGGTATGGGAGATGTTTGGGTTGAAACTAGTAGTGGTTGCAAGCTTCAGTTGAAGAATGTTAGACATGTTCCTGATATTCGTCTCAACTTGATTTCGGTCAAAGCCTTGGATATTGAGGGCTATCACACTTACTTTGGTGGCGGTGGCATTTGTAAGATCACCAAAGGGTCTCTAGTGGTAGCAAAGGAGCAAAGTCCCACTTCTCTTTACAGGATGCCTGTAAAGTTATGCAAGGAGGAGGTGAATGCAGTTGAAGATGTATCGACTGATTTGTGGCATACACGGCTTGGTCACTTGAGTGAGAAAGGACTCAACATTCTTGTGAAGAAAAATTTTCTTCCGGTAAAAGGTACACCTCTAAAAACTTGTACTCATTGTTTTTCTGGTAAACAACATAGAGTTTCCTTTCATAGTTCTGGTCCTCATAGGAGGCCAAATATTCTAGATTTAGTTCACACTGATGTTTGCATGATGGATAGTAAATCTCTTGGTGGTGCATTATATTTTGTTACTTTTATTGATGACCACTCTAGAAAAGTGTGGGCTTTTGCTTTGAAATCTAAAGACCAGGTACTCGGTGTGTTCAAGCACTTTCATGCAAGTGTTGAAATAGAGAAAGGAAGGAAACTGAAATGTGTCAGAGCAGATAATGGTGGTGAATACAGAGGTCCATTTGAAGAGTATTGCAAAGAGCATGGAATCAAGCTTGAGAAGACAGTTCCAAAGACTCCTCAGCATAATGGAGTTGCAGAGAGAATGAACCGTACTATTAATGAGAGAATCAGGTGTATGCTTTCTCATGCAAAATTATCAAAAGCCTTTTGGGGTGAAGCAATGACGACTGCAGTGGATTTGATCAATCTTTCTCCTTCTATTCCACTTGATGGTGATGTTCCAAATAGAGTATGGTCAGGAAAGGATGTCTCTTATGGTTATTTGAGAGTGTTTGGCTGCAGAGCTTTTGTTCACATTCCAAGAGATGAGAGGTCCAAGCTTGATAAGAAATCGAAACAGTGTTTGTTCATGGGTTATGGTCATGAACAGTTTGGTTATAGATTGTGGGATCCTGTTGACAAGAAAATTATCAGAAGCCGTGATGTGATATTTCTTGAAGACCAAACCATTGAAGACTTTGACAAAGCTGAGAAACAGAAATCTGATGCTAAAAGTTACAATGATGTTGCGCCTAAACCTCCTAGTGAAACTTCTGTTGATGAGGGAGATATACAGGTAGATGATGAGAATGTAACTGATAATCATGTTCCTCACCATGATGAGCCAGTTGAAGAGGAACCTCCTGAGCCACCAGTTGAGCCTGAATTGAGAAGGTCTAGTAGAGAGCGTCAAGTTTCTCAGAGATATCCTCCACATGACTATGTGACGATTACTGATAGTGGAGAGCCAGAGCACTACCAAGAGGCCATTGCAAATGTTGACAAAGAAAAGTGGTTGAAGGCCATGCAAGAAGAGATGAATTCCTTGCATGAGAATCACACATTTGAGTTGGTGAAGTTGCCTAAGGGCAAGAGAGCACTCAAGAACAAATGGGTATACAAGATAAAATCTGAAGACAATAAATCCCAACCAAGATACAAAGCAAGATTGGTTGTGAAAGGATTTAATCAGAGGAAAGGTGTTGACTTTGAAGAGATTTTTTCACCTGTGGTGAAGATGACTTCTATTCAAGTTGTGCTTGGATTAGCGGCTAACTTGAATCTAGAGGTTGAACAACTTGATGTGAAGACGGCGTTCCTTCATGGTGATTTGGAGGAAGAGCTCTATATGGAGCAACCTGAGGGCTTCGAAGTCAAAGGCAAAGAAAAGCTTGTTTGTAGATTGAAGAAAAGTTTGTATGGTCTCAAGCAAGCACCACGACAATGGTACAAGAAATTTGATTCATTCATGGAGAAGCATGGATATGGTAAAACTACAGCTGACCATTGTGTGTTTGTCAAGAAATTCTCTGATGGTGATTTTATTATTCTTTTGCTATATGTGGATGACATGTTGATTGTTGGTCATGACACTAAGAAGATTCAAAGCTTGAAGAAAGAGTTAAGCAAGTCTTTTGCAATGAAAGACTTGGGTCCTGCGAAGCAAATCCTTGGCATGAGAATTTCTCGTGACAGGAAGAATGGTAAATTGTGGCTGTCTCAACACAATTACATTGAGAAAGTGTTAGAGAGGTTTAACATGAGCAAAGCAAAACCTGTGAGTACTCCACTTGCTGGTCATTTCAAATTGAGTTCAGAACAATGCCCTACAAGTGAGAATGACAAAGAAGATATGAAGAAGGTCCCTTATGCATCCGCAGTTGGTAGTTTGATGTATGCTATGGTATGCACAAGACCTGATATTGCTCATGCAGTTGGTGTTGTTAGCCGGTTTCTCTCTAATCCTGGTAAAGACCATTGGCAAGCAGTGAAGTGGATTCTCAGATACCTTCGAGGCACTTCTAAAGTATGTTTATGCTTTGGAGGTGGTGATCCTGTGTTAGATGGCTACACAGATGCAGATATGGCTGGTGATCTTGATTGTAGAAAATCTACTTCTGGTTACATGATGACTTTTGCAGGGGGAGCAGTGTCTTGGCAATCAAGGTTACAAAAATGTGTTGCTTTATCCACTACTGAAGCTGAGTATATTGCAGCTACTGAAGCGGCCAAAGAACTTTTGTGGATGAAGAAATTCCTACAAGAGTTAGGCGTTGAGCAAGAGAAGTTTGTGTTGTTTTGTGACAGTCAGAGTGCAATCCATCTTGGAAAGAATCCGACATTTCATTCCAGGTCGAAGCATATTGATGTGCGGTATCATTGGATACGAGAAGCATTGGAGTTGAAGTCGTTTTCACTTGAGAAGATCCATACTGACGAGAATGGTTCAGATATGATGACAAAGACCTTGCCTGTGACGAAGATGATCTACTGCAGAAAGAAGGCGGGCATGGTGGAGCAGCTCCTTCCCACTTGAGTCGTGAGGGGGAGATTTGTTGGGTGGGGTCACTCCCCAAGTGGGACCCACCAATTAATAAAAGAAAAAAAAATACAAAAAGAAACAAAAGCCAATGGGCTTGGCCCATGTGTCACGTGATGGAAAAAAAAAAGGGATTTTGAATCCCTAGTTACAACACAGAAACACTGTAGCAGATAGTGTGAAACAACAGTAGCCGCCGCGTTGAACCTGAGAGAGGAGAAGAAGAGATTTTTGGTTCTAAGTGATAAAGAGTGTGTAGCAAAGTTACTTGGTTTGAGCTACAACTTGAGTGGTTGGGAGAATTATTTCCGCATTTTTAAAGACTCATAAGTCTGTTTTTCCCAACAACAACTCAGTTGCCATTGTTCTCTTTGGTGTATTTTGAGTTTTGGATGAGAAAATTGATGAGAAGTGTGTTGGATTTTATAATAGCTCGGATTCACACATAAGGTGAGAAGATATGGCATAGATGCAAGTTGTCATGCTATAGCACTAATCAAAACAAGTGAGCTTATAGGTCCTTGTATATGATATGTGTTAGTATTGTATCCTGGTTTTTCTTGTTAATTTTTTCAAAACAAGTGCTGCATTCTATTCCTGATGGTGGCTGCTCACTTTAAATAAGTTTTTGGTCCCTCTAAATTATTTCTTCAATTTTTGGTCCTCCAGGTATTTTCGGTCACCAATTTTGGTCAATGCTTTTAAGTCAACTCATATGTATTATTTGAAATTTTGGTTTTTTTTTTGTACATTTAGAATTTTCTTGTAAAAATTTAGAATTTTTTAACAATGGATGAACTAATATGAATTTTTATGTTTTTGACACTTTAAAATTCACATCTACTTCATATTTTGTTAAAAAATTTAATTTTTTTAAGAGATTCTTATGTGTTTGTGAGATAATGATTGTGTTTATCTATCAGTTTCTTAAAATGTGGATTGTGCTGAATTAAATGTTACCAAGTTCCCTCTGATGTAATCACCATATGTTGAAATCCTTCATTTTATCATACACAATTCCAAGCTAAACCAAACTAAGGCATAGAGTAGCTTAGATTAGAATTAGTTTTAGAATGAGGAGTCATGTTCATAACTGGGTACCGAACGTGTATATTTTTAAGTGATGTTAAACAAAATAACAACATTTTAAAATCAAATGGGATATAAAACTGGTTGAGGTACATGGTTTATGAATCAGTGGTTCAAATCTCATTAAAAAATCAATGGTTCAACTGTAGTATTGTGGTGATTCAATGCTTTAATACAAATATTATCATTGGTTCTTTATTTAACTAAATATATTTTTTTTAACACCAAATAGTATTATAAGAAAATTCCTTCAAAAATAAAAGTATTACAAGAAAATAAGCACTACCAAATAGTAAAATAAAAAGTTAAACATTTCAAACTAGCTACGTCTACAAGTTTTGGAACGTATATACCGATTATTATTATTCTTTTATAAAAAATTTGGAAAATCGAATAATTTTTATTAATTAAAGTGATATTAATGGTCATTATTCAACCGTTTTTGAGAAATTTTAAACTTTATCTCTAGAAGTTACAATTTCAAATTGTTACCATTGATTTCTCTTATTTTGAACTTATCAATTATCCATTGGTTTCTCTTATTTACAACCTATTATAAAACCAACCAATTTTTTTGGGTTAACAAAGGAAAAAACTAACAGAGAGCTCTCTAAATACTTTGTTTTGTTGTTGCCGAGAAGGATTAAATATCCTACAGCAAAGGCAGCGGTACTCACCCATGGACTTGCCGTGAGAGCATTAAGACACAACATTAATTTTAAACAAGTTTTTAAGGATGTTCATATGAAAGGATATTCATATGAAATAAGTTTTTAAACAAGCTAGCAGACCATTTTAAGCTTTCAGGAGGTAAGACTCAAGCTTAAAATGTAAGCCTCTAACAGTTTGCAAGCCAGATTTAAGTCTTAAAAAATCAAGAAAATTAAATTCATACCATTTCCTCATTTGACTCCTGATTCTCCGATTGACATACCGATGTTTAACAATTTTGAGACAACTGGTGTTCATTTTGAGTCATCACAGCAGGATTGTGTAGATGGTAGAGGATCATCATGGGGGAATACTTGGCATGACGGAGTGTGTCAAACTGAAACTAAGACTTCTGGCAGAAGCTCAAAAAGTTGTCCCTATTTTCAAACAATCCACTCTCAAGGATGATATCATTATGTTTAGTGTCGGAGGGGATATCATCAACAACGGCCTGAAAACGGTACACAATTCAATGTTTTGCATGAAATTACTAATGATGAGAAAACTATATGAAAAATTTCAGGTTTAGGTTGTTACCTGACAAAGTGTATGCACCTCGCCGTTATTTGAAGTGTGTTGATCATCTGAAATATGTGAAAGGTCTTGGCTACTTCCCTTTAGGTTGTTACCTGACAAAGTATATGCACTTCCTTTTTTTCATAGTCTCCTCCACTCTCCTTTCCAAAGGTTTTGGGCTCTTGGCTACTTCCATAGCATTACCGCACCAGCAGTCTCCATCAAAGTATGACAAACGAGAAGTTGTCACCTTGGAGTTCCCTTTTTCAGTACGAACAAAGAAATGATCATATATGTTGGTTAAACCAACGACAATATCTTCTTCGGTAGCCTGCACAAATAAACAAAATAAATATTTAGTGGTTACATGGCCGTGCTAGTTTTCAAAAACAAAGATAAAAGAAGGAAAATAGTATTATAAAATTCTCAATTTATAATGTATATTCTAGCTCATGAAAATTCAACACAAAATTCAACACACACAACACATAAGGAGAACGAAAGACTGACCAGCGGCATAGCTTATCATTCTTCGAAGTCTTTTGCTCTTCAGGATGACAATATAGTATATAATCATCCCCTTTTTTTGAAGGAGAAAAGACCCATATGTAGCAAGTTGAGAAACCCCTTTTCTTACAAAAATCAAGGTATCCAACCTGATGATAGGGAAAAAAAAAGCATAAATAGAAAGAATGGAAGGATTAAGTGTTCAATTTATTAGTTCTTCTATTGTCATAGAAATAGAGTTTAAAGTAAAAAAATACCAATATCTCATGGTAAACGAAGGTACGAAGGGCTTCTCCACTCATTGTCCTTCTTTCACGCCTAAAATACTTGAAGGAATCAAGATATGAAATGTAGACGCAACACTGATTGGGATTGCCACATTCAGAGCCAAATTCCTGGACGTACATTCCAAAAATGCATACATCTGCTCCTTCAATCTGCTGAAACAGAAGAATAACCTGAAACTTCTACTAAATCTTCTGAATAATACATGCATATTGGAGTAGACATCAAGAGACATTTAGTTTAGAAGAAGCAATATAATTGGTGGTATATTTATTCATTAATAAACCACTGAACTTACTCTTGATCTATAAGAGAATTCAGCAGGGTAATTCTCCTCTGGGATGAAGTCCAAAAACTGCTTATTCGCTTTCAATTTCTCGTCGACAGATACATCTTCTCTAATAGAAAGACTTTCTGCTGCTAAAACCTACAATATTCAGATCAATAAGTCGACAATATTTTTCAAATAATCTAGAATTTTCAAATCAATATATATTTGGATGAAAAAGATCAATAATTTTAATAACATGACAGAATACTAATTTATTACTTTTTTCAATTTACCCGCGTGCATAAGAATAAGAAAATGTAGAAATTTATGAACCATCGTCGAGCAAACAAAGCAGGTCATGAGCAATAGAAGGCTGAGATGGTCCCGCTTCTGGCACGCCATACTCTCCGGTATTATAAGACTTAGGTCACCAAGTTCATATATTCCTCCTGCCAAAATTGTAGAAAACAACTGTGCTTAATTAACAGCATACAGGTACAACTTGCATTTGATACTCTTATTGGCTAATGTTATTAGCAAAAGAAATAGTAGTATTACTTTAATGCTCAGACAAAATTCAAGAAACAAACCTTTGGAGCAGCATCCGTACGTAAGTAGCAATATTTCCAGCATAGGTGCAAATTTCTCATTCTGAGTTTTAAAACAAAACCCCCGTTTTGAATCAATAAAATTAGGGTTAGGGTTTAAGATGTAACAGGAGTTAAGTGGTAGTGAACTAGAAATATGAAATCAATCAATATTTCAACAAAACTTATCCTTTTCTCTATGAAAACTCACTAATATTTCTCAATTCACTCTTCATCACCAGATCTCATTCAATCATTGAGTTCCCTGATTTTGAGTATAAATTTTATCGGTTCGTCCCTAAAATCCATTTATCCGTTACATAAGAATTGAGACAAATAAAGTTAGAGAGAGAAAGAGATACATACAAGTTACAACCAACATGGTGTTGACGTTGACACAGTTTTTGTTGTTGTTTTTTTAATTAATCCTTTTTTAAATCCTGTGAAGTAACTTTTTTTGAGGTTGATTAATTTATATATCTTGTGAAGTCATTATCTTAACTAACCATCAATATCTTAACTAACCGTACTTTGAGGTTTTTTTTTTGGCACTTGATAGAAGAAGTTACGTCTAATTTAATTAAAAAAAAGGGTATGCTGCATAATTTCTGTGGCACAGATTTAATACTACATTGATAATTAAAGCTTGACTATGAAGTCAGAAGACTTGGTAATGGTTGACTTCATTATTGCTAGAGGTTGACTTCATTATTGCTAAATATAAACAACTAACAAACATTGATACAAAACCACAAACTTATATCCAATTTTTAGTATTTGCTCTTCCCTACTGATTAACATGGCAGAATCATTTGTATTCGATATAGCAGATTCGCTGTTAGGGAGGATAGCTTCTTATGCTTTCGAAGAAGCTTCTCGTGCATGCGGTGTGTATGAAGATCTACAAGGGGTCAAAGACACTTTGTCAATTGTCAGAGGTCTTCTATTAGATGCTGAGGAGAAGAAGGAAGGACAACATGGCCTGCACGAATGGCTGAGACAGATTCAAAACATCTGTTCTGATGCTGAAGATATATTGTTGGATGGATTTGAGTTAAATGTAAAACGAAAGCAAGCTGCCAATGCTTTTGGGAGTACAACGATGAAGGTACGCCATTACTTTTCTTCGTCTAACCCACTTGTTTTCCGATTTAGAATGGCATGTCAAGTTAAAGATATTAAGGGCAGATTGAATAAGGTAGCTGCGGATGGAACTGGGTTTGGACTTGTGAGAGTGGATGTTTATCCCGGACTTGCTGTGCACAAGAGAGAATTGACTTATTCCCATGTTGATGCTTCAAGTGTAATTGGAAGGGAGAATGACAAGGAAGCAGTTATCAAGCTTTTGATGGAATCCAATCCTCGAGGTAATGGCAATAAAATTCTGTCCGTCATTCCCATAGTTGGAATTGGAGGATTGGGGAAGACCACACTTGCAAAGTTGGTATTCAACGATAAGAGGATTGATGAATTTTTTCAGTTGAAGATGTGGGTCTGTGTCTCCAATGATTTTGATATTAGGAATATAATTATCAAAATAATCAACTCTGATTCTGCTGCTTCAACTTTTGATTCAGCTTCAGCTTCAATCGTTGTTCACCAAGAAAACATAAACCATTTTGATATTGAGCGGCTACAAAGTCGTCTGAGACGTAAACTTTATGGTAAAAGGTTTTTACTTGTGTTAGATGATATATGGAATGATGATCGTGTAAAATGAATTGAGTTGAAAGATTTGATTAAAGTTGGCACAGTTGGAAGCAAAGTCATGGCGACAACATGCAGCAACTCAATTGCATTGATGATGGGTACTGTTCCCTCCTATGTTTTAAAAGGCCTTTCTATTGAAAACTGTTTATCTCTGTTTGTGAAATGGGCATTCAAGGAAGGCGAAGAAGAGAAATATCCAAATCTAGTTGAGATAGGAAAAGAAATTGTGAAGAAATGTGGGGGGTTCCACTCGCCGTGAGAACATTAGGAAGCTGCCTGTTTTCAAAATTTGATTTAAATAAATGGGAACTTGTAAGAGACTCTGAGATATGGACTTTAGAACAAAAGCAAAATGATATTTTACCTGCACTAAAATTAAGCTATGATCAAATGCCATCCTATTTAAGGCACTGCTTTGCTTACATTGCCTTGTATCCCAAAGACCATACCTTCTATGCTGTTGAATTTAATAATCTCTGGATAGCCCTTGGGTTAGTTCAGTCCCGGAATGGAAGTGAAAAGCAAGAATAAATTGTACGAGAATACATCAATGAGTTAAACTCAAGATCATTTTTGCAGGACTTCAAAGACTTTGGATACTTTTGGAAGTTCAAAGTACATGATTTGGTACATGATCTTGCTCTGTATGTTGCAAAAGAGGAGTTTGTAGTGGTTAAATCCCATATTCTTAGATTACCTGGGCAAGTAAAGCATTTATCAATTGTTGAAAATGTTTCAATTTGCGATTCTTTGTTCCCCAAGTCAAGGAGTGTGAGAACTATATTGTTTCCCATTAAAGGAGTGAGTCTTGACAGTGAAACTCTTTTAAATACATGGGTAGAAAGATACAAATACTTGCGAGTTTTAGATTTAAGAAATTCTTTGTTCGAGACTATACCTAATTCAATTGCTAAATTAGAACGCCTTTGTGTTCTCATTCTTACTAATAACTGCAAAATCAAAAGATTTCCCAATTCCATTTGCAAACTCCTAAATTTGCAAGTTTTGTTACTCAATGGATGCATGGAGCTTGAAACACTGCCTAAAGGGTTAGGCAAGCTGATCAGCCTTCGAGAGTTGTGTATAACCACAAAACAATCAGTTCTGTCGCTGGATAAACTTACAAGCTTGAAGCATCTTCGAAAATTGGGTTTTCATTATTGTGACAATTTGAAGCTTTTCTTCAGTGGGGAACAACAACTCCCTTCCCTTGAAACATTGTATGTTAAATCATGTGGAAGTTTGGAGTCCTTACCTCTTTATATTTTCCCTAAAATACAGAGTTTAATAATTTTTGATTGTAAGTTGTTAAACTTGTATTTGAACAACGAAAGTCCAATCCGAAGATTGAGGATGAAACATCTGTATATTGGGGATTTTCCAGAGCTTCTGTCACTGCCTGAATGGATTGTAGGTGCTTCAACCACTTTAGAGATCTTGGAAATTAATAATTTTCCGAATCTCAAGATGTTTTCGGAGTGTCTAACAACAATGTCTCATCTTAAGAGGCTCTATATTTTTGACTGCCCTCAAGTCTTGAGTCTTCCAAGTGGCATGCATCGTCTCACTACCCTCGATGATTTGCGCATATATGGTTGTCCTGAACTATATCGAAAATATCGGCCACAAGTTGGTGAGTACTGGCCCATGATTTCCCACATCAAACATGTTTTCATTGGAGAGCCAAGACGAGACGTGGAATGAAGTTATTGACCTTCTTGAATGTAAACATATTCGTCTGTCATTTTCCTTTCTAAGTTAGGCCTAAATTCTCATTTTTCGTGTGTTAAATGTCCTCCAAAACATCTTTTGTTTGGTTCATGTAGTTTTTACGATGTGCTGGACACGTGCCCATATATCTTGTTTATGCTTGTCTGTGTTTCAATCTTCATATCCATTTAGTTATTCTTTCTTTTTGTATATTATTTTGTATCAATTAAATGGTGGTTGAACATCCTAAACCATTATCCGCTTGAACAAAAGACGAGGGTAGAGCTGAAACTGGAAATTTATATAATATATAATCATGAGGATGTATGATTTTAGCAACACTGAACTAGATGTAACTGACATCACATGTTTAACAAGGCTTAGATGTTCAAGGTTTTCTGAGTTGGATGATTGGTGCTAGAATTTGAGTTCAAGGCTAGACATCAAAAATTGGCCCGAGTGGTCTGTAGCAGGTGGCTCCCAACATATCTTGGACAAACTCTAATATCATCTGAAAAATTGGGTCGGACTTAACTCAATCCTAGAAAATCAGGTTATAAAGTGATGAATGTCTTCCACTTATAAACAAATTTTCGGGCCATATCTCGATCAATTTGGGAGTATCAAGAATCTGTTATGGATTAGTTATTTCTGTTAGTTGATGCTGCCGGTGTTTGTTAGTTCAAAGCAAAAATGGTAACGTTTTCTTTATTTACAGGGCAAGATAGTGAAGCAGAGAAGACGGTTGTGGGTTGAGCAGGTCCAACATTTAGCAAGAAAGAGCAGATCAGTGGTTGATGTCACTGGAGAAGATGATTGCCAGCAAGAAGCTTTATATTCTCTCTAATTAGTAGCTGTAATGAAATATCATTGTTTAGGTCAGCATGTGTGTTAAGTTTGTGTTTTCAATTTTGATGGCAGCACAAGGCTTTTGATTGATACAGTTAACAACAACTTAGTAGCAACAACAATTCTATTTGAATATACATCACTTGACCCCTACCTTTAAATCATTGATTAGTTTTTGTTGGAGTTTGAACCCCTAACCGAATACAATAAATAATATTAATGAATTATTACATTTGAAGAACTCTTAAAATTACTCTTTATTCCGAATGGGCATATATTATTGAAGAGACTATGCACTTAAAACCATTCTTAATTCCGAATGGACATTATAACCTGTCATACCCCATTTTTTGACTTATATTTTTTATGTGTTTTATCTTTTATTATTTCATTACCTATTATTGCTTTTTTATTATTTCATTCTTATCATAGTATTTTATTTGCATTTTATCATTATCCTTATTAGCATTACTATTATTATCATTAATATTATTCTATTTTTCATTAATAATATCATTATTATCTATTATTATTATTAAGGTTTTACTAATTAATAATATTAAGTTTTTCATCCTTTTTATTATTATCACCCTTTTCATTCTCATTGCATTTCATTTTATTTACATTTTTTATTATTACCATTTTTATTATCATCACTATCATTATTTATTATTCACCTTATTTTAAAATACAAAAAATCAAAAAAAGGGAAGTTCGCAGTGCGAAGTTACCTTCGCACTGCGACCTCTGCGAATTTTCTGCAGAATTTTATATTTTGAGTTATCTTTTTTGCTTTCAATTGCAATTGTTATTATTAGTATTGTTATTGTTATTATTGCTATTATTGACTGATTTGGTGCAGCAAAGATGGAATTAATGTGTGACATTAAAGGTAAAAGGAAAGAAGGATTTTCATCCAACCTATCATGTGCTTAATCAAATTGGCTGCCCTTGGTCAGCTCTTGTCCCTCCAAATTGACCCATCACCCAACCTGAGCTTGCCAGCCAGCTGCTTGATCCCTTTCCTTCCCTTTTTCTCTACCAAAACCAGTCAAACACAAGTGGTTTTTACTTGCACAAAGCTGTTTGTGCTGCCCTGTTTTGAGCTGGTTTTCTCCTCCCACACACCAACCCACATGCTCATTTTGCTTCCCCCAACATCCCTGTACATAGCAGTACACGTTTTCATTGCTTGACCTTCCAAGATTGCAAGGATTGATCCCAAGAATCACCCCTTTTGCAGCTGCCCTGTTTGGCAGTTTTTCTCATCATTACCTTCTAGAATTAGTGGCATTTGTGGCTGAGATCAGTCAAGACCTTGCCCCTTGGCACAAGGCAAAGCAACTTCTATCCATTAGCATTAAATGCAAAGTGTTCTAGCCTGAATTTAGCCCAAATCAGCTAGTGTTCTAGGATTTTGTTCATCATTACATGGATTGCATTTTTTGCCTATAAAAGGGAATGCAAGGCACTAGGACAATACACCATCAAGACATTGAAAAACCAGAGTCACACATACAGCCAATACACACGAAATCCACACAAAAAACCACCACATTGCAACACCAAATCAGTTCATACACAAAGCCAAAACCAATTAGAACATTGTTCTTAACCACCAATCAAGCAAGCAAGCCACTTCCAAACTGTTGCTAAAGCATTGCTAGGAGTTCTGTAAGTCTCCTTTAATCTTTATTTTGCATTGTGTTTGCTGTTTGCATCTTTTGTTTTGTTCAATCTTGCTTTGTGCACAAAAACCCCTTTTGAAACTCAAAAGGGACCTCAAAGGGGCCAAGCCTTAAAACTGAATTTTTACCCCCCTTTTCCTTCCATTTTGCAAAGCTTTTTAACCCCCTTTAGGTTCTGAAGCTTGCTTAGAAGCAGTTTCTGAACTTCTGTTCAGAAACAGCTTCTGAGTTTGAAAATTCGCATACTTCGCAGAGCAAAGTATTGCTCGCACTGCGAACACACCAGAACCTGACTTCGCAGAGCCAAGTTCTGGTTGCTCTGCGAAGTATGTGAAAACTCAGAACATGAATCAGGCATTTAAATGTCAAATTTTTGGGATTCCAGCCCTTGATTCAGAACCTAAAGAGGGTTAAAACCATTTTTGTCCAAACCCAATTCATAATCATGCACAACTTTGAAAATTTCACAAGTTCGTGCGACAAATTTTGAGTAACTTGTGAAACAAGTTATGATTCTTAATATTTTCGAAACCAAGTTTGAGCAGCAAGCTAAGTTCGTCTATTTTCAAAACAAACTTGAACAACCATGTTGTTCATGATTTTCAATCCAAACACGAACTTAAGCCAAGCTTGCTCATCTCTTTTAAAACCAAGCTCGAATTTAGCCGAACTTGTGGACTTTCCAATTTTGTGCATGTCTTATGATTTTGTTTATCATTCAAACTTGAACTACACTCGTTCTTGAGTTTCGATAGCTTAAGTAACGAGCGATGTTCATGATTTTAATAAACTCGAACAACAAACTTGTTCGTGATTCCCCTTTTTTTTCTAACTTTTCCTTTTAAGGCATTTTTGTTCCCTTTGAGATTCCTTAGAGTCCCGACCAAACCAAACTTGAATGAAACGGGAATGGCTTGACGTATGTCTCCCCAAACCTCGGTTGCACGAATGCGTGACGTATGTCTCGTCGCTCGGGCAACCGTCATTCCACCCTTGACGCGTCTAGCACGCTCAACCTTCCCTTGGCCCCCCCTTGTGGCCATTTTTACCCTTTTCTTGGCCCTCGTGGTCAATCCGAACCTTTCGCGCCCTTGCGCGTTTATTTTTAACCGTTTACGCCTTGCACGAATTTATCGCCTCCGCGCGTTTGTCCTTTATTTTCAAGCTTTTACGCCTCCGTGCGTCTGTTTTTTTTCTCTTTATTAAAACATTCATGCCTTGCGCGAGTTTATCGCCTTAGCGTCCATCTTTCACCATTTAAAGCTTTGTACGCCTTCGTGCGTTTTAAAACCTTTGTTCAAGTCCGAGTGCAAATCTTTTTATCAAATCATTTTACTTTTATGCATTGTCGTCAATGGCCAGTTCGGCAACAACCCGAACAGTTGACATTTACTTTCATTACTTTCTTTTTTTCAAACTTTTTTCGCTCGGACGCGATCAATTTTTTTTTTAACTAAAACGAACCAACATACAAGCTTTTTCTACCAAAGAACTACGTACGCTTTGAATTCTCCGACTACCGGGAGATACGTAGGAGCAAGATCGACATCTTGTCAAGCCCATTAATAAAAAACTTTTTTTCCCTTTCGTTCGTTTTTATCTCTTTCTTCATTTCGCATTATGTTTATATATATATATATATATATTTTCTTAAACACGCAAGTAAAACATCGAAGCATTTTAAGCCTAAGCCGACTAAGAGGTTCCCGTTGAGTACAACGGATGTGAGGGGTGCTAATACCTTCCCCTCGCATAATCGACTTTCGAACCTAAAATCTTTTTCAAGGTAATTTCGAACTTTTTTCCTTTTTTCCCCGAAAAATTAAAAGTTCAGTCGTGATTTAAAATTAGTGATTCAACGCTTCCCAATAGCTTGATATCCGAAATTCGACGCGACATAACCGAATAGGGACTATGGTATTAAGAACACTCTTAATTCTGAAGGGACAAAAAAAGGAGATAAGGAGAAGAATAGCTCATTAACACAAGCTGGAGGGAGAAGAGAGAAAGAGTTCTCGACAACTCAATAGAACTTTTTGATATAATTTGTGAACTATGTGAGCTTCTCCTTCTATAGGGAGAGTTTGTAACTAAT
This sequence comes from Medicago ruthenica, assembly GCA_018208015.1. Classification (NCBI taxonomy): domain Eukaryota; kingdom Viridiplantae; phylum Streptophyta; class Magnoliopsida; order Fabales; family Fabaceae; genus Medicago; species Medicago ruthenica. Next base: position 80,290,103 of record CM031371.1, read on the forward strand.
ATGGAGAAACTTAAGAATTAAGTAAACTTAAAAATTAAGCAACCCACAAATCAACTCAAGTAACAAACAAATCATATAAGTTCAAAAATAAACAAATTAATTGGATATGAATGAAGGAAATATAGGAAACTCAGTTGGGTTCAAAATCTTATCACAACCAACATAGGCTAAAATTGTGAAAAGTGATATCTATGAATAAAAATAATAATACTTATTATTTTTATCATTATAAGGTATTTAAAATTAAATATCACGATTTAAACACTACTAATGTGTGCGTTCTATTTTATGTGCGACCCCCACATTTTTTTTAATTCACACCACAATAGCTCAAAGTTTTATTACTTGGTGTTTAATCTTTCAATTTCCTTCCAACTTCACACCAATGTACCAACAATCCCCCACTTGAATTTAAAAAATGGTTTCAGAAATAATGTCAAAGACGTTTCTATAAGGTTGCTAATAAACAAAGGTGTCACCTACAACTTGAACATTTGCATAGCGAATACGATTCTGATTTAACAAGAGTTGCTCGTAGCATTGAACTATATCTCAAACATAAAATATACACACAAACCTTTTCCTAAGGTGTATTCCAAAAGCCCGTGTGTTTATGCCCATGCACGTCTACCCCAGTTTTAACGAACACTCTAGGTATTCTGCCTCAAAATCCCGTAGGAACCGACCTCAGTTCCACATTCGTATAGGCGAGTCTATCAATAGTACTCCTATAGCTATGTACTCCACCCCATATATAATATATATCTCATTAAGAACTTCTATTATCTCATCCTCATGTCGCTGTAGGAATCATGCTTTCTTAGTTTTATCATCGCATGTTCTATCACTCGTGACTTGTTATTACCCATTGAACCTATTTCTTGGGATCTCCAGTCATGTAGGTCGGGTTACCATCACTCGTGATCTTTAGGCATTAGTTCCATCCTATTGGATGTGTTTAGGACTTTTTTTCTAGTTATTTCTTTATCAAAGGATCAACTAAGTCATCATTAGTACATGCACAATTTACTTTAACCGTTCCTTTAGAGCTCTCTAATTATTCTGTGTTCGTGCCTTAATTATCGTCTCTTACCATTGTGGTAAAGATTCTCAATTTTGAAATAGCCGCGATACTATCACAATGAATTAACACTACTGGCAACAGTTTCACCCACTGGGGTTTCTTAATTAGCAAGCATTTTCTCAACTTGCTTCTTCACTAGTTTTTTCTAGTGTTCTCATCTCAGATTCATTCCATAGTGGACTGAGTCAATATCATCTGTTTCAACAAGCAACTCATCTAGTGATGCTCAATGTGTAGCCACTGGTCGCTTAAGACTCATCAGAAGGATGTTCTATTTTGTATCATTGTTCCATTCAAGTACAATAGGATACTCCTCATAATGTAATCATAGAGTCATAGTCTTCTTAAGGCACCTCATGACTCTTTCAATAACATATCAATGCTTCTCACTTGATCTAGTAGTAAACTTGAACAAGAGTCTCACGACATATAGGCAATGTCAGATCAAATTCATTCAGTGGCATACCTAATATCTGTCAATGATGCTCGCATATTCTGTTTGTCTAACACCATCTCAAGTGTTTTTGAAGAGTTTTACACTTGGATCATAAGGTGTGCTTGCAAGTTTACAGTCAAATAATTTCATTTCTTAAGATGTTCTCAACATTGTGAAATTGATCAAAAAATTTCTCTTTTGATCTAGTAATCTTGAAACCAAGAGTTACTTCAACTTTGTCTAGGTCTTTCTTATCAATGTTGTTGATAAACAATGATTTCACATAATTTACAACATGAATCATTGAACCAAATGTGAGCAAGTTGTCTACATATAGACATATGATCGTGCAAATGTTATTTCCATTTTTGTAGCAAATACATTTGTCACTTTCATTCACTTTATACTTATTTGATAGCATTAGAATGCCAAATTTTTCATGCCATTTCTCAGGAGTTTATTTTAGACCATACAAAGAATTATCTAACTTACAAACTTTGTTTTCTTGTCCATGAATCATAAAACTTTCAGGTTGTTCCATATGTTTTCTGGTCACCCAGAAAATGGGGTTTCCCTCACGGGAACACCTCCAAAAATCCCCAAAAATCCCATTTTTGATCCCATTCATCCCAAAATCGTTGTACAAATAGTACCCATAGTCATTACAATTTGATTGAACAATTATTACACAACAAAACATCAATTCAACATGGATTCTCATGGTTTTTCACTCAATTCATCAAAAACTCAAAAACTCAACAACAACACAACAAATCATGGATTTAACCTCATAACTTCATGGATTTAATTTCAAACACATACCCATAATCAAATTCAACTTAATTAATCATAATCATCATTAATTATCATGGTCTCCATCAATTTCATCAAAATTTACAAAGTTACCAAACAATCATAACCAAACATAAACTTTGACATACAAACAACATGATTCCATCAATTTTGACATACTCAATTTAACCACAATAAAAGGAGCACAAAATTAACACATAACAATCATCAATTCATGAAATTAAGCATAATAAAAAATACCCAAAACTACACAATTGCTTATAAAACCCATATGGTGAAAATAATCTTCCCTCTTACCTCAATTCTTCACAAAATTAGCCTCTCTAGGTTGAATCAATCTCTTCTAGAGCTTTCTCCCTTCTTTCTCTCCAAGTTTCTTCTTCTTTCTCTATTCTCTCTCTAGCCTCCTTTCTAGGTTTATGAAAAATTACTTGACCTAATTTCACTAACACACACTTCTCTTTAAATATAATGGGTATGTGTCACTCACATTAATGGCCTTAGTCAAATCTCATTCTCATAATTAATTCTCTACATTTTTACTTCACTTAAACCCCCCATTTTACTCTTACACCACTAACCTCTAAATTTAAAATTCAAACTTCTAACATATTGCAAAAACACCCTTTGCCCGTAAATGACCAAAATACCCTCAATAACTCAAAATCCGCTAATCCACTAATTCCCAATAAAATAAGCAATCAATAAATATAAAAAACAAATAATAATAATAATAAATAAATCTAATACTAAAAATTGGGATGTTACATAATCCTCGAACGGTTTTCTACAGTGCAGTAGTTAACCGCACAGTTGTAGCTAGGGGTGAGCAGAATTTAGTCACCCGACCGAAAACCGAGGAAACCGAAAAAGATAATGTTATTTCGGGTGGTTCGGGTCGAGCCACGGTTCCTGGAATGCATATTCTCCAGTTTAGAACGGTTCCTGGCGGTCGAATTCGGTTGGGAAAATTAAATCCAACGAAACCTGTGGAAGACCGAAACAAGCTATTATTATTAAGTAGAAAGTCTAGACACATGATGATGTTAATACATTTTATTTTATATAGGAGTATATTACTAATTTTTGTACAGACTGCTACATCTGGTATTGTCACATCTACTCTTGGGACTCAAAAAAACAATAATGTAAGACAATAACTTTTTCTAAGCCTCTAGACTTTTCCAACACAAACTAGTAAACAAAGCAGACCATCTATTTTCATTGGAGTTGTTAGCATAAGTTTTGGTCTCTTTGTCTTCTACTTCTCTCTCCATTTCCAACTTTTCTTGCGCCATTTTCAAGTAAAGATGAAGTTCTCATTTCAAGTCTCAACCTTCCATCGTTATTTTCTTGCGCCATTTTTTCTGCCTCTCAATGTAAAAAGACAAACAAAAAATTTCTTCATCACTATCATGCCAATATTGTCGCATGATTATCTTCATCAATCCTGATATGTATGTTATTCCAGCCTCCACCACGCCTCTCATGAGTCATGCTAGCCACCGTCACTCTACAAGATATATAGATTCCACCAAGAGCATCAATCCGAATTAACCGACCCGTCTAAACCGTGTTTCGCACAACCCGTCACCCGTGTAGCCCGGACACTCAAACGGTCGGCAGTGGGTTCATATTTACCTTCCTCGGTTGTCTTTCGGTTGGGGGTTATTTGGACCTAACCCGACCGTAACCGATCGATGCTCTACCCTAGTTGTAGCTGAGCTTGTTTTATCCTGGAGGCGGCGTGGTTGATAGTCTGCCTTGCACAATTTTGGGCAGTGCCACGAAATGTCTTAAAGAGACGACCTAGTCGTGACTCAACCTAGTAACAACTTCGGTAGATATTCTCTTTCAAAATAGAATTTGAAAATCCAAATACAACAGTTTGGAAATCCCAAAACAACAATTTTAAGACGTTTCCTACTGCTATGTCTACCGAAGAAATTACTTATTGAGCTTTCGTTGTCCCAAAATAAAACAAGGATAAATCAGGCTATAGAAATACATCTTTCGACTGAAACAATGAAGTATTTGTTGGTATAATATCAACACTAAGAAATTCACATATCCCTTTTTAATCGTAAAGTGTGGAGTTAGGGCTGGAAATGAGTCGAGTCGAACTCTTCTGAGCTCGGCTCGATAAGAATTAGTTCGGCTCAAAGCTCGGCTCGAGTTTGAAACGAACTTATTTTTTTAGCTCAAATTCAGCTCGTTTAACATTCACGATCAACTCGGTTCGGTTCTTTAGGCTCATCTCAAATCATATAACTCAAAAATCATACACGGAAGCTCAAACAATAAATATTTAATACTGCATTCTGCATTGGAAAGTGGCTGCAGCCTGTTGAAAGCAATCAACCTCATGTCCCAATGGTATATCCTGTTATGTTGCACATTGAGAATTAATCAAACTTCACCACATATTTATAGGCAACTTTCCTTTACATTTAGCAAACCTCTACGATTTGGGACTTTGAGAATTAAGAATATCTTTCATTATTCTTTTTATTTTACTACCTGTTTCATTTTTATGAATTTTGTCTTTTAGGAATGTGGCTTTTAAACAATTATTAATTGCTTCAAAAAAATTAGTTAGTCTTTATTTTTTTTATAAAATAGTAATTATAAGTTATAACTACACTTGTTTAACGATATAAAAAATATTTTATAAATTACTGATAAACAATATAAAATTTAAATAGTTAACACTCACTTGACACGAACATTGAGATTTTATTCTAACTCATATACATATACATATAATCGAGTCAACTCATGACCAAATGAGACGAACTATATAGTTTAAGTTTAGTTCATTTAATTAACGAACTTAATTTTCGGCTTAAGTTCAGCTCATTTAACCAAGTTCAACGAGCTAATTGTTGAGTCGAGTTCTGAACTATGTTCGAGTTGGCTCGGTTCATTGTCAGTCCTATTTGGATAATTATAACTGCCCCTCGACACATCCACGTAGTATAATCCCAAATTCCCAAATTTTATGATGCGTGGTGATGTTGCTGCTTAGTGTGTTAAGGGAATGTCAATTGGACAAAATCATTTGAAATAAGCATATGGTTCTGGTTTGTACGTATGTTGGTATTCTCTGTGATGTTTTATGATTTATCATCACACTTGAAGTGAAAATTGAAAATGTGGACAAATTGTTACCACTTCATTTGAAAAAAACGGTACAACCAATGAACAAAGGTAAGCTGCTAACAATGTTGAGTTTGAGGCTCCAAGCTAAGCGCAGTAACATTGTAGGAATAATGGGTACCAGAGATTAACCAGAGACCCACCCGGTCACAAGAGCTCCAAACCTATAATTATGCAATAAAGAAAAATAAATGGAGTTATGGAGTTGTTGTTTATAAAAGGAATTTTTTTTTTAAGGATGTTGTGCATGCTTCAAAGAAAAGAAAAAAATCTGCATTTCAGATTTCTACTTAATAAGACTGAATTTCTTCAGACTTAAAAGAGAGACTTGTGCATCATGCATTCTTGTGGGGAATAGACTGCGTCTTTGATGGTATGTTCAAAATTAAATTCTCCTTCTATTTTATAAGTTGTGTGATTTTAATATTTGACAGGTCAAAGTTTATCATGTGAACAAGGGTTTAATTTTAAACTTGAATAACTTGGACTTAATTCCAAAGTTATATGACTCGAAAATTTTATTTTTGCAGTCAAGATAAATGAACGAAAAGTTCATATAAATCAGTGTGTAGAGAATCTGAACCTCTAAACTTAATAAATTATGATATGTGTGAACTTGATGACACATAAACTAGAAATGATAAAAAGATATTTTATCATATTTATTGATGACTGTATATTTTAAAAAATAAGTTGATATGCTTGATATGTTCAATTTTTATAACAAAAATTAAAATTTATGTTAAATAGAGTACCTAAGTCTAAGAACAAAATTTCTACTTATGAAGTTTTGAAGAAAAAGACAATCCAATTTGTCTTATTTTTGAGCTTGGGATTGTCTACTGTATTTGGATTCTGGACCCCAAGATAGTTGAACTCACCAGTAGAGCCTATGAATGTGTATTCATTGGGTATGCTATAAATAGAAAATCATATAGGTTTTATGACCTAAATGCTAAAATGAGCATAAAATTAAACAATACTGATTTCTATGTAAATAAGTACCCCTTTAAATAAAGAATAGTGGGGACGCTAGTGGGGGCGCTAGTGAAAGCACGCCATTAGTGGGGTCAAAATAAATTCCCTTTTAAATTGAGAGCTAGTGGGGGAGCTACATCTGATCACATTCTAGTAATCAGAAATAGTTATAAAAACATCGTACGAGATGTTATAGAACCTCGAAGAGGTAAGAAAGCTATAATTGCTAAAAAGTATAAACCTAAATATATGGTTTGTATATTGGAAGAGGATCCATCTGGCCTTCAAGAAGCTTTGTCTTCATTAGATGCTAACTTTTGAAAAGAAGCAGTAAGCGGTGAAATGGGTTCTCTAGAGTCTAACGAAACACGATTCTTAGTTGACTTGTCTCATGGTTTCAAACTAATCGGTTATATTTGGATTTTGGAAAAAGAAACTAAAACCTGATGGTTTGATTGTTGAATACAAGGCTCACCTTGTAGAAAAATGGTTTTGGCAAAGAGAAAAAATATAGATTTCTTCGACACTCAGTCACTAGTCATTATCCATAAGGGTGCTAGTCTCTTTAGCCGTTGTTCATAACTTGATAGTATACCAAATGGATTAGAAAGTTGCCCTTTTAAATGGTGAACTAGATCAGTAGCTCGCTAAGCAAGCTGTGTAGGAACAACATCTGTTGTTCTGTGCATTCTGGTCCTTTGGGGGTGTTTCCGGACATCCTTGGACTTTCCTTTAGTGCTGTTTTGCTGCTGTTTTGATCATTTAATGATGAGTAATGATTGCTTGCAATGAGATAATTATAATTGGTTGTTTTTGAGACGAAATTGGTGAATTGTGAAACTTGGAAATGGACATGATTTGTTTAAATGAACTAGTGCATCAAAATGAATAACCTATGAGATGTTTTGATTTGATAATGGTGCTTGAAACTAATGTGATGATTGGATATATGAAAACTATGTATGAAAGATGAGTATGTATAAGTATGTAAACTTGGTAAATGTGAATATGAGAAATCTAATTGATGAATTAATTGATGATATATTTTGATGTGATGATGCTAACTTGTTAATTGATTAATGAAGCATGAATGATGATGTAATATGATAAGTGACGATGATATATGATAAGTGACGATGAATATATGTATGACTATGTTGATGATCTTAGTGGATGAGTCATATGTATGTGTATGATGTCGAGTCGTGATAAGTTATCATGCATCCATGAAGTCAAGTCCAGTGACCATTGAAAGTGACGATGAGATCACTCGGTAACAAACTTCCGATATCCAACCCGGTACCACATGCATGGAGAGTCATTTAGGCGCATTGCATACACATGATGAGTCTTATGTGGCAATGTTTTGGTGTGAACTTGTGCATTTAAGTATTAATTGTGTAGTTGATGACTATGATGAGATGAGGTTGATATAACTTAACTTGGTGATCGATTGTTGATGAGGGTATGTTATGTATTCTTGAGAATCTTGATTTGAAGTAATGATGTAACCAAGCTTGTAATTGAATGTGAATATGTTATGCATGTTTATGAGTTAAAACCATGCTTTATATGATGTATGATTATATGATGATGATGATGTTGTTTTCCTGAACTTACATGCATTTATATCTCCTTTATTTTGAACATATATCTCACCCTCCAGTGACTTTTTGGTCGCCTGCATCCTTGTGGTGTAGACGTGCAGGTTGAGGAGTAGCTCCTGCTTGTGAGTATGCAGAGGATGGCGTAATGCCTTCTCTTTTTATTTGCTTTGAGGAGTCTAGATTAGTTGCTATGATCTAGGATTTTGGGGTTGTCGTTTATTTTGTTGACTTTGATGTTATTGGATCTATATGATCAAACTGATGGTATTATGTATATGTTGAGATTATTATGTTATGATCCGCCGTATCTGAATATATTTGATGAAATTTTTATGTTGAAGATTTGTATGAGATGTATGACGAATGATAATACCTTGATGTGCGATAATTGTATGACTATCAATTTATATATTAGTCTCGGGGTTCAGGGTGTTATAAATTACACCTCCAATATGGTACTAAGACCACTCTTTTTAATACTGAAACCACTTTGATATGGTGTTGTGACCACTCTATCACATAACCAACATTATCATCCCTCAACAACCAAAGCTGGAGTTGTTAATGACACCACCTGTAACTGCAGACTTAATAACATTTTACCCCGACCAAGCAGTTGAACACACTGAAACACCACCATAACCAATTGAAAACCTTTCTGTACCACCCTCATATGTTGATCACTCAAATGACCTTGAAAGGGTATTCAACACTATCTATGCTCAGGCTAAGAAGACTTACTATAAAAGCTTGAGGGCTGTGTGTGATGAAAACATCTTGTTTGAATGGAATCTTCTGTAAAAGGCAGTCAATCTAACTTTTGATCAAATCAAACCACTGCTAGCTGAGAACACAAGGAACAACCGGATTAACTGGCTAGATGCAATTAGAGGAGTAATGGACACTGTAAACCTCAAAAGGAATGCTTTCAGACAGTTGTAAGCCCCACCTCAGTCTGTCTTGGAACCTGCACTTGAGGTCTCTCACAGTTTGTCTCCGATTCAGCAACCACGTCCAGAATTTGCGTTGCTTGTTGAAGGATTTAGAAGGCTGAATGCTCTGGAGGTGGAACAAAAGGCTTTGAGTTCTGTGGTGACTACTTTGTCATCTGATCAGGGCAAGTTGAAGATAAGACTGGAAGAGATTAGTCAACGACAAGAAAAGATGCAAGAACAAACTTTTGAGACCAATGACAATGTCAAGACCCTTCTTGAATTGTTGAAAAAGAAACCCCAGGATTGTTTTTTTTTTCTTTCTCTTGTTGTTGTTGTTATTACTTTAAGTTTTTAAACTTGTTAATGGTCTTTCTGTTAAATACAATTTTGTTTATCAACATGCATTTTTGTTGTGATTTTTTTGTTGCACCTACATTCACATTTTTGTTGATGACAAAAAGGGGAGAAGAATAAAGTATTTGAGTTCCGAGCCTAACAGAAAAAGCTAAGTTAATTCAAGTTAATATGCGTTTAATTTAAAATCTATCAGAATGTAAAGAAGTTATCAGATTTGACTAGACTAAAAAGACTTGAGAAGTCCAAAATAGTTCTAAGAATCTGATAAAAACTTAAGATCTGATAAGTTTATTCTTTATGTTAACTTGTGATTTTTGAGAACTCATCAGATTCTAAAAGGTGTTATCAGATTTGAAGAAACTAAACATAACCTAACAGCTCTGATATGTTTAAAAAACTGATGCACTTGGAAGTTTTGAAGTGTTAAATTATATGCGCTCTGATGCGTTTGATTATAATTGACAATGAATTTAATTAACCGGGATAGAACTTACGGGGAGCTTACAAACCTCACCTTTGGAACTATCAAACAGGACTTAGGGGGAGCTTGCAAACCTCACCTTAATGGACCATCACAGACTCAGGGGGAGCTTGCAAACCTCAGACCCTGAGACTGTCAGACTCAGGGGGAGCTTACAAACCTCAAACTTTGAAGTCTACCTGTTAACTAGATTAACAACAATTGTTTCAAATACTTGTGTTTATCATCATCAAAAGGGGGAGATTGTTGGAACAAGAAGGGTCTTGTACAATTCCTCTAAGGTTTTGATGATAACAAAGTATTAAAGAACAATTGGAGATACTAATTTGTTCAAGTGTGCAGGATCATAGAATGTATCCATCAAGTATTGAACATGTATTAAAGCATCAGAAGCACAAGAGAAGCTCAAAATGACTATGGTAGAAGATCTGAATAAAGGTCAACCAAAAGTCAACACATTGGATCAGAAAGAAAGACGCCTCTCAAAGGCTGTAGAGATCATTAGACTCTGTGGAGATCATCAGACTCAGAAGACCTAGTCAGACACAGAAGAACCTATCAGACATGGAAGACCTTCAGACTTCCGAAGCACCTGAGGGACCGAGACTCCATGTCAGATTTGTCGTCTTCTACAACTGTCCACAACAAAGGATCTGAGCACGACTTTGTCTTCTTCTGACCACGTGTTGAAACAAACAAAAAACTTCAAGGGCGATAAGAATGAACGAATACTTCCTGTTTCAAGAAAGGATTTTTGAATGAACATCCAACGAAATTATTCATATCAGGCAATGACTCAACGTCCTTGATTTGAAGCTTCTCAACGACTCTTAATGCATTGGCACTCTTCTCTAACCTCTCTCAAATCCCTGCCTATAAAAGGAGCTGAAGACCATGAAGATGATCAACAAGACTATGCTATTTCATTGTGCCATTACTCTATCAAATTAAATGGCGCAAAAACACTTAGGATATTTCTTACCAAACTTTGTATCTTAGAAATCCTAGAGTTGTAAAGAGTCCGTTCATTTGTTCAGTTACACCAACCATTTATATATCTGGTTTAAGAACAAGGTTGTTTATATTTGATGTAAACAATCAGAAGTCTCTTGCTTGTGATGCTCATAAGTCTCCTGGTGAAACCTTGAGCAATATAAGTCTTTTAGGAGTGTCCTTAGAGCATTGGAAGTCTCTTGCATGCGTACTTGAGCATAAGAAGTCTCTTGGAGTTGTCCTTGAGTATTGGAAGTCTCTAGGTAGTGACCAGGAGCAAAGAAGTCTCTTGAAAGGGTGCTTGAGCATTGAGAAGTCTCTTGGAAGAGTCCTTGAGCAATTGTAATCAGTAGTGATTATAGTGAAATCCCTTTGAAGTGTAATGGGACTGGACTACTCCTGTGTTGTGGGAGGAACCCGTATATATTGCTTGTGTCTGCTCTCTCTCTGTTTTTATCTTTGTGTTTCTGTACTTATCCGCTGCATTCTGACTATGAGTCAGAATCTGTATACCTTAGATTCTAACATGTATTAACACCAAGAATAGAAACCAGAAAAAGCCAACACAATTCAACGCCCTACTTGTGTTTTTCTCACCTTCAGTTTAGTGGTTGGAGGAGTGTTCTAGAGCTCGTACTCACGATTTCCTCTATCTTTTCTAGAGGGACGGCGCCATACGGATGGTAGAGGATTTGGAACCTTCTCGCTCTGAGATTGACTACTATTGGGTTCATGATGACGTTATGAGCTCCATAACATATTACCAAACGGACGAAAAACTTGATGAAATCACATGGTGGGAACGTCTGCCTTCTATAAGCATTCACCATGTGGCTTTCTCTTTTCTTTTTTCATCTATTTACTAAATATTTACATTTACATATATATTCATCTTATATTTATTATGTAACTTACCAATTGAGCTTTTTAACTTTCCACTATCTATTCTTACATCTATTCTACTACATGTGGCTCTCTTTTTTCTACGGTTTATTCATCAACCAGTAGTGCTATCTCATTTATTTCAAAAAAAAAATATAACGGTCGGTTACATATTGTTATTCATACTTCTTTATGTAAATAACAATTGATTAGTGTAACTCCTTTTATTTTTATAGCTGCTTCAACTACTATTTAAAAAAAAAAAACTGTCCACTAGCCAAATATTGTACATTATTCAATCATAAAGCCCTTCCACTACATTTTTTTTTTCAAAAAACGATCTATGTAATAACAATCCAAATATTGTCTAGGCAAGATCGTGTCCTATGAATACCAAAAGGAAATATGTCTAATAATAAAAATCTCCACGGTTATGATTAGGAAATTAATTGTCTCCGTACTAAATAAAATTAGATACACCTCAATATATTTACACCATCACTATATGATGTGGCCCTTTACATTCCTCCACATAAAACCTAAAAAGATGTTAGGCTTTGAATCATCTTAATTTCCTTATTTCCCTCTCACCTATATAACTAACACTAATCTCTCATGTTCCTTTTTTTACTCATTATTATATGTTGCATTTGATCATTTTCCTCCTGATCTTTTGGCTTTAACACCAGGTTTGTTGTTGATGTCAATGACACAGTAAACCATTTTTCTACGCTTTTTTTGTGTTGTGTTATTCATATGTTCTAATCTTATTGTATATTCTTTACTTTCACGGGCTGGGAGTAGTCAAAATCGACGGTATGCATACCTTTCTGGATGAACTCTCTAATGCTAAATGATGAGAAAGTATTGGTCGATACTCTTAAATTGACCATATGGTTAGGTAATGTAATTGTCTACTTATCCTCTTTCATTTGCATTGCTTAGTTTATTCTCTTATATGGATATGACGTTGTTTCTTAATTCTTTCAAGTGTTTGTTTCTAATATTTTTCTCTAACTCTTAGAATTCCAACTCAATACACATGAAGGCCACAAAGGAAATAAATAGGAAATCAAAGTAGAATGCGTTTAGATTTGTACCAAAATAATCTCATGGTCAGGTAATGTAATTTACTACTTCTTCTGAATTGAATTGAGTGATGACAACTTATATTAGTCTTAACATAAATTGTTGCATGTGGATTTGTCATGTAATGTAATTTTCTACTTATTCTGAACTGAATTGAGTGATGGCAATTTATATTAGTCTAACATAAATTGTTACATGCAGATTTCTTTATTTATATATATTGTGCCTTCTACAAGAAGAATCACATGTTGTTGTATCTTTTTTAAAATTGGCAAAGATGTATTTAAAGACCTCAAATTCAAGCACAAGATGTACCCGGATAATAGTGATGACAACTTATATTAATCTAACATAAATTTTTGCATGTGGATTTCTTTCTCTATGTATATTGTGACTTCTACAAGAGGAATCACATGTTGTTTTTTTAATCAACAAATATATTTTTAAAAGAACTCAAATCCAAACACAAGATGTACCCGAATAAGAGGTAAAGAGATACAAAAATGATACTCTATAGCAGGAAAAATAACAGAGTTTAACAGAGACCAAAACAAAAAGGCATATAACCAAAATAAGAAAGCTACTAAGAAACAAAAATAGGGAGCTGGTGTGGTGACAAAAAAAAAACCAGCAGAATAAAATGATTGGAAATATATTGACGTTCTTTTACATTCCTAATTTTAATTATATGACATAGGTAATTGAACAATTATAATTTTTTTTATTTTTGGAATTTTCAGGTGTGAATCACATATTCTATCATAAAAAAGAAAGATGTCGAACCACATTTGATTATAAGTTAAGTTTTTGAATAACAAAGCCAGTCATATGCATAGTTCAAATGATCTGAGAGAAAGAAAAAGAAAAATTGACAAAGCTGCCTCATGGTGGAGTGGATGTGCGAGAATACATTAGTCATGCTATTATTGGCCATCGAACAATGCATTCATTATATGCAACTTCTTGCAAGCTTCCTTTTTTTCTCTATTGATGTTATGGTGTAACAAATTTGTAAAACTAATGTTTTAATTTGTCACAAGTGAATTTAAACTTATTTCACGAGACCGGTCCTAATATTTTTTTTCTTCATGGAAGACCGGTCCTAATGTATGTGACTATCTTGTGTTTGGTCATATATGTATTGGTAAAATATTTCTGAAACAACTACTACTGCAAAACTCAAATTATGATAAAAACTTAAATTATGATAATCTATCGGTTATTTTTTTTATTCTACTTTAAAATAAAGATTATAAATGAAATTTATCTTAAAAAATGAACTTATATTTAAATTGTATATGCACAAAAAAAAATTCAAATTACTTGATGACCATGACTTTAATTAAACAATCATTGGTTGAGAAAAAAATGCTTGAAAACTGTTTCAATAATCCTTTAACGTATCTAATAAATTGTTTATATATTGTTAAATATTAAGTCAAAATCTTAATTTGTAGAATTTAATAAATTTCATATTTAACTTTTGTAGTTAAAATTATTTCATCACAACGATGATGGTATTTGATGTCAATAAATATGTCCGAATAACTTTTTTGTATCCTTTTTTGAAAATGATAGTCAATTCAAATTAATTGTTTATTTTTTAAAAGGATGGATAAGGAAAAAATATTATGAATGATAATAACACTAATGATTATTTTACAACTATCTCCCATATGATTTGAACCACGCCCATTAAACTTACAAAATAGAGCTACAACCATTAATCTAACACTTCTTACAAATAATAGTGTTGTTTTTGTGCAAAACGTAATAGTGTATTTTTAATGATGTACCTAAGTAAAAGAATAAAATTTTGGACTTCAATGCATGACTTTTTATGAGTAGAATAAATGGGTGACTCTTAAAATATTTTAATAATGATAACTGAAGTTACAAATGTTAATAATTGCGTAAAAAAACAGAAGATAATGGTAATAGTAATTGGATGCTATGAAGATTAATATAGCATTTGAGAGGTGAGAATAAGACGAGTCAAATTAAAGGGTGAATGTACTCTATAAATAGAAATTAGTATAACCAAGTGATTGAACTCAAGTGATTAATGAGATCCAACAAAGGATTAATCGTTCGAGAGTACTCAATTTTGATTTTTGGATGAAACAATTATTGTGCAAACTTTATTTACCTTCTGGCAGAACTCTAAATTATTAGGTTCCCTTCTCCTAAAAACAAGAGGGTTAACACAATTTCATTTTATTTTTCATAGAATGATATGTACCCAAAAAAATGATAGAACGACACAATAGCAAAAATATTAGAATTTAGTAGGATTTAAGAAATTATTCTAATAAGTGGATAATTATTTGTATTTTAGTGATTAATGATAAATATGTTAAATAAGTGATTTTTTAATCAATCAATATGTTAAAGAAGTGATAAATTGTATACATTTTAATGAAGTAATCTAACTAATTAATGACATAAAAATATCTCTTTTTTATTATCTTGAAAAAATATTAAAAAAAGTATTTTCGTAAAAAAAAATATTATACAGTTCATAAGTTGAAAAATAGTGTTCGTAAAAAAAAGAAGTAAAATATATTCGCAGTCATAGGAAGTTGAGATTGAACCATTGTCATGTTAAGAAGGTCTTAATGTTGGCATAGTGGAGAAAAAAGATATTGAACGAGAAGACAAAGTTGTTATAGGGTTACATGGGAAGAGAAAGTTCTAAACATATTTGAATTTTTTAAATTATGATTTAAACACATTGTATCTGATTTAAACACATTTTGATTTAAAAATAGTGTTTGTAAAAAAAAAAGTCAAATATATTTGGTCATAAGATGTCGAGAACGAACCATTGTTGTGTTAAGATGGTCTTAGTGTTGGTATAGTAGTGAAAAAAAAATAATGAACGAGAAACTAAGATTGTTTAGGGTTACAAGGGAAAACAAAGTTCTAAACATATTTTAATTTTTAAATTATGATTTGAACATATATATATATATATATATATATATATATATATATATATATATATATATATATATATATATATATATATATATGATTGACATGTTTTATTCACTATAAATTTGACCTTTTGACATGTATTCATTTGATTTTTTTACCTATTGTACCAAAAAATTAAAATTATATAAGTGTATCATAATAAAACCCATGCAACGCACGGGTTATATACCAAGGCATCGTTTGGCCAGACTTTTTTACAGTCTAAAAGCTACTTTAAAACAAAGTTAAAATCAAGGGTTTTAAGAAAGAAGTTAAAGTTGTTTGGTTACTTTATTTTTTTTTTTAGTTTTAAAACTATTTTTAAGTTAAAAATTGTTTGGTAAAATATTGTTCAAAACTTTGAATTTATTATGAATTAACATAATAAATAAAAAAATGTTTAAAATATTTTTTGTGAAGCTGAATGTAACAGCCTAATTTTTCGTATTTTATTTATTTAATTATTTTGTGTGCTTAATTGTTTATTTTGGTGATTTATTGAATTTTGGAAGTTGATGGGTATTTTAGTAATTTTGGGCGAGTGGCATAATTGTAATATGTGAGAAATTCAAAATTTGAATATAGTGGTGTATAAGTAATTTAGAGGCTGTGTGAGCTTAGTAAAAGTGTAGTGTTATTTTTAGGGTCATGAGAATTGACTAAGCCTATTAAGTTGAGTTAACCTAGCTCATTAATATTTAAGAGAATTGTGTAGTGTTGTTTTCATTAGGTTTTCACAATTAACACAAAACTAGAGAGAGGTAGAGAGAGAAAACAAGAGAGAAACTTGGAGAAGTGGAAGAAGAGGAATCTAGAAGAACTAAAAGGGAGATTGTTGATTTCAAGTGGGCTTGCAATAGAAGTCAAGAAACTAAGGTAAGAGGGAAGATTATCTTCATTAATTAGTTTTAATAAACTTGGGGAATGTTTGGGGATTCTAGCTTATGATTAATTGTTGTTGAATTGTTGTGATTTTCGTGCTCAATTTTATTGATTATGTTAAGCATGTCAAAACTTGATAATTTCATGTTTTCTTCATCTTAAACTTCATTTTTCATTATGTTACGTTGATACCTTGATGAATTTTGATGTTTGTGATGATTAATATGATGATCAAGTGTTGTTTGGAGATTATGTAATTGATTGTGAGTATGGGTATGTAATTTGTTTGAGAAATCATGAAGTTATGTGGGATAAGTTGTGAATTAAGTGATTTTGTGAAAAATGCTTATTTGACTGAATCTGCTTAATTTGTTGTTGTTAATATGTGTTAATGTTAAGTTTATGATTGTGAGCAAGAAATTATGATTATTGAGTGGTTTGTTGTGAAATAAGTTGTTGTTGTTGGTGTTTTGAGGAAAATAGCTTAATTAAGTGAAAAATGAATAAGTTGTTGATAAACTGAGAATGTTGTTGTTGGAAGAGTTACAGTAGGTGTGTGTAGTGATGTTAAACATGTTGGAATGAAGTTATTTAAGTTGGGTATGTTTGTTTGTTAAATTTTGGTGAAACTGAGACTTTGAGACGAACTTTGAAAATTAACCGAAAACCTTGTGAAATCCATATCAATTGATGTGTTGTTGTGTAATCGTTGTTCAATTTGAGTGTATTGATCATGGTTAATATCTGTAAACTAATTTGGGTGTGTTAGGAATGAATTAAGTTATTTAAAAGTGATTTTTGGTGAAAAAACTGTTTTAGAAACTGATTTTTGGTGGCTGACTGTCAGCCAAATCGTGTTACGATTTGTACAATCATGTCACGATTTTGAGTCTAGAATTTGGTGTTCTGGCTCTGTGAAAATCGTGTCACGTTTTGGTCAGGACAGAAACCCAAATTCCGCTTTCAATTGATTTTTTTTCACTAATTTCTGTTTTGAACTGGGTTTTGGTGTAAACATGAAAGTTGTAGATATGGGTGTTATCTTTCATTTGCCGTTGGTTTGACTTCATTTAGATTTCTAGAACTTGAGTTATGATTAAAATACTACACATAGGTCATGTACATTTTTTTATGAAACTCAACGTAACTTTTCCAATGAACCAAGATACATCCTTATAATTAACAATGAGTCTAAGGGAGCCTTTAGAGCTAAGAAATGAGTATGTATTGATGGAGTTGCAATTTATAATGATGTGCTATGAGTGATTAATGATGAGAATGTGATGAGTAAATTAGTGATGGGTTAGTATGACTTTGTTTGAGTAAAATTTGTGATGTGAATATGTGAATGATGATATTGACGATGTTATTGATGATATGTGACTAAATGACGATGTTATATGCTAAGTGATGAAGTGGTGATGATGTTTGTTTAAATGATGATGATACATGTTGTGTATTAAGTGATGATGTTTGAATACTTGATTTGATGTGTGGCCTTAGTGATTTGATAATGCGTTAAGTGGAGTTTTGGTGATGATATGTTATATGACGGAGAGAATTGTATAACAAATGATGAGTATATTTGGTGAGCATTGTCGAGTCTCTATGTGGGTCCATGCATTCATAAGTCAGTCCGGAGATGGTATGGTGATTTCATGGCGGGGTTTAAGCCTCGAGGATTTCATCAGAGATTGTATGGTGAATTCATTGCGGGGTTTTAGATCTTGAGGAATTCATCGGTGGCGGTACCATAAAACATATAGAGTCGTCTAGGAGCATTGCATAAGTTCAGTCTTATGTATTAATGTGTTGATGAGAATTTGTGCATCTAAGTGGTAATTGTGCATTGAAGATGTGATGTGATGAATTGTTATAATTAACTTGTTAATTGTTTATCGATGATGGCATGAATTGGATGATTGTAAACTATGAGTTGATATGATGGAGTAGTTAGACTTGTATGAGAATATGATTATGAGTTACATGTTCTTGAATTTTGGATAATCCAATTTGTTATGTTTGAATATTGTGATGATATGAATGTTGTCTGAACTACACTTGTTTATTATTTCTTATTAATGAATGTATATCTTATCATCTAGTGGCTTTGTTGTCGTCTCATCTCTTGTGGATGTAGATTTGCAGGATTGAACGCTTGCTTCCGGTGAGTCGTGATGGGTTGTGACTTGACGCCTAACTCATGTTTTATGCTTTGCTTGGAGACGTCTAGAGATAAGATGTTCTGATTAGGATGTCGTCTGAGATTTTTAGTTTTTGTCATACCCCAATTTTTGACCTAAAATTCTTTTTTCACTAGTCTTTTTGGTTCGGAATTTTTTCGTCGTTTCTGACGAAATTTGGGCAGGGAGGTATTTTAAAATACCTCATTTTTTGGTTCCGAAGGCAACGATTTTATTTATTTATTATTATTTGTTATTTTTACTTATTATTTCTTTTTTATTATTAGCTTTATTATTTTCCTTTTTTATTATCATTTTTTTTTATTTTCGTTTTTTTCATTGTTTTATTTTTTTTAAAAGGTCTGACTTATGATTTTAATGAGTTTTGATAACAATTTTAATGGTTGCCTCATTTGGCTAATCATGCTTATTGTCCATCAATAGCCTTAATTTGCATTAACCACCATTGCATCATAAAAAGGAGCACGGTCAGAAACAAAAGGAGGGGACACGCACATAATCAGTAACACAAGAATTCAATTAGCAGCACAACCACCAAAACCCACAGCCACCCACCAAAATACCCACATCCAGCCATCCTACCCGCAAAACTGTAATATCCCGCTTAGAAGTATCAATTAAACGTGTTAGAACTTCATGAGCAAGCAATGGCAAAGTAGTAATATGAGGCAATGGCAAAGTTGTAAATTGTGGGAAAATGGTTGTTTGGATAAATATGAAAATTGTTCAAGTTTACTACTCATTTCTCTCTCACTCAAAAATCAGAAAATTGCTCTCCTTTTCTCTCCCATTTTCGCCCCACTCACTCACTCACTCATAATCCATCTTTCTTCCCAAAGTCTTGTGATTCAAGCTTCCATCTAGTACTTGTGGAAGTCCTTGCTAGTAAGCCTAGTTTTGGGGAAGCTTGGAATCAAGAAGAAGTTGAAGAAGCATGAAGGAAAGCAAGAAAAAGGCAAGTGATGAGCTAGGGTTTTGAGGTTAAGCTTGGCAAAGATCAGAATCAAGTATAAGGTGAGCTCCCTAGGGGTTTTAGAACCCACTTTGTTGAGTTTTATGAGTTTATAGTATTATGACCAAAGTTATGAACTTTTGAGCCCTAATCCTAATTTGCTAGTAATCCATGATCATTACATGTTGTATTCTGTTGATAAGCATTAGAAATTATCCCTTTAAGTTGTATGATGTTTGGGCATGATGGGATAGACCAAAAATGGTGGAAAACATGTTTTAAACTTGCCCTATGCTGTCCAACTGCAGGTAAAATCGTGTCACGATTTTACAACCGTGTCACGATTTTACAGGCAGGAACCAACACGATTTCTGGGCATGAAATCGTGACACGATTGCCAAATCGTGTCACGATTTTGAGGTGGACAGGATTATGTTGTTTTTCATCTTTACTCGCACCGTTTCGGCTATCTAATACTGCTTCGGACTCAAGGAACAACATGTAATGGTTAAGCATGGCTAGTGAGCATTTAAAGACCTATCCTTGAGATGTTTAGATGAGTTTATAGATGAGGATAGACACAATATTAAGAGAGGGTTACCTTAACCCACAAGCTATCATAGAGATGTTAAGGATCCAGTTTAGGGTTTAACCCTTACCTGGCAATGTTACGGACTCGATTCAGTTTACACGAATCCAAGAGTGAGATAATAGTCAAGTTGGAACCTATTTTAGGTGAACATGATTATAGATGTACTCAATTTGGAATACAAAGGCAATAGGAATGCTTTGGCAATCATAGTTACAGATAAGTTATAGTGTTGGTTCTCCAACGGTTATAGGTGGCTTATGAGAACGATAAGCCAAGAATCATAGATTATAGTTTATACGTTATCGGATTGTTTTGATTACAGTAACAGATTATATGTTCATACGTTAAAGTTAAAGAATTAAAGATCAAAGATAATGGCGTGCTTGCACGTTTTACAGTTACAGTTACAGGGCGTGTTCAGCAGACTCCGGGATTCGCCGGATGGGACTTCTCCGAGAGGGTTGTCCACACGTTTTATAGGGAGTCCGGTGTTAGCCTGATATGATAGGAATTTCACCGGTTTATAGGGAGACGTATCTCGGGGTTGCTCCACCCGGGCTGCCCTCCGTAAAATGAACTCAGATTAATTGTTTGTTCAACGCTAACAGCTAACATAAAACTGCTATCGAACTGTTATATGTTTTATGTTTTATAGTTATAGTCAAAGTTACAGTTACAGTTATAGTCATAGGAAACTTACAGTTATAGTTATAGACAGTTATTAGAAAGTGATCCTAGGTTTTCCCCCGATCACTAAGTTAAAGTTATAGGCAGATTACAAATAAGGTTATACGCAGTCTAAGTTATAGTTACAGGAGGACTTATAGTCATAGGCAGATAAAGACTTGGCGATCCTAGGAAATCCCCGAGATTGCCAAGGTAGGCATGGCGACCCTAGGTTCCCTGTGGTTGCCAACAGTAGGTTGGGCTGGAGCTCACTGAGACATTATGTCTCATCCCATTCCTTCTGGTGCAGGTTTGCAGGCATGTCAGAGGTTCGTGATAAAGTTCTTCATAGAGATGCTGGATGGAGTACAGTTGCTCGTTGTGTATCAGCTCAGGAGCTTGATGGATATAGTATAAGTATTGTAATAGTATTGGATATTTGTACAGACGAGTAAACTTGTATTCATTCATTTGTGATGTATTATTATTATTGAAATTTTTAAATGTATCCAGTATCAGTTTAACGCACATGCTAATATACTAGTTAAAGTTAGTATGGGTGTTACAATTGGTATCAGAGCAGGTCGATTCAGACCGTGCCATGGGTCATTTAAGATTCAATAAAAGTAGTGGAATCATTGGGTTCCAGATGTTGTTCTAAATGTCATGTCTAGTTGAGCCTGATCAACTCAGTCTAGTATATGACAGTTAGGACAAATATCCGAGAGCTGAATGTGACCAAGGAGGAAAGAAGTGTTCAAAGGGTGAAGGTTAAGACGTCAGATTCTAAGACGGAAATTGGCGAGGTATTTAATGCCAAAGGATGGTTTCTAACAGTAAAGTAGCTGAGCCAGTTAATGGCAAAGTCTCAGAATTATAAGAGGTATTTAAGAGTAAGGTCAAGTACCTCGACTAGTTGGACGCATCATTGAGCGATGCCTTCTCCGAGGTGATGTGTAGAGTAAAGAATTATGTAATGCACTAAGAAATGATTTGGAAAGTTAAAGTGGATTGTAAATTAGAGTTTTAGTTCCGGCTGCAGATGCAAAGGATTGTGATACCAAACCCAGCGGCTTGGACTAAGGAATGAAAAATTAATTATAGGAAGCTCTGGACTTTCAGTAAGGATAAAGTGTGTAAGGACGGAAGGACTTGCGCACTTTGACCGGATGAGATTTTGATATCCGATATGTAAGAGACTTATTTATGGGTTAAAGATTGAATCTTATGTTGATAGATTATAGCAGACCGGTTTCGAGGATTAAGCAGGAAGATCGTCACTAACGTACGAGTCATGGTTAAAGCTATGGGTAATGTTAAGGAGTTCTAAGTTTTCTTTTAATGGGCTCTTTACACAAGTATTCGGTAAGTCGACAAAGATTACCTTATGTTGGTAGATGTTAAAGATGGTAGGAAATACATACCTTGGATTGTTCGAAACCATGAAGAGGGCAACGGTCGAGAAGACATATGGACTATTGTTCAGATAACAAGATTAGAATGGAATTGTGAATACAGTAATAAGTTATAGGAAGGATCCAATGGAAAATTTTAAGTATTGAAGCTTGCAGATTTATTAATCGGGTACTCGAAGAGGTGTAGCATGTGTTTGAATTTACAGGAGAGCCGGTAAAAGTTGGGTTTATCCAGACGGATTATTTCCGGAGTGACCAAGAGTTATGTTAGAGTTATGTGGACCTAAGTGTCTTGGAAAAAGGTTGTGAATGTGAAATCCCTACGGATAATTATAGGATGAGACTCGATTCATTAATCGATTAAGTATATAAAAGACGAGAATCTCCGGAAGTCATGGAATGATTCTAGAAGTTACCACAAGTAAATAATGTATGAACTTAAGTTGTTTTAACAGGAGCATCGTTGGGCTCGTATTTATTGTTAAAGACTGTTTACAGGTTTCGGCGTGTTTCGTGAAAGTAAGAATTTCGTTTATGTTCGAAAGGAAAAGCAAAGTCAAGCGTCGAGCAATCAGTAAGTTTAACAGGTGGTTTAAACCATAAGAGAAATTATAATGTAAGATGGTTACGTATGGTAACTACAAAGTTATAAAGTCAAAGGATTGGCCAAGGAGATTTTATATGGTAATAGTGGTGTATTACTTCTATCTCAAGGTGAGTTGTTAAAATCAGAGTTGCGCAGCGGAGAAGTAATCCAATTATGAGTTAACAGACAAATCAAAGCTGAAGTTTAGAGAAAAGGATGTTTGTGAAGTCCTTGTCAGAGGAATTATAGGAAAGGCATTCAGAGATTAATTCTCAAGTTACAGAATATGTGTAGGTAGTGATGACTTGAACTTATAATTAGTTCTAACAGGAAATTTTAATAGATAAGTCGAGGGATGTTTCAGATCTCGAAACTCATGGGATAAGAGAATCGAAGCAGTTTGATAACTTAAAAGGATGTGTTTACAGCAAAATAAGTACATAGCGAAGGAGGCCACATTTTATACGGTGATCTAGCTGTTTAGCTCAGTAACTTAAAGTTAATTTGAATAGTAAGTTTAACCAAAGAGGAATTATGTTGTGGCATATAGTTATTCCGCATCGTATCCGCGTTATGCTAGCATGTCGCATGTAACAGGTTATGATTAGTATTATGTATACTGATCAGACGGAGTTTTTACTACTTAGACAGTAGTGTAACATATTCATAGTCGTGTGACATGTATCGGTAACCGTGGTACACAATCGGTAATGTTTTAACAGGAAAGCCCTAAGTAGAACAAGTTTATTCATATTGAACGAATCTCAGTAGAAGAGTTCAGAAATTCTTGAACTTAATGTTAACAGTTAAAGGAAGGAAATGTTCTACCCGGATCAGAAGAGTACTCATAGTTTATAGTAAAAGGCTACGTGAATTCAAGTCATGAATTAAAGGATTCGGAGTTTAAGAATGCTATTTTGAATAGCGAACAGAATAGAGTTTTCTTTTAGAAAACGGAGAATGTTCTTGAACGAAATAAGTTATAACGTCTATGGGACGTAATCATAGTTACATGTGGGATTGTAGTTACTCAAAGAGTACAAGCATGAATTAAAGAGTTAAGAGAGTGACCTTGGTTGACGTGGTTTTGACTCAAGTATATTTTGATTAAGTGTGATGTTCCGTTAGTTGGACAATGATGATATGTGAGACGGCTTATGCCACACGTCACTTATACTGGATTTTCATAAGTTTGAAAGTATTGGTAAAGAAGAAAGTTCCTAAGACCTTTGGCTACATGTTATTGTTGATTTATTAATCGGAGCATAACTGGCTTATGTGATTTCTCGAGCTTAAAGAATTCCCGTAGTGGGAAGACGAGCAATGCTTAAGGTTGTAGTAATAGTTACACCAGGATGTCGGAAAGAAAGGAACTTGCACCATAAGTTCAGCCACCACCTTATATTTGAAACGTGAAGGTAGTTGTAATAGACTTCACTTCCGTTTAAGGATACTCTATATCAGATGCTTGCGGTGCAAGACTAACCTATATAAAGGATGATACAAATGTAACAGTAACAGGTCGTCTTACGAGGTGAAAGTTAAAGACAAGAATTCTTTTGAACTGAAGACAATGTAATAGATTCCTCAGAAAATTGAGATAATTGCGGAAAAAAAAAAAGATTGACTCGACGTCTTCAGGGTAATATGGAATGGTCGATGAAAGAAGAACTGATAGAATTCAGTAAAGGAAATCCAAGATTTAATAATTTTACTTTGGATTTACAAGAAATATGTCGGATAGAGGACATAGTCAGATAATATGAATAAGTTGGTTCAGATAACCATACGTCTTAGCAAGTGATAGTTATGTAACAAGCACCAGATCTTTCGGCAGGAAAGAAATTGTCATACGTTTTGGTTTGTAGAAATGGAAATCATGGCTAAAGAACAAGTTTTAACCAGTATGGTTTAATCGAGGTACGTGATTAATCTATATGTCAGACCCTGGAGTTGCCATGAAATTCAAATAAGCTAATAGAATTGGAGATTTTCATAGTAGAGAAAGAGGTAGAAAGGATTTATCTTTCAAGATCTCATAGGATTTTCTAAATTTCGAGGACGAAATTTCTTTAAGGGGGGTAGAGTGTAATATCCCGCTTAGAAGTATCAATTAAACGTGTTAGAACTTCATGAGCAAGCAATGGCAAAGTAGTAATATGAGGCAATGGCAAAGTTGTAAATTGTGGGAAAATGGTTGTTTGGATAAATATGAAAATTGTTCAAGTTTACTACTCATTTCTCTCTCACTCAAAAATCAGAAAATTGCTCTCCTTTTCTCTCCCATTTTCGCCCCACTCACTCACTCACTCATAATCCATCTTTCTTCCCAAAGTCTTGTGATTCAAGCTTCCATCTAGTACTTGTGGAAGTCCTTGCTAGTAAGCCTAGTTTTGGGGAAGCTTGGAATCAAGAAGAAGTTGAAGAAGCATGAAGGAAAGCAAGAAAAAGGCAAGTGATGAGCTAGGGTTTTGAGGTTAAGCTTGGCAAAGATCAGAATCAAGTATAAGGTGAGCTCCCTAGGGGTTTTAGAACCCACTTTGTTGAGTTTTATGAGTTTATAGTATTATGACCAAAGTTATGAACTTTTGAGCCCTAATCCTAATTTGCTAGTAATCCATGATCATTACATGTTGTATTCTGTTGATAAGCATTAGAAATTATCCCTTTAAGTTGTATGATGTTTGGGCATGATTGGATAGACCAAAAATGGTGGAAAACATGTTTTAAACTTGCCCTATGCTGTCCAACTGCAGGTAAAATCGTGTCACGATTTTACAACCGTGTCACGATTTTACAGGCAGGAACTAACACGATTTCTGGGCATGAAATCGTGACACGATTGCCAAATCGTGACACGATTGCCAAATCGTGTCACGATTTTGAGGTGGACAGGATTATGTTGTTTTTCATCTTTACTCGCACCGTTTCGGCTATCTAATACTGTTTCGGACTCAAGGAACAACATGTAATGGTTAAGCATGGCTAGTGAGCATTTAAAGACCTATCCTTGAGATGTTTAGATGAGTTTATAGATGAGGATAGACACAATATTAAGAGAGGGTTACCTTAACCCACAAGCTATCATAGAGATGTTAAGGATCCAGTTTAGGGTTTAACCCTTACCTGGCAATGTTACGGACTCGATTCAGTTTACACGAATCCAAGAGTGAGATAATAGTCAAGTTGGAACCTATTTTAGGTGAACATGATTATAGATGTATTCAATTTGGAATACAAAGGCAATAGGAATGCTTTGGCAATCATAGTTACAGATAAGTTATAGTGTTGGTTCTCCAACGGTTATAGGTGGCTTATGAGAACGATAAGCCAAGAATCATAGATTATAGTTTATACGTTATCAGATTGTTTTGATTACAGTAACAGATTATATGTTCATACGTTAAAGTTAAAGAATTAAAGATCAAAGATAATGGCGTGCTTGCACGTTTTACAGTTACAGTTACAGGGCGTGTTCAGCAGACTCCGGGATTCGCCGGATGGGACTTCTCCGAGAGGGTTGTCCACACGTTTTATAGGGAGTCCGGTGTTAGCCTGATATGATAGGAATTTCACCGGTTTATAGGGAGACGTATCTCGGGGTTGCTCCACCCGGGCTGCCCTCCGTAAAATGAACTCAGATTAATTGTTTGTTCAACGCTAACAGCTAACATAAAACTGCTATCGAACTGTTATATGTTTTATGTTTTATAGTTATAGTCAAAGTTACAGTTACAGTTATAGTCATAGGAAACTTACAGTTATAGTTATAGACAGTTATTAGAAAGTGATCCTAGGTTTTCCCCCGATCACTAAGTTAAAGTTATAGGCAGATTACAAATAAGGTTATACGCAGTCTAAGTTATAGTTACAGGAGGACTTATAGTCATAGGCAGATAAAGACTTGGCGATCCTAGGAAATCCCCGAGATTGCCAAGGTAGGCATGGCGACCCTAGGTTCCCTGTGGTTGCCAACAGTAGGTTGGGCTGGAGCTCACTGAGACATTATGTCTCATCCCATTCCTTCTGGTGCAGGTTTGCAGGCATGTCAGAGGTTCGTGATAAAGTTCTTCATAGAGATGCTGGATGGAGTACAGTTGCTCGTTGTGTATCAGCTCAGGAGCTTGATGGATATAGTATAAGTATTGTAATAGTATTGGATATTTGTACAGACGAGTAAACTTGTATTCATTCATTTGTGATGTATTATTATTATTATTGAAATTTTTAAATGTATCCAGTATCAGTTTAACGCACATGCTAATATACTAGTTAAAGTTAGTATGGGTGTTACAATTGGTATCAGAGCAGGTCGATTCAGACCGTGCCATGGGTCATTTAAGATTCAATAAAAGTAGTGGAATCATTGGGTTCCAGATGTTGTTCTAAATGTCATGTCTAGTTGAGCCTGATCAACTCAGTCTAGTATATGACAGTTAGGACAAATATCCGAGAGCTGAATGTGACCAAGGAGGAAAGAAGTGTTCAAAGGGTGAAGGTTAAGACGTCAGATTCTAAGACGGAAATTGGCGAGGTATTTAATGCCAAAGGATGGTTTCTAACAGTAAAGTAGCTGAGCCAGTTAATGGCAAAGTCTCAGAATTATAAGAGGTATTTAAGAGTAAGGTCAAGTACCTCGACTAGTTGGACGCATCATTGAGCGATGCCTTCTCCGAGGTGATGTGTAGAGTAAAGAATTATGTAATGCACTAAGAAATGATTTGGAAAGTTAAAGTGGATTGTAAATTAGAGTTTTAGTTCCGGCTGCAGATGCAAAGGATTGTGATACCAAACCCAGCGGCTTGGACTAAGGAATGAAAAATTAATTATAGGAAGCTCTGGACTTTCAGTAAGGATAAAGTGTGTAAGGACGGAAGGACTTGCGCACTTTGACCGGATGAGATTTTGATATCCGATATGTAAGAGACTTATTTATGGGTTAAAGATTGAATCTTATGTTGATAGATTATAGCAGACCGGTTTCGAGGATTAAGCAGGAAGATCGTCACTAACGTACGAGTCATGGTTAAAGCTATGGGTAATGTTAAGGAGTTCTAAGTTTTCTTTTAATGGGCTCTTTACACAAGTATTCGGTAAGTCGACAAAGATTACCTTATGTTGGTAGATGTTAAAGATGGTAGGAAATACATACCTTGGATTGTTCGAAACCATGAAGAGGGCAACGGTCGAGAAGACATATGGACTATTGTTCAGATAACAAGATTAGAATGGAATTGTGAATACAGTAATAAGTTATAGGAAGGATCCAATGGAAAATGTTAAGTATTGAAGCTTACAGATTTATTAATCGGGTACTCGAAGAGGTGTAGCATGTGTTTGAATTTACAGGAGAGCCGGTAAAAGTTGGGTTTATCCAGACGGATTATTTCCGGAGTGACCAAGAGTTATGTTAGAGTTATGTGGACCTAAGTGTCTTGGAAAAAGGTTGTGAATGTGAAATCCCTACGGATAATTATAGGATGAGACTCGATTCATTAATCGATTAAGTATATAAAAGACGAGAATCTCCGGAAGTCATGGAATGATTCTAGAAGTTACCACAAGTAAATAATGTATGAACTTAAGTTGTTTTAACAGGAGCATCGTTGGGCTCGTATTTATTGTTAAAGACTGTTTACAGGTTTCGGCGTGTTTCGTGAAAGTAAGAATTTCGTTTATGTTCGAAAGGAAAAGCAAAGTCAAGCGTCGAGCAATCAGTAAGTTTAACAGGTGGTTTAAACCATAAGAGAAATTATAATGTAAGATGTTTACGTATGGTAACTACAAAGTTATAAAGTCAAAGGATTGGCCAAGGAGATTTTATATGGTAATAGTGGTGTATTACTTCTATCTCAAGGTGAGTTGTTAAAATCAGAGTTGCGCAGCGGAGAAGTAATCCAATTATGAGTTAACAGACAAATCAAAGCTGAAGTTTAGAGAAAAGGATGTTTTTTTGAAGTCCTTGTCAGAGGAATTATAGGAAAGGCATTCAGAGATTAATTCTCAAGTTACAGAATATGTGTAGGTAGTGATGACTTGAACTTATAATTAGTTCTAACAGGAAATTTTAATAGATAAGTCGAGGGATGTTTCAGATCTCGAAACTCATGGGATAAGAGAATCGAAGCAGTTTGATAACTTAAAAGGATGTGTTTACAGCAAAATAAGTACATAGCGAAGGAGGCCACATTTTATACGGTGATCTAGCTGTTTAGCTCAGTAACTTAAAGTTAATTTGAATAGTAAGTTTAACCAAAGAGGAATTATGTTGTGGCATATAGTTATTCCGCATCGTATCCGCGTTATGCTAGCATGTCGCATGTAACAGGTTATGATTAGTATTATGTATACTGATCAGACGGAGTTTTTACTACTTAGACAGTAGTGTAACATATTCATAGTCGTGTGACATGTATCGGTAACCGTGGTACACAATCGGTAATGTTTTAACAGGAAAGCCCTAAGTAGAACAAGTTTATTCATATTGAACGAATCTCAGTAGAAGAGTTCAGAAATTCTTGAACTTAATGTTAACAGTTAAAGGAAGGAAATGTTCTACCCGGATCAGAAGAGTACTCATAGTTTATAGTAAAAGGCTACGTGAATTCAAGTCATGAATTAAAGGATTCGGAGTTTAAGAATGCTATTTTGAATAGCGAACAGAATAGAGTTTTCTTTTAGAAAACGGAGAATGTTCTTGAACGAAATAAGTTATAACGTCTATGGGACGTAATCATAGTTACATGTGGGATTGTAGTTACTCAAAGAGTACAAGCATGAATTAAAGAGTTAAGAGAGTGACCTTGGTTGACGTGGTTTTGACTCAAGTATATTTTGATTAAGTGTGATGTTCCGTTAGTTGGACAATGATGATATGTGAGACGGCTTATGCCACACGTCACTTATACTGGATTTTCATAAGTTTGAAAGTATTGGTAAAGAAGAAAGTTCCTAAGACCTTTGGCTACATGTTATTGTTGATTTATTAATCGGAGCATAACTGGCTTATGTGATTTCTCGAGCTTAAAGAATTCCCGTAGTGGGAAGACGAGCAATGCTTAAGGTTGTAGTAATAGTTACACCAGGATGTCGGAAAGAAAGGAACTTGCACCATAAGTTCAGCCACCACCTTATATTTGAAACGTGAAGGTAGTTGTAATAGACTTCACTTCCGTTTAAGGATACTCTATATCAGATGCTTGCGGTGCAAGACTAACCTATATAAAGGATGATACAAATGTAACAGTAACAGGTCGTCTTACGAGGCGAAAGTTAAAGACAAGAATTCTTTTGAACTGAAGACAATGTAATAGATTCCTCAGAAAATTGAGATAATTGCGGAAAAAAAAAAGATTGACTCGACGTCTTCAGGGTAATATGGAATGGTCGATGAAAGAAGAACTGATAGAATTCAGTAAAGGAAATCCAAGATTTAATAATTTTACTTTGGATTTACAAGAAATATGTCGGATAGAGGACATAGTCAGATAATATGAATAAGTTGGTTCAGATAACCATACGTCTTAGCAAGTGATAGTTATGTAACAAGCACCAGATCTTTCGGCAGGAAAGAAATTGTCATACGTTTTGGTTTGTAGAAATGGAAATCATGGCTAAAGAACAAGTTTTAACCAGTATGGTTTAATCGAGGTACGTGATTAATCTATATGTCAGACCCTGGAGTTGCCATGAAATTCAAATAAGCTAATAGAATTGGAGATTTTCATAGTAGAGAAAGAGGTAGAAAGGATTTATCTTTCAAGATCTCATAGGATTTTCTAAATTTCGAGGACGAAATTTCTTTAAGGGGGGTAGAGTGTAATATCCCGCTTAGAAGTATCAATTAAACGTGTTAGAACTTCATGAGCAAGCAATGGCAAAGTAGTAATATGAGGCAATGGCAAAGTTGTAAATTGTGGGAAAATGGTTGTTTGGATAAATATGAAAATTGTTCAAGTTTACTACTCATTTCTCTCTCACTCAAAAATCAGAAAATTGCTCTCCTTTTCTCTCCCATTTTCGCCCCACTCACTCACTCACTCATAATCCATCTTTCTTCCCAAAGTCTTGTGATTCAAGCTTCCATCTAGTACTTGTGGAAGTCCTTGCTAGTAAGCCTAGTTTTGGGGAAGCTTGGAATCAAGAAGAAGTTGAAGAAGCATGAAGGAAAGCAAGAAAAAGGCAAGTGATGAGCTAGGGTTTTGAGGTTAAGCTTGGCAAAGATCAGAATCAAGTATAAGGTGAGCTCCCTAGGGGTTTTAGAACCCACTTTGTTGAGTTTTATGAGTTTATAGTATTATGACCAAAGTTATGAACTTTTGAGCCCTAATCCTAATTTGCTAGTAATCCATGATCATTACATGTTGTATTCTGTTGATAAGCATTAGAAATTATCCCTTTAAGTTGTATGATGTTTGGGCATGATTGGATAGACCAAAAATGGTGGAAAACATGTTTTAAACTTGCCCTATGCTGTCCAACTGCAGGTAAAATCGTGTCACGATTTTACAACCGTGTCACGATTTTACAGGCAGGAACTAACACGATTTCTGGGCATGAAATCGTGACACGATTGCCAAATCGTGACACGATTGCCAAATCGTGTCACGATTTTGAGGTGGACAGGATTATGTTGTTTTTCATCTTTACTCGCACCGTTTCGGCTATCTAATACTGTTTCGGACTCAAGGAACAACATGTAATGGTTAAGCATGGCTAGTGAGCATTTAAAGACCTATCCTTGAGATGTTTAGATGAGTTTATAGATGAGGATAGACACAATATTAAGAGAGGGTTACCTTAACCCACAAGCTATCATAGAGATGTTAAGGATCCAGTTTAGGGTTTAACCCTTACCTGGCAATGTTACGGACTCGATTCAGTTTACACGAATCCAAGAGTGAGATAATAGTCAAGTTGGAACCTATTTTAGGTGAACATGATTATAGATGTATTCAATTTGGAATACAAAGGCAATAGGAATGCTTTGGCAATCATAGTTACAGATAAGTTATAGTGTTGGTTCTCCAACGGTTATAGGTGGCTTATGAGAACGATAAGCCAAGAATCATAGATTATAGTTTATACGTTATCGGATTGTTTTGATTACAGTAACAGATTATATGTTCATACGTTAAAGTTAAAGAATTAAAGATCAAAGATAATGGCGTGCTTGCACGTTTTACAGTTACAGTTACAGGGCGTGTTCAGCAGACTCCGGGATTCGCCGGATGGGACTTCTCCGAGAGGGTTGTCCACACGTTTTATAGGGAGTCCGGTGTTAGCCTGATATGATAGGAATTTCACCGGTTTATAGGGAGACGTATCTCGGGGTTGCTCCACCCGGGCTGCCCTCCGTAAAATGAACTCAGATTAATTGTTTGTTCAACGCTAACAGCTAACATAAAACTGCTATCGAACTGTTATATGTTTTATGTTTTATAGTTATAGTCAAAGTTACAGTTACAGTTATAGTCATAGGAAACTTACAGTTATAGTTATAGACAGTTATTAGAAAGTGATCCTAGGTTTTCCCCCGATCACTAAGTTAAAGTTATAGGCAGATTACAAATAAGGTTATACGCAGTCTAAGTTATAGTTACAGGAGGACTTATAGTCATAGGCAGATAAAGACTTGGCGATCCTAGGAAATCCCCGAGATTGCCAAGGTAGGCATGGCGACCCTAGGTTCCCTGTGGTTGCCAACAGTAGGTTGGGCTGGAGCTCACTGAGACATTATGTCTCATCCCATTCCTTCTGGTGCAGGTTTGCAGGCATGTCAGAGGTTCGTGATAAAGTTCTTCATAGAGATGCTGGATGGAGTACAGTTGCTCGTTGTGTATCAGCTCAGGAGCTTGATGGATATAGTATAAGTATTGTAATAGTATTGGATATTTGTACAGACGAGTAAACTTGTATTCATTCATTTGTGATGTATTATTATTATTGAAATTTTTAAATGTATCCAGTATCAGTTTAACGCACATGCTAATATACTAGTTAAAGTTAGTATGGGTGTTACAAAAACCCACGGCCTCAGCCCCACACACACAACCACTCACAACCCACGACCTTCCTCACTCAGCCATCACTCCCACTCACGTACGGCCAACCCAATCACAACAACAACAACACAGCCAAGAACCACCACCTAAAATCACCCCTAACTACACACCATTTGGCCTCCTCCCTAAACCACTACACACCATTCGTCCTCCTCCCTAAACCACCACATACCATTCGACCACCCCTCAAAATCACTCCCAACCACCAAACACCCAAAACCGAATCAAACTCTACCCAAACCCATCACAAAACCGAAAAGCCAACCAGAAACAAACCCAGTAAAAACCGAATCAGGGCCTGAACCAGAACAACACAAAGCTTGCAAACCGAACTAAAACTTCAAAGGTGTTTCTCTTTTTCAAAAAAATTAAATTTAGATCTACTTTTTTTAAAAAAAGATTTGAAAAATCTAATTCGATTTTTGAGAAGAGGAGAGGGTTTGAAAAAACTTTTTTTTTAAAAAAAGAGGAGAACTTTTCTTCTCCGGCGCGGTGGCACCGCCCCCCTGGGCTGGCCGGCCGCCGCGCCGGAACTTTAGCTTCTGGCCGAAGATTGAGAGAAGGAGAGAAGGAAGGAAGAAGAGATGAGAGAGAAAGCTTTCTAAAAATGAATAAAAAACCGGCCACTTCCTTTTTATAAACACCAAACCGGTTCGGTTCGCTTAAACCGGACCGGTCCGGTTTCCTCTTCTTCAGCCCATTTGCTTTGGGCTCAACTCGGCCCACCTCCTTTCTTTCCCTCTTCCCTTCTGGGTTCTTTCTGCACCCCCATCTCCCTACTTCTGCACCCCTTTTCTCTATTTTTTTTTATTTTCCCCTTTTATTTCTTTTCTTGCATTTTTATTTTAGAATTTTTTTATTTCCATGCATTTTATTTCACTGCCTTTATTTTTAGCACATCATGCATTTTCATTTTTTATTTTCCTTTTATTTCATGCATTTTCATTTCTTTTGGTTATTATTAACATATTTATTTATTGCATTTGCAATTTTATCTTTATTTATTATTTTGTTTTTATTCTATTAGAATGTATTTAGGACCAATGTAAAATATAAATGAGAATATGCACTGACACCCACACTTTATTTATTCCGTTTTATGTCTTTTATTTTTTTTATTTATTTCGCTTTACAAAAAAAAATATTAGGTTAGTTTATTTTCAAAAGGATTTCGCGGTGATCCAACGTCACCACGGAAATTCTTCGCATTTAGCTTTTGATTATGCTTTTAATCTTAGTCCATTAAAAGCAAAAAAAAACATGCAAATAATAAAAAACTCAAAAAATCTTTTCTTAAACAAACCTTGATTTTCAATCAAGTGCCCCTTTTTCTTCTTTTATTTTCTTAAATAATCATTAATCCATTTTAATAACATTCAAATCATTTTCCAAAAATTAAAAAACACAAACCAATCTCATTTTGCCACTTGGCCTTTATTTTATCTTTAAAACTTTTTTAAAACCAATAAAAAATACAAAACAAATCAATCGTCATTTTTACCCCGAACTACGAGGTTTTGATCCCTCACGGGTACGTAGGCAAAGGACTTTGTCCTTCCAAATCATAAAAAACAAAAAAACAATTTTTCCTCACTACTCTAATTCATTCTTTTCTTTTAAAAAATAAGCAAGTTATAGCCAAAATAAATAAATAAAATCAAGAGGTTCTCGTAGAGTACTACGAACGTTTAGGGTGCTAACACCTTCCCTAAACGTAACTAACCCCCGAACCCTAAATCTTTCAAAATGTGGTAATTTAGAAATTTTTCCCCTTTTCTTTTGAAAAATTAAAAGTTCAGTCGTGAAATAAAATTAGTGAGTCAACGCTAATTAATAGCTTGATCTCCGAAAATCACCGCGACAGTTTTTGTACTCTGTTGGATTTATTTTTGAGTGATATTTATGATCCAGATACTTATGTATTTATTTTGAGATGTTTTGAGATGATCCGAGATGATTATATGTATGTTGAGATATTCCGCTGTGATATGTTTATTTTATTGATGAGATTTTCATATTATATGTTTAATATGAGTTTTATGAATAAATGTAAGGTTCCGATTGCATGTTAGGTGTTTGTTTATAGTTGATTAGTAGTCTCGGGGATCGGGTCCTTATACTGAAGAATATATCTATAGTGTGTATATATATTGCACTTTCATATTGTAACTAACTATAAATATTTTTTTCAATGATACCTACAATATAACAAATATAAATTCTTATCTTTTAGAATAATACCAATAATATAACATTCTTATAACCAAATATTCTCTATATATATATATATATATTAGACTTAAATAGAGTAAAGATATCCAACATGAATAAAATTAAGTGGAAGAAAAATGAAATATAATATTAAAAAATAAAAGAAATGGTGCCAGTGTGAATCGAAGAGGGTATATGAATGGAGAATAATTCAAGCTTGCCGTGTAAGTAATTCTAAAGTTCTTTTAAACAACTTTTAATCAAAACTCATTTTTTTTCAATTTTATGCATTCTAAAAAAAGTACTTTTTTTTATTAAGTACTTAATAGATATTGTGTTTGACTTACATTCTCTTTAAAATTGTAGAGAAGTAAAAAAAAAAAGTTGGACTAAACGATACTCTAGCTATACAAATGTCGAGAGACGTTGGATCCTCCCCATAAACATGTTGGATCAACAAACACGTGTTGTGATTTTAAGCACACAATATGGAAAGAAAAAAAAAACAAAAATAAATTCAGCAAAGTAACTTCCACGATCATGGCGTGTCGAATACTTTCATTCCTAAATAATAGTTATCAAAACATGACAAAGGGTTTATATACTTAATTTTAAAGTCTACTCTTAACCTAAAACAAACTCAAACTTTTGAAAACTTTTAAGTATCTCTTCCATTGTCTTTAAACTCATCTACATTCATTTACTTACTCGTATTTTTACTTTCAAGTTATTTACATTCAAATCATCTTAACCCAATTGTCCTTTAAATTTAAGCCAGTTACTTAAACAATTAGCCATTAAACCAATTTCACCCATAAAACCCGAATATTTAATCCATAGACATTTGTAAAACAATTATACACACAAGTGAGTCTACATATTAACTTGTTTGGACTCCCGCAGTTCATTGATTAAAGATTAATTTGTGATTGAGATTTGTTTACTTTTCTTATATAAAAAGTACTCGTAAACATGACAATTTGGAAACAACGAAAATGAAAAATAATCTAATTTCATTATTTTTAAAATGCATCATTTCTATCGCAACAGATCACTTCAAATGTATTAAATATTTTTATTAGCAAAAAATTATTTTCAGAAAGCAATATTGCTTCGAAAAATGACGTCTTACTGTGATGACTATATATAGATTGTGTATCCAAGGTTGTCTTAGGTCCACACAAAAAAAGGTTGTCCTACGTCGATAATACTATGTTTGGAAATTAATATTTGTCCTGCGGGAACAACACATGACCCACTCCACTTGTTCATTTCCCCTTTAGACATTCAATTATAAAAAGTTTTCATAAATTAAGAGAATATGACTTGTTCATTTCTTATGTCTTCATTTTTACGGATAAAAAACTCCCCGCTTGCAATGCTTTATAAAATGGGGAAATCTACACGGAAATTTTGGTTGCTGATACAAATTAATATCCCTCTATGAGGCCGTTTGGATTGGGTATTTTAAGCAAATAGATAAGGTTTTATATTAATTCATAAGTCTCACTAATGAAAATTATATTTTCATAAGTTATTTTTTTCATAAACTACATTGACAAGCTCATAAATACAAAAAACTTTATTTATTTACATAAGTCGTTTTGCATAATCTAAAAAATAAGCATATCCAAACGGGCTCTATGTATAAAGATTTGTCATGGTTTGGCAAATACTATCTTTTTTGGGTACAACAAATAATATTTATATGTCTAATATGTATGTACCGATTTTTTTTCATATGGAATTGAAATCATATTTCAATATTTTATATTAGTATAAATGGGTTATTAAGTTTCTACAAATCTAGTCTCACTGTTCTCATTTTCTTCTTCTCAAACCCTAGTCGCACTATTTTTCTTCTTCTTGATTTACCGGATGATTTAGGGTCAATTTTGACCCAAAATCATTTATTTGAATTGTTTTGTTTCTTTTTTGGTTAAACAAGTGATTTCTAAATATTTTCAAGCTTATTTTGTTTTTTTTAATTTCATCGTCTTTGCATGACTATGTTTGTTTTGATTTTCCGTCTTAGCTTGGTGTTTATTTGATTCAGGTTGAAAGATTAGTTTTGAGCATGTGCAGATTCAATCAACGACTTTGGCATCGTCAACGTTCATCACCTTTTTTTCTTTGTCTATCGAAGGGGGGTGATTTGGGGTCAATTTTGCCCAAAAATTACCCCTCCGAATTGTTTTTCCTTTTCTTTTAGTTAAATAAGTGATTTCTCTACATATTTTCAGACTTTTTTTTTGTTATTTCGTCGACTTTGCATGACTATGTTTGTTTTGATTTTCCGTCTTTGTGCGGTGTATTTTTTTTATTTACAGTCTTAGTGTGGTGTTTATTTGATTTAGGTTGAAAGATTAACTTTGAGCAAATGCATATCCAATCAATGACTTTAGCGTCGTCAATGTTGCATATCTGAAGACATGAGTATTCCGAAAACTTAAATATAATCATATTTGTAGGCATATGATCTGCTATTTTAAGCTATTAACATGAATGTTGTGAGTTTGTTCACAGATTTATCCTTTTTCTTTTTAACGACTTTAAATTTGTATTGTATCAATATACTCAATCAATTTGAATCAATGAATGTCGTTTAATTTTGTCAAAAAAATCTCTTATGAGATACATTGAGTTTTAATAAAAGTTGTGATATATATACACACACACACACACACATACACATACACACACACTATGCGACAAATATTAACCATTTTATGGTTGGATCATTAAAATAATATTATATCTCAAAAAAATTAAGTGTAATGGTTTTAATTTTTAATTTTGACCAGAGTTTTTATTTTTATTATAATGACTAGCGAAAAGAAGGGTACTCATGTGTCCGTTTTTCTGCTCTTTTTATTGAGCTAATGCGTATAAATTATGAACGGTATTTTATATGAAATTTTGATTTTGATTAAAATTATAAGTATAAATATTTTTTACTTTCAAATTGTACAAACCCAAAAAAATCATGTTTATCTTTTTCAATAACAACAATAATTTAACAAATATAATATAAATCCTTATCTTTTTAATACCACCAACAAAAGAACATTAATATAAGAAAATTTGTTTAAAGGTATAATTGGAAATATAAAAAATTTAGCCCAAAATCTCTATCCCCTTCATATATAATATTGTTCATATTGTAGTAGGATATTTCATATTTTAATGGGATCTAATTTTTTTAATTATAATTTAACACAATATTATTAAAGGATAAAATAGTTTATATGTAGGGTAAAATAGGTAATGAAAAAGTCAGCTCACACTCATGTATTTTAAACATATTTTCTTTATATTAATATAATATAGATTATGGTAACAATTTTTTATTTTTATAGAAAAAAAGTTGCAACAAATATGAGGGACAATTTAATATGGACATGGTCCAATGATAGACCCTTCTATTAATTTTTATGAAAATATTACATATTTTTTCATTTTATATATTATAAAATTTATTATTTTATCTACCAAAATGATAATTATTTTATTGAAACTCAATGACGATCCACCTTTGAATTTTGTTGATCCATGTCAGAATCTCCATAAAATAAACAATTAATTAGTGCTAGCGTTTATTCGGGTACTTCGTGTCTGTCTATCCATACATTTTATTGTGTTAATGTGTATAAATTACAAACAATTGTTTTATGAAAATTTGTTTTATGAAAACTTGATTAAAATTATTTTGATTTTGTTTAAAAATATAAGTATAAATATTTTGTTCTCACATATTGTAATAAATTATACTTATTTTTTTAATGTCATCAACAATATAACAAATATAATATAGATTCTTATCTTTTTGAACCACACCAACAATACAACAAATATAATATAAATTTTTATCTTTTTGAATAATACCAACATCATAACATTCTTATATGCAAAAAAAGTAAGAGTATAATCGAAAGTAAAACAAGTCGACCTAAGTATATGACAAAAGGTTCATATACTTAATTTTAAAGTCTACACTTAACCTAAAACAAACTCAAACTTTTGAAAACTTTTTAAGTATGTCTTCCATTGTCTTTAAACTCATCTACATTTATTTACTTACTCGTAATTTTACTTTCAAGTTATTTACATTCAAATCATCTTAACCCAGTTGTCCTTTAAATTTAAGCTAGTTACTTAAACAATTAGCCATTAAACCAATTTCACCCATAAAACCCGAATATTTAATTCATAGACATTTGTAAAACAATCATACACATAAGTGAGTCTACAAATTAACTTGTTTGGACTCCTGGAGTTCATTGATTAAAGATTAATTTGTGATTGAGATTTGTTTACTTTTCTTATATAAAATGTACTCGTAAACAGTTTATTAACAAAGAAAAAAAACAGATGTAACGAAGTGGAAAGAATCTATGGCTGGCGAGAGAGAGAGGTAGGGCGAGAGAGAGAGGTGGGGGTTTTAGGTTACGCCTAGCACCACCACGGTGGTGTTCTTTGTCGCCGGCAGTGAGGTTCTCAAGGGGGGGAAGGGTTCCAAGCAGGGTGCCACAAAATGGGGGGATAGGGGAGAATGGTCTGATGTGAGACGGCGGAGTCGGAAAGCGCAGCGACAGGAGGGTTTTCATGGACAAGACAGACAGTGGGATGACTTGAGGATTGAGGATAGATTGGTTTCTACTACACATTCAGGACAGTCTAGGGTTAGAGTTCAATCACGCTCTCATGGCAGACGGGTGCGGTCACGGTCCGGCGGCGCTCAATTGCACTCACGCGGCCGGCTCATGCTTTCTTCTTTCCTCGATCGGTCCCATGGCAGCAGTAAGCGCTCTTGTTCACGTGGACGGTACGGTCATGCACTTAGGGTGCGCTCAGATGCGGCATTTCGGTTGAACAATCAAGGTTTGGGAAGGAATGATAATGGTACAGCTAGGCTGGAGAGGAACCGCGTTTCTGCTGGTGGTTCCTTTAGCTGGAGAGGAACCGCGTTCCTATTTTAGAAGGCAGGGAGGTGTTCTTTGGTTCAACATTAAAACGGTATGTAACCTTTTATTTCACGAATTTTCCTGATGTTGTTTCGCATTTTCATTTGAAGAAGGCGTTTGAGGTGTGTGGGATCCATGAACACCTTTTTGTGGCAAGAAAGCGTAATAACTATGGGGAAGCATACGGTTTTGTGAGGTTTTCAAATGTTCGTGCTGTTGACAAACTTTTGAAAGCGTTGAATGGTATTTATTTTGGTCATTTACGATTGTGGGCTAAGGTTGCAAGGTTTGATAGGGCTGTTTCAGTTGAGAGGGTGGGGGAGCGTGTTGTGTGGGTGGGAAGGAAGGGGACTCGGGTTGCTGCGGGAGACACTCGTGGGAGTTTGGGGAATGTCTCAGGTGCGAAGTCTCGGGAGGGTGAGGGAGAAAAAAGTGTGAATTCCGGGAATGGGAATGTTGGGGAGGTTCGGGAGGGGGAGGGAGAAAAAAGAGTAAGTGTGGGGCTATTGGTGGATGGTGGCGGAGGGGATGCTTTGGCGAGGGAGGAGGTTGACAAAGGGGAGGGCGTGCAGGTTGGGGAAGTGGTGGTGCGGATCAATGGGGTGAAAGGTAGAGGGAAGTCCGTAGTTCCGGTGAAGCGGGTGGCTAGAGTGTGTGATGTTCCCGTTATTCACGAGCTTCCAGAGAAGGTTAATCAGAAGTTGGTTCGGATGTATCGATCCGGTGAGGATGATTTGAAATGGGCTAGCAATGGTGTAGTGGCTACTGTTGTAAATGGAGAAGCTATTCCAGTAATTCAAAACAGAATAGAAGATGCGGGATTTCAAGAGTTAGATGTTATTCCTTTGGGAGCTGATAAAGTGTTTGTGCATAGCAAATCTGTGCCTGATGTTATGTCTATTATTGTGGCGGCCAATGAATTTTTTTGGCATATTTTTTCTAATTTTGTGCGCTGGGACAAACAAGTGGTCACCTTTCGGCGGGGCGCTTGGTTGCGTATTTACGGTGTTCCACTTCATGCGTAGAATTAGACTTTTTTTAAGCTGTGCACCATGGATTGTGGTCGTTTCTTGAGAATGGATGGTTGTACAGTTGATAAAGAACGTTTCGATTACGCTCGTGTTTTGATAGCCACAACATCTTTGGAGGTTGTCAATGTTGTTGAAAATTTATTGATTAATGGTGTGTTCGTAGAGGTGAAAATTATGGAAGAGTGGGGATTCAATATAGGTGAGGATGCTTGTTTGTTTGAAGAAGATGGGGTTTCCGAGGCATATCAGGCTGATTTGTTCGAGGTTCATGCTGATCTGAAACTTAATAATCATGTTGAGGACTTGGTTGAAGATATGGTGGACAAGTTCGTGGAGGAAGCGAGACCACCAGAGACATGCCTGGATGCTCTTTCCAAATCTCCTGTTAGTGTGGAGCAGGCCGCAGGGTTAGATGGGGAGAGTACGGCTTCTTATGTGCCTCCTTCTTTTCTTGGTTCTGACACTTCGGTGAATTTGAATGGTGTTTCTGCTTCCGTTTCGATTAAGTCTTCTCATTTTTTATCAAAACGGATTCGGTGTAAGCGTACTCTTTCCTGTCCGCCAAACAAGGTTCGTTCTGTTGTGTCTGGCCCGTGGAGTATGGAATGGTTGAATGATCATAACCATGGAGATGTGGGCTTAATTTTTTCCTCTAAGAAAAAGTTAAAGAAAAAAGTTCTGTCAGATGTTAATAAAGCTCCTTGTTCTGGTGACACCAAAAAACGAAGACACCCGGGTGGTTTTTTGAAACATTCCATTTTGAATCTCAAAAAAGTAGCTAGGTTACCGAGCAAGGATCGTAATGAGGTGTTAAAAATTTTAAAACAGAAGGTGCGAGAGCGACGTGTTAAAAATCTGGAAAACATGTCAGAGGTGTTGGTTTCTCAAAAGGCAACAGCTAGTTCTTCTTCTTCAGTTTCTGTTAATAACGATTGGCATAATTGGGTCATCATGCATGGTAATGAGAAAGTGGTTGTGGAGGATGCGAGGGGTATTGGTAAATCTACTGGAGTCATTTTTAATGGTGAAAAGTCGAATATGTTTAGTGTGCTCTCGGGAGCGGGGAGAGGGAGGACGGTGAAATCAGATGTGCAGGAGAGGGATGGTGAGGGGTCTGAGGTAGGAGGTTGTTAGGGAAGCGGGAAGTTTGGTGTGGGGTGTGAGGGTGGGGGATGCGGATTATATCTTGGAATGTTCGGGGGTTGGGAGGGTGGGAGAAGAGAAAGGAGGTTAGGAAGGTGGTGGGGGAGAAGCGTCCTTTCGTTCTGTGTCTCCAGGAAACTAAGTTACCGGCTTGTGACAACTTTTTATGTGACTCTTTGTGGAGTTCAGCGCCCTACAATTTCTCCTTTCGTCCCTCTATGGGGGCATCCGGGGGTCTTTTGACTTTATGGGATTCTTCTGAGGTGGAGCTGTGGACGTCCGTTAGTTTTGACCATGTGCTAATGATTCATGGTAGATTCCTTCACTCAAACGAGCATTTTTTCTTGTTCAATGTTTACGCCCCTTGTGAGGCAGGTTTGAAGTAATTACTGTGGGACTCCTTGTCTGTTCGGCTTCAGTCTGTGTTGGGGGAGAAGGTGTGTGTGTGTGGGGACTTTAATGCCGTTCGGCGTCCTGAGGAGAGGCGGTCGGTTAGATTTTATCCCCATTCGATGGATCATCTTCCGTTTAACCAGTTTATTGATGCAAATGCTTTGGTTGATTTACCTTTGTGTGGGCGTAATTTTACTTGGTTTAAAGGTGATGGGTGTTCTATGAGTCGCTTGGACAGGTTTCTTTTGTCAGAGGATTGGTGTCTGGCTTGGCCGAATTGTGTGCAGGTGGCTTCGTTGCGGGGCTTATCTGATCATTGTCCTCTGTTGTTGTCTGTTGATGAGGATAACTGGGGACCTCGACCGTCTCGTATGCTGAGGTGTTGGCGAATTTGCCTGGTTACAGTCAGTTTGTTACTACCAAATGGAAATCTTTAGGTTGATGGTTGGGGCGGCTATGTTTTGAAAGAGAAATTAAAGTTTATAAAAGGGGCTCTGAAGGAGTGGCACACTTCGCATACTCGGAATTTATCTGGTAAGATTGATGATCTTAAAGGTCGCCGTTCAGTTCTGGATATCAAAGGGGAAGATGACGATTTGTTAGATATCGAGTTGGTGGAGTATCACAATATTACCGTGGAGATTCTTTCTTTGTCGCGGATAAGTACTAGCATTTGTTGGCAGTAGTCCCGTTCTAAGTGGCTTCGAGAGGGGGATGCTAACTCCAAATATTTCCACTCTGTTTTAGCCGCAAGGCGTCGTAGGAATGCTATTTCGACAATTTTGGTGGAAGGGGTGGCGGTTGAGGGAGTCCAACCTATCCGTCAGGCAGTTTTTTCTCACTTTCAGTCTCATTTTAGGGCGCGGCATATTGATAGACTGGGGTTAGAGAATCTTCACTTTCGAAGGTTGTCTGTTTCCGATGGTGGTGGTTTGATTAAACCTTTTTCCGTGGAGGAAGTCAGGAGAGCGGTGTGGGATTGTGACAGTTTCAAAAGCCCTGGCCCTGATGGCATCAATTTTGGTTTCATCAAGGATTTTTGGGAGGATATGAAAGATGACATTATGCGTTTTATTTCAGAGTTCCATCGGAATGGCAGATTAACGAAAGGTATCAATAACACTTTCATTGCTCTTATTCCAAAGGTGGATAACCCTCAACAAATGAATGATTTTCGGCCCATCTCACTTGTGGAGAGTTTATATAAAATCCTTGCAAAATTATTGTCGAATCGTTTGAGATTGGTGATTGGCAGTGTTGTTTCTGAGGCTCAGTCAGCGTTTGTGAAGGATAGACAGATTCTTGACGGTATCCTGATAGCCAATGAGGTGGTGGATGAAGCTCGCAAGTGCAACAAAGAATTAATGTTATTTAAATTTGATTTCGAAAAAGCTTATGATTTCGTCGATTGGGGTTACCTAGATTCGGTCATGGAGAAAATGTATTTTCCTACTTTGTGGAGGAAGTGGATGAAAGCTTGTGTCTGTACGGCTACAGCGTTTGTGCTCGTTAATGGTAGTCCTACAGATGAATTTTCTCTTGAAAGGGGTCTGTGTCAGTGTGATCCTTTGTCTCCGTTCCTGTTTTTGTTGGCGGCAGAGGGTTTAAATGTTCTTATGAAAGCTATGGTTGAGGCGA
Source organism: Medicago ruthenica (assembly GCA_018208015.1). Classification (NCBI taxonomy): domain Eukaryota; kingdom Viridiplantae; phylum Streptophyta; class Magnoliopsida; order Fabales; family Fabaceae; genus Medicago; species Medicago ruthenica. The sequence continues at coordinate 80,334,637 of CM031371.1, forward strand.
ATATCTTTACGGGTTACAATATTGGTTTGGGTAATCCCACTTTACCTCCAGTTTGCCGATGATACACTTCTCTTGGGGGTTAAAAGCTGGGCGAATGTGTGTGCCCTTCGGGCGGTTCTTGTGCTTTTTGAAATGATGTCGGGCCTTGAGGTGAATATTCATAAGAGTACGTTGGTTGTTGTCAATGTCTCTGCCTCTTGGTTGAATGTCGCGGCTTTAGCTTTAAATTGTCGTGTGGGTAAAATTCCTTTCTTCTATCTGGGTTTGCCTATTGGCGGTGATCCGCGTCGTCTGGTGTTTTGGGAGCCTGTTTTGACTAGAATCTGAGATCGCTTGTCTGGTTGGCGGAGTAGATTCCTTTCGTTTGGAGGTCGTCTGGTTCTCCTTAAGTCTGTCTTGTCCTCGTTGCCTGTCTATGCCCTTTCCTTCTTCAAAGCTCCATCAGGTATTATTTCTTCTCTTGAATCTTTATTGTTAAATTTCTTTTGGGGAGGGAGTGAGGGTCCTAGAAAACTTTCTTGGATTTCTTGGAATAATATTTGTAAAAGTAAGGAGGATGGCGGATTGGGGGTGCGGAGGATGAGGGAGTTTAACATTGCTTTGTTAGGGAAGTGGTGCTGGAGGTTGTTGGTGGATAGAGGGGGTTTGTGGTATCGGGTGTTGTTAGCTAGGTATGGTGAGGTGAATGGGAGGTTGGCGGTGCTGGAATAAGCCCTAATAGCCAATCTATTTTGATTGGATTTGGCCTTGTATCATGACTTTGATATATATTTATGAATATATATATATATATATATATATATATATATATATATATATATAAGGCATTATATTTATTCTTTTGTTTAGTTTCAAAATAATAAATTCCCTAGAATAATTAGTCCATTTAATGGAGCATTAAGTGTGACTTAACCGTGAGATCCATTAAACGAAAGGACATTATTCTTAAAGTATCCGTAGTCAAGTTTTATTGTGAAATGGGATAACATTAAAGCATAGAGACTATTATGTGGGTAGACTGATGATCACATCTCACGGATCATAGATAAAGAGTTATCAAGTCTTCACATAAGTATAAATATTAGGAGTAATATTTATACTGGATTGACCCACCATGAGAATACTACATAGTAAAAGTTATGAAAAGTGTCATAAGATATTCTCATAGTGATAGTGGTGTATTCCACCCTTTGACCTGAAACCACTATGTACCCTAGATGTAGGAGTTGAGTGCTTTATCACCATTCAAACGTTGTCTATAATAGGATGACTATAATGTTGGTTGATGGGTACTCCATGAATCATGCTGAGGGACATGAGTGACCTAGATGGAATTTGCCCCTCCTACATAACAGGAGAAATGTCTATGGGCCCAATATTGAACTAGACAAGGATGACACGGTCTATGCCTTATATTCAATATAGACATGAGGGCAAAAGGGTAATTATACACATGATCATTATCACGGAAAGGTTTCGTCAGATCACATGACATTCTCGTCACTTGGGTAGCAGTGATGTGTTGCTAGATACTGCTCATTGTTTATAATATTAAATAGGTGATTTAATATTATTACCAACGTTACGAGAACCTATAGGGGTCACACACAAAGGACAGATAGATGAGAGAAATAAATAAGTAAGACTTATTTATAAAATAATAAGTAAGACTTATTAGTAATTAAATAATTAAGTATGACTTATTATTTAATTTATGAAATAGAGAAACGCGGTCCATCGTAAGGTACGGTGTGTTTAAGTGAAATATGGTGCACTGTAAGATACGGTGTATTTAAGTGCTTGACTTGTTGACCACACAAGTGGTTCTATAAATAGAACCCTTGTGGTGAAGCATTACAGACTTTTGTTGAAACACTTAACCTAATTCACAAAAGTTGTGAAACCCTAGCCGCCGCTCTATAAACCCTGTTTTCTCTGAATCTCCGTTGGAATTGGCTAGCACCGGTCATCGGAGAAGTTCTGTTCGTGTGGACTGAATAGAGGCATCACTACGTTGCTTTGCTCATGATCAGAAAAAATTCTGCCACAAAGGTTCTGCTCTTCAAGAGGTAAACACATGAATCCTTAAAGTGTTTAAGTATGTGTTTGATTTGTGATTAATGATTTAATCAAGATCCGTTTCAATGGGATTTGTTCCGCTAAGAGGATTAAATTTTTTGAAAAACGCCTCTTAAATCCCTTCAGGCGGTTGGGGGCCAGAGTGCTTCTTCTTGGTGGCGAGAGGTGGTGAGAATCCGTGACAAAGTTGGAGGGGCGGATGGGGGGTGGTTTACTAGGTGTGTGGTTCGGTCGGTCGGGTGTGGCTCCACGTCATTTTTTTGGAATGATCCGTGGTTGGGTGGGAGCCCGCTGTGTGAAAGGTTTGGGCTTCTTTTCGACTTAGCTCTTAACAAGTCGATATATGTGGCAGATATGTGTGGCATAGGGTGGGGGTTCGATGGGGCGGCGTGGCAGTGGTGTAGGCGGTTGTGGGCTTGGGAGGAGGAGTTGTTAGCAGAGCTTAGGTTATTATTGCATGACATCTCTTTGCAGCATAATGTTTCAGATCAATGGAGGTGGACGCTTGATTCTACTGGAGGTTATTCCGTTCGAGGAGTGTATCAGATGCTCTCTAAACAGGAGGTTCCTACTGTGGACGCTTGGTTGGACCTTATATGGCACAAACATGTACCTTTGAAGGTGTATATCTTGGCTTGGCTTCTGGTTCAAAATCGCTTGCCTTCTAAAGATAATTTGTTCGCTCGTGGTATAATTTCTCTTGAGGACCAGGCTTGTGTGACAGGGTGTGGAGGCTATGAATCGGCTCATCACTTATTTCTCTCCTGCTCGTGTTTTGGACCTTTATGGAGTCTTATACGGGGCTGGCTCGGTGTTTACTCGGCTGATCCGTTCACTGTTCAGGATCATTTTAGTCAGTTTGTGTCTTTAGCAGGTGGTGCGCGTTCTAGCCGTTCTTTTTTGCAGCTTGTGTGGTTGTGTATCGTATGTGTGATTTGGACTGAAAGGAACAATCGTCTATTCAAAAATAAGGAGAGCTCCATCTACCAACTTTTAGATAAAGTAAAAGTTCATACCTTTGGGTGGGTGAAAGCTTGTAATATTAATGTCCGTAATAATTCTCACTGTTGGTGGTCGAGCCCCTTTGTTTGCATGAGCATCGGCTAACCGCCCCATTGGTTGCTTTTGTACACTGTGTGCTTGTATTTGTTAGAGTCCTTGGTTGGCACACCTTGTGCTAATTGAGAGGCTCCGTTTCTGGTAATATATTACATTTTTGCTTGTTCAAAATAAAAAACAAAGAAAAAAAATACTCTTAAACTAAAGTGTTGTTTGACAATTTGGAAACAACGAAAATAAAAAAGGCTCAATAGGTCATTTGGTCCCCTAATTAATTTCCAGTTTTCATTTTGGTCCCATAATTAATAAAATCCATGTTTCGGTCCCTTAAGTTAATCTCTGTTTGTCAAAAAAAATCCACCTCAGTTAAGTTTAACCCCAAATGTCTATGGTTGACCAACATTGTAGGTGGTCCACCATAGACCTTATTAATTTTTTTTTAATTTAAACCATTTGATCTTTTTTAAGAGAATGCTATCATTGGATTATGAAAGTCTACTTTATCTTATAGTGATCCAACAACACCTAATTGTATTTCTTTTTCTTCATCTTCTTCTTTTCCACTCATGAACAAAGCCAGAAACATTTCCAGAAACAAAAATCAACACAAACATCACATGATTAACCTCTAAATTGATGATGGGGGAATAAAATAACCTGAAATCCCTAAATTGATTTCCATTTATTGAAGAACCCTAACACACAAAAAATCACCAAATTGATTTTCAGATTTTCCTTCTTCCTTCAGCAACGTTTTCCTTCCTCCTTCTCCTTCTTCCTTCTTCCTTCTTCGTTTTTCCTTCTTCTTTCTTCGTTTTCTACTTTATTTTTGTTTGAACTCGATGAACAGTAACCCCTTGATGGATCACCTCCCTCCCCCCATCGTTGCTTCCAGTTTTTCAATACTGAAACACAAACAGAATTCTTCCCATGTGTCTACTTTCTTGCTTCTCCCTTGACATGAAAAAAGGTTCTTTTTTCATCTTTTTCTATTAAATAGCCCCTTTTTCAATTCTCAGTTCCATCTTGTAGGGTTTCAGATTCGTTTTTTTCTCTAATTACTACACCACAATCATAACCAACAACAACAATTCTTTAACTCAAAATAAATCCTTAAATCCAGATTCGTTTAACTCAGATTCGTTTTTTTTTTTTCAGATTCCTTCTTTGTAAAATTGTTATGCACTCTGTTTGGGCTTTATTGTATTTGCACTGTACTACTGCTATTTCTGTTCTTCTATATTCTTTGGTTATGATGAGATTATGTGTTGTTGATTTTGACTTGATGAAATTATGAATTTGTAAGTTAAAGATTAAGTAATTTTGAGATTTACGGGTTTTGTAAGTAGAAGAGATGAAAATTGAAAAAAGAATTTGATTTTTTAATTTCTTTTATTTTTCTGGATTTGAAGGTATGAAGATGGATGAAGGGGATGATGTTGTTGATGATGATGGTTGAAGATGATGAAAAAGATTAAGGGAGAAGATGAAGAAATGGAAAAAAAATTAAGTGTTGATGGTTCATTGGAAAGTACAATAGACTTGCATGATCAAACAGTTATCTTTCTTAAAAAAGATCAAATGGTTTAAATTAAAAAAATTAATAAGGTCTATGGCGGACCACCTACAACGTTGGTCCACCATAGACATTTGAGGTTAAACTTAACTGAGGTGGATTTTTTTGACAAACGAAGATTAACTTAAGGGACCGAAACATGGATTTTATTAATTATGGGACCAAAATGAAAATTGGAAATTAAGTAGGGGACCAAATGACCTATTAAGCCAATAAAAAATGTTCTAATTTCATATTCATAATTAATATTTTTCTTTTTTTTTTCTATCGCAACAGATCACTTCAAATGTATTAAATCTTTTTATTTGCAAAAAAATAAAAACATATCATATAAAATAAAACAAAAAGTATTTTCAGAAAGCAATTTTGCTGCGAAAAATGACGTCTTACTGTAATGACTATATAGATTGTGTATCCAAGGTTGTCTTAGGTCCACACAAAAAAAGGTTGTCCTACGTCGGTAATGCGAATACTATGTTTCGAAATTAATATTTGTCCCTGCGGGAACAACACATGACCCACTCCACTTGTTCATTTCCCTTTAGACATTCAATTATAAATATGACAATGTTCAAAAAAATTATACACATAAATTAAGAGAATAGTAAATTTATCTAAAAAAAGTATAGTAAATTTATGAAATATTGCATATAAAATATTTGAATATTTACATGCAAATGTTATTTTAGTAAATCCCCAGCAAGGGTCTATGCGAATCAAGAGTATGATCCTCATCTTCATCTTCAAACTATATTCAAAAAAAACTTTTTCTTATGTCTTCATTTTTACGGATAAAAAACTCCCCGCTTGCAATGCTTTATAAAATGGGGAAATCTACACGGAAATTTTGGTTGCTGATATAAATTAACATCCCTCTATGAGGCCGTTTGGATTGGGTTATTTTAAGCAAATAAATAAGGTTTTATGTTAATTCAAAAGTCTCAATAATGAAAATTATATTTTCATAAGTTATTTTTTTCATAAACTACATTGACAAGCTTATAAATACATAAAAACTTATTTATTTACATAAGTCGTTTTGCATTATCTAAAAAATAAGCATATCCAAACGGGCCATATGTATAAAGATCTCTAATGGTTTGGCAAATACTATCTTTTTTGGGTACAACAAATAATATTTATATATCTAATATGTATGTACGGATTTTTTTCATATGGAATTGAAATCATATTTCAATATTTTATCTTAGTATAAATGGGTTATTAAGTTTCTACAAATCTAGTCTCACTCTTCTCATTTTCTCCTTCTCAAACCCTAGTTGTAACACTCATAATAAGATTGCCTAGGATCTTATACGAGTATTAAAATTTCGTACTGGATACATTAATTTACAATATTGAAAGTTATCTCATAATATTACATCACATAGTAATAATACATCCAACTGTTTACATATCCTTTTTGATAAATATACAACAAAGGTACAACATCTGAATACATGTAAACTGAAACAACAAGAAAACCGGCACGCTCAATCCAAAGCTTTCTCCTTACCCTTGCTGCGTGCAACTTGTGAACCTGCATCAGAAGGAATGGGATGAGACATAATGTCTCAGTGAGCTCCAGCCCAACCTACTATTGGCAACCTCAGGGAACCTAGGGTCGCCATGCCTACTTTGGCAATCTCGGGGATCCTATGATCGCCAAGCTTTAATCTTACCCATAAAGGGTTTTCACCTGATAACTGTATAGCCATGAAATCTAGACTATATCTTGATAACTTAGTGATCGAGGGGACTCCTAAGATCACCATCTGATACCTAGCTGAGGTATATACTGCCTGATAACATAATAAAGTATAAACTGATACATACATGTTAGATGTTAGCGTGTAACAAACATTATTATCTGAGTTCATTTTATGGAATGCCCCCGAGTGGAGTAACCCCGAAGCACATTCCCCTGATAACCAGTGAAAATTCCTATCTGAGGCTAATCACCGGACTCCTCTTATCGTTGTGTGGACAACTCTCTCGAAGAAGTCCCATCCGGCCTGATCCGGAGTCTGCTGAACACAACTTAACTTGCATGTAGACAACCCTCTCGGAGAAGTCTCATCCGGCATAATCCGGAGTCTGCTGAACATGCTAACATAGTCTTAAAAACTTACGTGTGGATAGCCCTTTCAGAGAAATCCCATCTGGCGTATCTCGGAGTCTGATGAACACGTTAACATAATCTTAGAATCTGATACATCAAACTATTCTTATGCATATCTAATGCATTCCCCAAGTACTTAACGTGAGGTTCTTAACCTATACTAAGGTTCAAGCTTATCGTTCTCATAAGCCACCTAATCATGTTGGGTATCTGAACCCCCCTTAGGCCTATCTGAGGCCTTGAATGTACTGACACATTCCTATTATCCTTGTATTCTAACCCGAATACATCTCTATTCCTGCTTACCTAACATAGGTTCTTGACATATCGTTGTCATATGTCATCCTTAAGAGTTACTAACTCAATTGTATCAATTTCTGTTTCCTCGGATCTTTGTTTTGTACTTCCCATACGTTACCTATTTCTTGCTCCTTTATGATTTTTGTCCGTTAAAGACCCTTAGGATGAGTTAAAATGGTGTTCTTTGATTCTATAAAGTTTTTGGAGAAAACGGTTGCGAAAAACCCCGCTTATACGCGCTGGATCACCCGAAACAGCTCAGCTGAAAAATGCTGTTCTTGTGAGCTCGCTATAGCGACGGGATGGTCGCTATAGCGACCTTGTGCCGTAACAAAATGAAGCCTGGTCGCTGCAACGACGGGCTGGTCGCTGTAGCGACCATGACAGTACATAAATTGCTGAAAACTGTATTTTTCGACCACTTTAACTCAACCCAAGTTACCCAAGCTTCCCAACCATGTTAGGACTGATTTTCTATTACAAAATAACTGATTGAAACAAGGATTAGCAAAGAATTGATAACAATTAGGATTAGGGCACAAAAACAATATCTTAGCAAAAACATGAATTACTCATACAACTCACTCTAGGTGGGTTCTAAAAACCCTAGGGAGCTCACCTAATACTGGTGATGATCTTGCTAAGCTTCAAATCCAAACCCCCAACTTGAGAAATCTTCCTTTTACTTGGTTTTCCTTAGCTTTCTCTTGTTCTAATCTCCCAAAGCTAGCTTGCTCATGATTCCAGGAGTTTGGAAGGAAGGAAGATGATGATTGGCAGCACAGGAGAGGATGGCGCAAGTTTAGAGAGAGAGAGAGGGAGAGGAATTCAGCTTCTTAGAGAGAGAAATGATGAGTGAAAATGACATAACTTGCCTTGCCATGCTTATCTAAAGCCTTATGCGTGAAATTACGCTTATACCCTTACTACACGCAATCCCTCTAACACTGATAAAAGTTACGTCTAAGCGGGATATTACACTAGTCGTCACTATTTTTCTTCTTCTTGATTTACCGGATGATTTAGGGTCAATTTTGACCCAAAATCACTCATCCGAATTGTTTTTGTTTCTTTTTTTGGTTAAACAAGTGATTTCTAAATATTTTAAATCTAATTTTGTTTTTTTTTTATTTCATCGTCTTTGTATGACTATGTTTGTTTTGATTTACCGTCTTTGTGCAGTGTGTTTTTGATTTCCCGTCTTAATGCAGTGTATATTTGACTCAGGTTGAAATATTAGTTTTGAGCATGTGCAGATTCAATCAACGACTTTGGCATCGTCAACATTCTTCACCTTTTTTTCTTTGTCTATCGAAGGGGGGTGATTTGGGGTCAATTTTGCCCAAAAATTACCCCTCCGAATTGTTTTTCCTTTTCTTTTAGTTAAATAAGTGATTTCTCCACATATTTTCAGACTTTTTTTTGTGATTTCGTCGACTTTGCATGACTATGTTTGTTTTTATTTCCCGTCTTTGTGCGGTGTATTTTTTTTATTTAAAGTCTTAGTGTGGTGTTTATTTGATTCAGTTTGAAAGATTAACTTTGAGCAAATGCACATCCAATCAATGACTTTGGCGTCGTCAATGTTGCATATCCGAAGACATGAGTATTCCGGAAACTTGAATATAATCATATTTGTAGGCATATGCTCTGCTATTTTATGCTATTAACATGGATGTTGTGAGTTTGTTCACAAAATCATCCTTTTTCTTTTTAGTGACTTTAAATTTATTTTGTATTGATATACTCAATCAATTTGAATCAATGAATGTTGTTTAATTTTGTCAAAAAAATGTCTTATGAGATACATTGAGTTTTAATAAAAATAAAAGTTGTGATATATATATATATATATATATATATATATATATATATATATATATATATATATATATACACACACACCCACTATGCGACAAATATTAACCATTTTATGGTTGGATCATTAAAATAATGTTATATCTCATAAAAATTAAGTGTAATGATTTTTGTTTTTAATTTTGACCAGAGTTTTTATTTTTATTATAATGACTAGCGAAAAGAAGGGTACTCATGTGTCCGTCTTTCTGCTCTTTTTATTGCGCTAATACGTATAAATTATGAACGGTATTTTATATGAAATTTTGATTTTGATTAAAATTATAAGTATAAATATTTGTGACTTTCAAATTGTAACAAACCCAAAAAAACCATGTTTATCTTTTTTAATAACAACAATAATTTAACAAATATAATATAAATCCTTATCTTTTTTAATACCACCAAAAAAATAACATTAATATAAGAAAATTTGTTTAATTGTATAATTGGAATTATAAAAAAATTCAGCCCAAAATTTGTATCCCCTTCATATATAATATTGTTCCTATTGTAGTAGGATATTTCATATTTTATTGGGATTTAATTTTTTTAATTAAAATTTTGTATTGGTTGTGAGTACAATGTAAGGAAACTAGGGTTTCAGAGTTCTGTTTAGGTCATGCCCTGGGAATGATCCCAAGGTTACTATTTGTAGCCTTCACTTGGGCCTATCCGATCATAGTTTTGGCCCTTTACCATTTGGGCCCAAAACTATGATTAGGGCGCCCTCGTAGGCTGTTGAGGGCGCCCCCAAAGAGTGTCCTTCAGGGAGGTCACCTAGGGTTACTTATGACTGTAAAGTGGGCCCTGCGCTCTCCTGGAGGGCGCCCAGCCTTATTCCAAGGGTTCACACCCTTGTCTTTAGGATCTCAAGTCCTAAATGGTGAGATTTACGGTCCACAGCCCAACAAGCACGAGTCTTGGTACAAGGCGAAGTGATTAAACTTTTTACGGGGGGGATTTGCCTATGACCTTTTGCCCAGCAAGTGGGGCTTACTAATCACGAAGCTATATGAAAAAACTTTATGAGTACTAGCCCAACATGGATGCTTGCCCAATCATGGGTGCTCGCCCACGATGGGTGCTAGCCCAACATGGGTGTTTTAACCCTGCATGGGTACTAGCCCAACATGGGTACTTACCCAATCATGGGTGCTCGTCCACGATGGGTGCTAGCCCAACCTGGGTTTTTAACCCTGCATGGGTACTAGCTCAACATGGATACTAGCCCAACATGGGTACTAGCCCAACACGGGGACTAGCCCAACATGGGTACTAGCTCCATGTTTCTGTTTTGAGTGCCTTAATGGGCGCTAGCCCAACGGGAGTATTCATATTAGCCCAACAAGAACGAGTCTTGGGATAAGGCGAAGTGATTAAACTATGTGTAGAAACGGCTCCTTTGAGTAGATTAGATCGCCGCGCCAGGTTGAGGACGCGCCTTAGTGGGATCCGACGGCTGACGTGTTCGCATCGCAACGGCTCTCGGAAATCGTGTCAACTTAAGTGACGTCATCTGCGCGTTTTCCCAGGCTTTTTTACTTTAAACTGAAACGGATCTACTTTTCCTCCTACTTTCAGATTTCTCTTATCCTTTCCCTTTCCTTTACCTTCGTCTTTCTCTTCCAAATCGTTTCTAATCGTTCAAACTGTTACAGTCTTTGTGGATCGCTGTGCCTGCTGTTTACGGATCGTTCGGAGCCCGTGTTCGTTCTCAATCCTTCACTTGTCTAAATCCAGGTAACCCTATTCGATCTCGTTCTTTTTTACGTTAAATAAGTAGTATGGTGGTAATTAGGGAGTGCGATGAGGCGGGTAGGGAGCTATCCCCGGCTAATTCGGAGGAGAGGTGTAGGTTGTGGAGGGAAAGTGTTAGGCATGCGAAGCGGTCAGATGAACCATTGATTGGGTGGTGTTTGATAAGGCCTACTATGGCCACTCCCTTTTGACGGAGTTTTCGAGTGAATCGAACGAGGGTGAAGGAGGGAGTAGTAGTGGGAATTCATCTGACTCTATTATTCATTCTGTTCGCCCAGGTCTGTTCTGTAGGAAAGGAATTTGTTACATGGCGTCTTCTAGCGGTTCAGAGCAAGAGAGTTTCGCCGACGAGGTGCTTCGTTCAGAGTCCATGTACATGGACCCCCAGCGGGTGGCGTTTTTCCGGAGTAAGTTGCATGTGTCCTCTACGGGATTTGATAAGGACGTGGTCTTGGAGCATTGTCGCCCAGGTGAGAAAGTGTGTGTACAAAGGTCGAAGGGAGTGAAGAGTGAGGTGTTTCACATGTATACGGCTGTTTTTGAGGATCTGGGTGTGAAATATCCCTTCACGCCCTTTGAAGTTGACGTACTCAATTGTTTAAATGTGGCGCCTTCTCAGCTGCAGCCGAACAGCTGGGCGTTTATACGTGCTTTCGAGATTTTATGTGAGGGGCTGGGTTACCAGCCCTCAGTTGGATCCTTCTTCACGTTTCACGGCACGAAGGGGGTAGATAAGCAATCTTGGGTGTCCATCAGTGCGCATCCCGGTAAGAGGTTGTTCCCGCCATACGCCTCTCATTACAAGAATTGGAGACAGACGTTCCTTCGGACCTGGGGGCGAAAGGATTGTGAGGCACCTGCTGTGTGGGTTGATGGTAAGCTGAGGTTTCCCATATGTTGGACGAGTGCTCCGGTGTCTATCATGGGATTTGACTATGAGAAGCTGGATGCATACGACCAGGGCGTCGTCTGTTTTTTGGATAAAATGTTACCTATGAACATCCGGGAATTGTTGAATAGGGAAGGGGATGTAGATAGCTTAGACGAGTACCTACGTGAGTCGAATTTATTTATTTATGCCTATACTTTGCTTTTTTATTTTCTTGTCCCCTTAACTTTTCTGCTTCATTTTCTGTAGAGGATATGGCGCCCATGACTGCGGTGGAGAGGAAGAGATACCTCGAGGAAATGAAGGCCAAAAAGGCTGCTGAGGGGATGGCGGCCACTGATCCCGCTGGGCTCATTACCTGCAAGCCGAAGAGAAAGGTTGATCACCCGCCTGAGTTTCAAGCTGAGTCCTTCACAGCGGCTACGCATGATAAAGTGTCGCCCGGGAAAGATGATAAAGGAAGGGCAGCCGCGGAGAAAAAAGGTAAGTTAACGCCCTCTCCTTCCTCGATTAGCGCCATCAAAACCAGTAGGTCAATGCCATCTTTCTGGGATAAAGGCTTTGACTATGGTGCCTATGTCAAGGAGAGGCTGGTTTTCAGTCCAGAAGACGCGGAGGCGGGAAACCATGGCGTTGTTCCCTTTATGACGAGGGATGTGGGCGTTCATTTCTTGCGGTCTATAATGCTTTTGGAGGCGGTGGATCGGAAGTATGAAGAGATGGTGCAGAATGAAGAGGCTCTTCAAGCTACGGTGAGGGCATTGGAGAAAGAGGTGGAGGAAGCCAAGAACGCAAGGGAGAGAGAAGTGCAAGAAGCCAGGGAGGCGGTGAAGCTTCAATGTGATAAACGCATCTCCGATCTGAAGATTGGTTATGCAGCGGATCTTGCTGGAAAGGACGGGGTTACTGCTAAGCTGCAAAATGATGTCGCGACTGGAGCAGAAAGGGAGGATCAGCTTAAGGCTGAGGTTTTCGAAGCAAAGGGCGAGCTGGCTCTGAACTTCGATGCTGGCTTTGAAAGAGCTAAGGCTCAAGTTGCCCTTCTCCATCCTGGCGTCGACATTTCCGCCCTTGATTCCTTTAAAATTATTGTAGATGGCGCCCTAGTGGACGAACCATAATTTCTCTTGTTGTACTTTTTTTATTTATTTCGAACTCAGTACTCTTCTTTCAATTTGTAATGATACATTGTTTTCTTTAAACTTCTCGTCTGTTCCTTTTACCCTCAAATTTATTCATTTTAGAAAGCATCTCTTAGGCGGTGGTCGTTATTAGCGTTCGTTTCATAACAACGTTGAGAATTGCCGGGTTGTTTCTGTTGTACCCTAATTTTGTCCTAGTTTTTTTCAAAACAAAAATCAATACAAAAAGAAGTCAACTTTTATTTTTTCTCCTTTTAAAAAAAATATAATAATAATAATAAAAAAAAGAGAGGTTCGCAGAGCGATGTTATGTCCGCTCTGCGAACACTGAGGTTTATTATCTTTTATTTATCTTTCTTTTTTATTTTTATTATTATTATTATTATCATTATTATTATTGTTATTACTTTTATTATTTTAATGTTTGATTTCAAAAGAAAAGAAGAAGAAAAAGGAAAGAAAACGTGTTGTTTTAGCCAAGAGGAACAAGGAGCAAGTGGCTGCCCTGGGCAGCACTTCATCCCTTCCAATTTCCTCTGCTTCTGACCTTGCTTTCCAGCAAGCTACCTTTCCTGCATTTCTCCCCTTCTCCTTTATCAAAACCAGTCAATGGTTGCTGCAAAACTGCTGCCCTTGGTTGCAAAACTGCTTGCCCGAGGTCTGAAACTGCTGACCCTGTTTCAGCATTCCTTGTTTCCTTCTGTGTACAGCATCCTTTTCCATTGTTTTTCCCCAAGTTCTGCACACACAGCACACTACTTTCCTGTTTGCCTTCTCAAAATCTCCAAAGATCAATCCCAAAGGATCACAAGTTGCAAACAGCCCCTGTTTTCCCATTTTTCCAGCAATTGCTGTCATAACTCAGCCCCATTTGTTCTGAAATTAGCCCAAAGTCTTCACCATGATCACAAGGCAAGGTCACTTCCTTCCTTGTGCATTAAATGCTAGCCAAAGTCTAGGTCTTAGCACACAAAACAACCCTGTTTTAGGGGATTTTCATCATTACAATTGATCTCAATTTGCCTATATAAGCAATGCAATGCTGAAGGATTAAGGACTAGAAATTTTAGAGAGTTCTTGGAGAGAAATTTTCATACAGAAAACACAGTTAGTTTTGATATTCAGAACTGAATCTTTGAGTAAGTCTAGAAAGAATTTTAAGAGGAAATTTTAGAGCAAATTCTGTTTCTTTCTTTACAAACAATCATAAACAAACCAAGCAATCCAAACAGCCACTAAACCTCATACAAAGAGTGAAGAACAATAGCAAAATATCATTGTTGCTGCTGTTTGTATTCATCAACATTTCCAGCTTTGCAAAACCAATCATCCAAAGGTCCTTTTCATTTTCTTGCACCCAAAGCTTTGGGCTAGGAGTTGGTAAGCATTCTAAACATTTTTATCTTTCATTTGCATTTCTGTTTGCATTTGTTCTGCTGTTCCTGTTGACTCAGCAGCATTTTTCTGTATTCTTAGTGTTTGTTTAAACTCTTTTTTAAACTAAAAACATCTTTTGAAACTCCAAAGAAATCTCAAAGTTTGCAAAACACCAAAACAGGAGTGTTTTACTCCTTTTTCTTACTAAATTCGAAAGTTTTTTCACCCCTTTTAGGTTCTGAAATTAGTTCAGAAGCAGCTTCTGAACAGTAGTTCAGAAGCAGCTTCTGAACTCAGCTTCTGAAGGTTTCGCAGTGCGAAGTTATGTTCGCTTTGCGAAAGTGCGTCTGAACTTCAGAGTCTGAAGTCAGCTTCTGAAGGTTTTGCAGTGCGAAGTCCTGGTCGCTCTGCGACCATGTGCTTCTGAACCTCAGAGTCTGAAGTCAGCTTCTGAATGTTTCGCAGAGCCAAATTCAGGTCGCTCTGCGACCATGACAGAACTCAGTTTCTGTTGTGCGCTCTCGTAAAAAAAACGCAAACCTCGAGATGTGTACGAACGCTCGAAAGGTTATGTGAAGTCGCCACCAAAGTTTTTGGTTAAAGGGAACGTTGATAAACCCTTAAGTTTTTTATTTTGAAGGGAAACGATAATAAAACCCTTGACGATGAGGAAAGGATGGTCATCGCAACCATTACCGGGTTCAGGAGTCGATTACGCAAGGGGAAGGTATTAGCACCCCTCACGTCCGTTGTACTCAACGGGAACCTCCTAGTTAGCTAAGGCTTAGAATGTTTTTAACGTTTTGCTTGCATGCTTGAATATGTAAAAGGGAAAAAGAAAATATGATGAAGGGAAAAAAGAAAGTTTTTTATTATTGTGCTTGACAAGATGATGATCTTGCTCCTACGTATCTCCCGGTGCGATGGAGAAATCAAAGCTACGTAGTTCTTTGCTAGAAAAACGTATTTGTTGGTTGTTTTTAAGGAACAATGTTTTGACCGTATTCTTGCGATTAAACGTAGCTTGTGTGCTCGCGCATGGGAAGCTTAAGCGTTTGTTTGAAATCGCGCTTAGAATAGATAAAACATGTCTGTTGGGGAAAAGAGGTTTGAATTGGCCGCGAGAGGCCAAAAAGGCTCAAATGACTCAACCGAGTCGAGAATAGGCTCGATTGATCCAAAGGGATCAAGAAAAGGATTCAATGGACTCAACGGAGTCGAACATTGACCAACAAGACTCAACCGAGTCGAGGAAAGGTTCGATTGATCCAACGGGATCAAGAAAGGGTTCAATGGACTCAAAGGAGTCGAACATTGACCAAAAAGACTCAACCGAGTCGAGGAAAGGTTCGATTGATCCAACGGGATCAAGAAAGGGTTCAATGGACTCAACGGAGTCGAACATTGACCAAAAAGACTCAACCGAGTCGAGGAAAGGTTCGATTGATCCAACGGGATCAAGAAAGGATTCAATGGACTCAACGGAGTCGAACAATGAATCAAATGGTCACGGGGGACCAAAAAGGTTTGAATTGACCACAAAGGGCCAAGAATTGGTTTGGGTGTGTTGGATGCGTTGAAAATAGAACGACGATTGTCCGAACAATGAGACATATGTCAAGCATTCATTCAATCGGGGAATGGAGAGACATACGTCAAACCACTCCTTTTTCATTCAAGTTTTGTTTGAAATTTAAGAAATCCCAAAGTTATCAAAACACTTGATTGTTGAAACTCGATAAAAGTTTTAATGTTCAAATTAGTTGTTGCAACCTATGAACAAGTTTGCTTTGTTTATGTGTGTCGCGGTGATTTTTGGATATCAAGCTATTAATTAGCGTTGACTCGCAATTTTAAGCTCACCACCGATCTTTTATTTTTCCGAGGAAAAGGGAGAAAGTTCGAAAACCCTATTTTTAGAGATCGAAGGTCCGGGGGTTGGTTACGCAAAGGGAAGGTATTAGCACCCTAAACGTCTATAGTACTCTATAGGAACCTCTTGTTTTATTTATCTTTATGCTAAATTAATTATTTGTTTTGTAAATAAATGCCTAAGTGTGAAAGATTAAAGTGAGAAAATTAAAAGAAAGAAAATATTTTTGTTATTTTTATTGATTTGGAAAGACAAAGTCTTTTGCCTACATACCCGAATGGGATCAAAATCATGTAGTTCGGGGTAAAAAGCCGAGTGATTTGTTTTGGTTGATTTTAGAGTTTGAAAAAGGTTTTAGGAAAGATGAGAGGCCGTAAAGGCATAGAAGAAATAAAAGGAGTGGGTTTGATTGATTTTAATTTGAAGAAAGCAAGTTTTGATTGATTAAAGGTTGATTAAAAATTTTATTAAGAAAAGAAAGATAAAATTGACTTTTTTTTGAAAATTTTGATTATAAAATGTTTTTGGTTTTTTGACTTTTTTGACTTTTTATGAAAATTTGATTAGGGTCCTAGGGTCCTGAGACTAAGTTATGCTGAGATATCTAAACGCACCGGATCCCTCAAAATGACGTTGGATCAAGTGAGGGTCCTTTTCCTCGGATACGGTCCAAATTACATAAACGTCCTCGACATAAAGCAAAAAATAAATGTGGTGTCGGTGCATATTCTCATTTATATTTTTATTTACATTGGACCTAGATACATTCTAATTGCAATAAAATAAATGACAAAATAATAAAATTGCATTAAAGTAAATATACTAAAAAGGAAATAAAATAATGCATAAAATGCAAAACAATAAGTAAATATGGTGTATAAAATAAATAACAAAAATAAAATGCAAGACATAAAATAAATATGATGCTGAAAATAAAAAAAATGCAATACATAAAGTAAATATGATGCATAAAATAAAAAAAGAAAATAAAATGCAAGACATAAAGTAAATATGGAGCTGGAAAATAAAATGCAAGACGGAAAATTAAATATGGTGCTGGAAAATAAATAAAGAAAATAAAAATGCAAAGCATAAAATTAAATATGATGCATAAAATAAAAAGAAAATAAAATGCAAGACATAAAATAAATATGGTGCATAAAAAAATAAAATAAAAAAAATGCATGAGTACTAGAGATTAAAAAGCAATAAATAAATTGCATAAAAAAAAATAAAAGAAAATAAAAAAAATAAAAGTGCAAGGAAAAGAAATAAAAAAAAATGAATAGAGAAGAAGAAAGGGGGTGCAGAAGTAATAGGGGGAGTGCAGAAAATAAAAGAGTAGAGAAAATAAAAAAGAAAAGGGCCCAAACAGATTAAATCTGGACCATCTGATCAGATAGAGGGTCCAGATCTAATCAGAGGGAGACAAAGCCTCCAGCCGTTAGATTAATGATCAGAGGTCATAGAAAGAGCAGAACATAGTAAAATCAAGGGGCGAAGCGCATCTGATAAAAACAGGGGATAAAAATGGCCGTTAGATCTTGGATCCAACGGACATTCCCTGACAGTCCACGGAGACACAGAGTACGCGCGCATAGAGGAAAGAAAAAAAAAAGAACAGCATTATAAAAGGGCTTTACCCTTCAAAAGTCATCATAATTCCCTTCTTTTCTCTCTCTATGTTTTTTCAGAAACCAAAAGCTCTCTTCTCTCTCTTTGAGTCACACGGCCAGAAGCAAACCTCCGGCGCGGTGGCTGGCCGGCCAGGGGTGGCGGCGCCACCGCGTCGGAAACCGAAACTCAACCCTTTTTTAAAAAAAACACAGATCTGGACATCCTTTTTGATTTTCTTTTCAAAAACGCTGTTATTTTTTCAAAACGAAAGACGGAGCGTTCAAGATCTAAGATTAAGCATTTCGAAAAAAAATCACTCTCTTTCTAGAAGCTACCTTGCTGTGTTTCGGCTTTGGGTACTGTTATGTTGGGCTGGATTTCGCTTTCCTTCACGTTTATGTTTGGAATGAGTTACGGCTTTGGGCTGGTTGTGGTGGCCGTTCGGTTTTGGTACGTATGTGTTTCGTGATACAGTTTGATTTTGTGGTTGCTAGCTTTTCGTGTTGACTATGGTTTGACACGGTTTGATTTTTGGTTATGGCTTTGAAAACTGATTGTTGGTTTGCGTTTGTGACTAAAGCCTGGCCGTGAGTTCTGTTTTGTGGATTGTTGCTATTTTTGATTTCTGATGTTGGATTTCTGAAAGAAAAGGAAAGAAATGAGAAATTAGGGTTTTGATTTCTGGATTTTGGGTGGTTGTGGTGGCCGGAAGTTGGACTGTGTTGGTGGTTGGTGGTGGTTCTGCCACTGACTATTTCTTGGTACTGTACTGTGTACTTTTTTCTGACTATGAACAGTAATTAATGCCTTAAATAGACCTGGACTGGAATAATGCAATGACAAAAATACCCCTCTGGGGCTTGGACAGATAATTTGGACAAAAAAGGCCTAAAATAAAAAACCTATAAAAACCATAATAATAATAAAACGAAAATAAAACAGAAAATACTAATAATATAAAAAAAAAGTAATTAAAAAAAAGAATAAATAAAAACTAATAATAATAAAAATAAAATAAAAAACGGTCGCCTTCGGAACAAAAATGAGGTATTTTAAAATACCTCCCTGCCGAAATTTCGTTTGAAACGACGAAACTTCTGGCTCAAAAGACGAGAAAAAAGAAATAAAAAAGGGTCAAAAATGGGGTATGACAGATGCCCCTATTTAAGTTTCTTCGTTACGGAGATTTAAAATTGAAATTTTAAAATCGACGGGTCGAAGAGACTTAAATACAGAGTACACCATTTTTGACCAGTTTCAGATGCAATATGAATGTAATGCTATGCATGTGATGCTATGCATGTAATGTTGTGAGTGTTCGCGATGCAAGTATGAATGCAAAACGGCGAAGCTGACTCAATTGGGGATAACAAAACAAAAGGATACCCGAGTCTGTTAAAAGAAACGGGGTTTGACTCCACTGGGGGATAAAATGGTTTCACTGGGGATAAATGTAAGTTGTCTACTATCGCACTAATTCAGAACGATAGCCTAACAAAGACAAAGACTGATGTTACCTACTATCATGTAAATGATAGCTTAAAAAAGGTAATAGAAAGAGACATTGTCTACTATCAACAAAGATGATAGCTTAAAGAAGACAGATGACATCACAGGGGAATATGACATGTATTACCTACTATCGTGAACTGATAGCTTGAAAAAGGTAATATAAGAGGAGACATCGTCTACTATCGTTGTATGGATAGCTTGAAAAAGACAGATGACATCACAGGGGAATATGACATGTATTACCTACTATCGTGAACTGATAGCTTGAAAAAGGTAATATAAGAGGAGACATCGTCTACTATCGTTGTATGGATAGCTTGAAAAAGACAGATGACATGTATTACCTATTATCGTGAACTGATAGCTTGAAAAAGGTAATATAAAAGGAGACATCGTCTACTATCGTTGTATGGATAGCTTGAAAAAGACAGATGACATGTATTACCTACTATCGTGAACTGATAGCTTGAAAAAGGTAATATAAAAGGAGACATCGTCTACTATCGTTGTATGGATAGCTTGAAAAAGACAGATGACATGTATTACCTACTATCGTGAACTGATAGCTTGAAAAAGGTAATATAAAAGGAGACATCGTCTACTATCGTTGTATGGATAGCTTGAAAAAGACAGATGACATGTATTACCTACTATCGTGAACTGATAGCTTGAAAAAGGTAATATAAAAGGAGACATCGTCTACTATCGTTGTATGGATAGCTTGAAAAAGACAGATGACATGTATTACCTACTATCGTGAACTGATAGCTTGAAAAAGGTAATATAAAAGGAGACATCGTCTACTATCGTTGTATGGATAGCTTGAAAAAGACAGATGACATGTATTACCTACTATCGTGAACTGATAGCTTGAAAAAGGTAATATAAAAGGAGACATCGTCTACTATCGTTGTATGGATAGCTTGAAAAAGACAGATGACAAGTATTACCTACTATCGTGAACTGATAGCTTAAAAAAGGTAATATAAAAGGAGACATCGTCTACTATCGTTGTATGGATAGCTTGAAAAAGACAGATGACAAGTATTACCTACTATCGTGAACTGATAGCTTAAAAAAGGTAATATAAAAGGAGACATCGTCCTTGCCTACTATCGGTGTGCGGATAGCTTAAAAAAGGCAGACAAAAATTTTTACCTACTACCATTGTGAGGGTAGCTTAAAGAAGGTAGAATGTAAATGTCAGCTGTTCGGGATGTTGCCGAACTGCCACTGACGACAAGAAACAAAGGTAAGAAACAAAGATGAATGTCAACTGTCCGGGTTATTGCCGAACTGCCATTGACGACAAGAAACAAAGATGAATGTCAACTGTCCGGGTTGTTGCCGAACTGCCATTGACGACAAGAAATAAGGTAAAATGTGCACAAACTGTTCAAAAAAGAACTGCCATTTGGCGGAGAGGGAGTGACATCTCGGGACCAGACACACTGGGGATGACACTTGGGGAAAGAGAAAGCTACAAATTTTTATGATTGATCGATATGGAAAGATATTTGAGGCAAGACTCAGGGTGGTTAATGCAACCATGTATGAATGATATTGTTTTTATTGTATATGCATGAATGTGTATATGCATGAATGTATGAATGCATTAATGAAGACACGACTTGTATGACTGTATGGAGGATTGACTTGTATAATTGTATGAAAGATAAACTGGTATGATTGTTTGACTGATAAACTTGATGAGACAAAAATTGGACGGATAAGATAGAAAGTGACCCGACGTCGCATCACAAACACTCGGTAATCTTCAATGGGGATGATGCCACTGGGGACATGTCAAAACATTGACGGGGTAAAGCCCGACGTATGCAACAACTGATGGGGATTAAAAACTTCTTGGGGAGAACGTGCTAATCCAAAACCTGGTAAAAGAACTGGTGCTTCTCTGGTCATGCTTATTTTTGTTTTGTTTTCTTGTTGTTTGTTTTTTTTGAGTCCCTAATTTTTGCCTGGACCGCCTTTTCAGGTTTTCAGCCCACCGGGAATATTATTCTTTTGTATGCCCCTAATTTTTGCCTGGACCGCCCTTTCAGGTTTTCAGCCCACCGGGAATATTATTCTTTTGTATGCCCCTAATTTTTGCCTGGACCGCCCTTTCAGGTTTTCGATCCACCGGGACGCTCATTTTTGCCTAAGCCGCCCTTTCGGGTTTTCGACTTACCGAGCTGTTTTTTTTCTTTTTCTTTTTCTCTTTTTTCATATATTTCTTTTTGTATTCTTTTCTTTTTTTTTAAGCAATTGACCATGTTCAGCCTGCAAAGTTTATCCGTTCTCAGGATAGCTGTTGACGCTTCCTTCACTTATTCACGAGTTCAAAGAAAATGTGTTTTGTTGTTTGTGCTTTTCAAAAAGACATGAAAAATATTTATGATTTTGAAAAAATGTTTTGTTTCAAATGCTACCATCAAAAAATAAAAAGGGTTTTATAAGCTGAATAAATGAGAATTCCAAATGAAAGGTAATAGGCTCAAATTTATTTAAAAGAGTGGTGACCCGCCAATGGCATGGCTCCACGGATCTTACAAAGTTTGGAAAATGGTAAATATAAATTGAAGGTACATTGAACACAATAACCACTGTTCTCCCTGATAACTTTGAATTCCACTGTTTGGATGCTTCAGATTCAGAGTCTCTTTGACATTTAATGTGCCCCAAGTGAGTAAAGATCAGACCAATGCAGTTACTTTGTCTTTTGATCCTTAACTTTTGCATAGATCGCCTTTTCGGGTTTTCGACCTATCAGGATGATTATTTTTCTGTTTGATGTCTCTAATTTTTGCCTGGACCGCCCTTTCGGGTTTTCGATCCACCGAGACGCTCCTTTTTGCCTAAGCCGCCCTTTCGGGTTTTCGACTTACCGAGCTGTTCTTTTATTTTTTAGACAAAGTGTTTCTTGACTGCATCGGTGTTCACGGGACGAGGGAGCTCATCACCATCCATAGTCGTAAGAGTTAAAGCGCCACCGGATAAAGCTCTCTTGACGACATATGGGCCTTCATAGTTAGGCGTCCACTTGCCCCTGGAATTGGGTTGGAAAGATAAAACTTTCTTGAGCACAAGATCTCCTTCTTGGAGCACACGAGGACTGCCCGTGACACAAAGCATTCATGCGTTTCTCTTCAATCAAGTTTGAACTGATCATATTTGTTTTGACATCATTCAGCCTCTGATAATTTGGCTTCCATTAAGACTTCCATACTGTATACCAAAGGGAAAAGGGGTTGCCCCTGTTGAGGTACGCACTGAAGTAAGATATCCGTGTAAAAGCATTCTGTAACATCTCATGCATGTCCTTGTCGGTGGTTACCATCTACTGCACCATCTTTTGATGTATTTTTCTTTGTTTTCTTTTTGATTTTGATTTTCTTTTGATTTTTGTTTGATTTTTTTTTGCTTTTGCTATTCTTTTTTGTTTTTGTTTCTTTTTGTTTGATTTTTTCTTTTGATTTTTTTGCTATTGCTATTGTTTTTTTGCTTTTTTTTTGCAGCCTCGATGGCACCATTCATCTGGGATTTGATCAGGAATACTGTAGTGTCCAAGTTAATCACTTTCAGTGCTTCTTCATGAGGCCGAATGACGTTCTTTTTCATATTTTCTGTAGCAGAGAGATCTTTTCGAAGAATCCCTTCATCCTCCTCCTCTTCAGCTTCGTAAACAGGGAACTCAAAGTCGGGAGGGAGCATAGGGTTACAGTGTTCAACGGGTTTATTGATGTTCAGATTTACATATGATTGATGATTAGTTTGAGAAAATGAGTGAACAATGCAGATTTTTTTTTGAAATTGATTGGAAGTAAGAGTAAAAATGAAATATTTTTGGGTTTTTTGGGTTACCATTTTCCAGAAAAAGCTAAGAATAATAAAAAACATAGTCGGGAACAAAATGACTTCTTATTTGATGATGGGAATGCATGAAACAAAAGCCCTAAACAAGTTCACTTTCGTCTCGGGCGGAACGAAAGGATTTTTTTTGAAAAGACAAGACAACAAAAACACATCACTTGGACCTATGAGTAACTTGAGGGAATGTCAACAGCGACCTAGTTGCAGTAAACTATGCCATGTGTTACAAGATTAACTGTCACCTTCTTCAACAGGGTGAGCTTCTGAACGATCTTGCACCCAATTAACAGATGGAGTCCCATGGCCAGGTAGTAGATTGGCTTGCACACTGGAGTTCGACTCTTTGAAGGACAAGATGTTAGCCTGGATCAACTTCTGGACTTCGGCTTTGAAGGCATAACAATGCTCAACGTCATGACCGGGTGCCCCTTGGTGGAAAGCACAAGAAAGATGAGGTTTATACCCCCTTGGCAATCTTTCAGGTACCTTAGGAGGTGCCTTAGTTTGAACAAGATTTTTATCAAGCAAAGCGGGGAGCAACTCTGCATATGCCATGGGGATTGGATCAAACTGGGATATCCGCTGAACCTGATTCTGTTGTCGAGGCTGTCGTTGATACTGTTTCTGAGGCTGCCTATGGGCCACCATACTTACCTCTTGCTCTTTCTTTCCTGAAAAGCCATTCCCAAGCCCCTTTGTACTGCTGGCGGCAAAAGCACTTTCCATAACCAAGCGTCCTTCTCGGACTCCTTCTTCCAGACGCATTCCCATATTTACCATCTCGGTGAAATCTGTTGGCGCACTGGCAACCATCTTCTCATAACAGAATTGACCAAGGGACTTCAAGAAGATTTTGGTCATCTCTTTTTCTTCTAAAGGCGGGACAACCTGAGCTGCCACTTCCCTCCAGCGTTGGGCATACTCCTTGAATGTTTCCTTGTCCTTCTGAGTCATAGCACGAAGTTGGTCACGATCTGGGGCCATGTCCAGATTATACTTATATTGGCGAATGAAAGCCTCACCAAGATCATTGAAAGTGCGGATGCTGGCACTATCCAGGTTCATGTACCATTTCAAAGCAGCACCAGTCAGACTGTCCTGAAAGAAGTGGATAAGAAGCTTGTGATTATCAGCGTGCATAGACATCCTCCTTACGTACATCACCAGATGGCTACGTGGACACGAATTCCCCTTGTATTTTTCAAAGTCAGGGACTTTGAACTTAGGCGGTATTACAACGTCAGGAACCAAACAGAGTTCTCGAACATCTTTGCCAAACAAGTCTTTTCCACGGAGGGTTTCAATTTCTTGTTGCATCCCATCAAATTTCTCTTGAAGCTCATCTATCTTATCGAAGGCTCCAACACTTTCGGTTTGAAAGATAGGCTCTGCCTCTTGCTGAGCAGTGTGGATAAGAGGAGCTGAATTAGGAAAGGTGAAGCAATGGTAAAGTGGCTGTTCAATAGTAGTGACGAAAGGCTGAGGAACTGACGCCTGGGCTTGGGAAGCTAACAAAGCATTCATCATGGAGGTCAACTTCTCCATCCCCTCCCTGAGACTAGCTACCTCTTCCCGGAGGTTTTGGTTTTCTTGCTCTAACAGATCCATTCTTTTTCTTTGATGTGCTCGAGTGTTGTGAATGCGAGTAGGCTTGCAATGAACACGCCGGGTCACTTTCTTTGACGGCGGCAGATTAACCTTTTATTGGTGAACAAAATGTAAGACTCGGTTTGGAAACTATGAATGCAAGATGATGCATAATTATGCTTATGCAAAAAAGAAAGTTTTGTAATCGAAGGTCTTGTCGAAGTAATTGTAAACATCATAGTTTGAACGTCTCATTTAAAATATTACAAACACTCCCCTTTTTAGGAACAAAACCAAGGGATATGCTCAGAAGTTCATCAGTAGAAATCTTGAAAAAGTCCCGATATTTCAAACTTGAGGATGCCGAATGATCCCCCATAACGAGTTTGAAAAAAATTCTCCGGACTAGTCACTAAAGATCCTAGCTTCCTTAAGCTTGTCAAATCTGAGCTTTTGAAATTGTATTTCTGAGTGTTTCTCTTTGTGATGTGAAGTTCATTCCTACGATGTTTACAACAAAACTTGTCTAAGTCCTTCGATATTTGATGAAAAAAATGGTTATGAATGAATGCATGTATGCATGATTATGCCAAAGAACGGAGAAAACATGGTGAGGTTAAGTCCATAATGTTGGAGTCAAGGGTAAACACGCCATTTAGTAAGGACTATGGTTTCACATGTACCTGTATCACGGGTTCTATCAAGTTCCCAAAGTCATTGACCACTTCCGAATATTGTCGGATTACGGGACTGACTCCCGGTCCAACAACGTTCGTAGGAAAGTCTCATTTGAGTGTAGTATCGCGTATTGACTAACTCAAGACTACTCTTGATTAGCCACCGCACTACGTCCTAAAAGGCCAAGATGGGTTAGGTAACTAAAGGTCCTCAACTTCATAGGTCACTTAAAAATAGCAATGCCAAACACGACTACTCATGTTGACATGGTACTACTCTTAAGAGACCTCCATTGAGCGGGGTTATCACATGTACCAAAACCCAAGACTACTCCTGGTATGGCACGTTGATTATACCCCATCCTATCTTATGTTTCCCTCAAGTCCGGGTATAGGACTTATCTCACCACTCACGTAAAAAGATAAACACTTAAGCATGTATTTACAATTACAAACAATAATAAAGCATAAAGATAAAGAGAAGCAAGATAGGTTTAACCCACTTAGGATTTTTTCCCCAGTGAAGTCGCCATTTTTCTGTCGCGGTGATTTTTGGATATCAAGCTATTAATTAGCGTTGACTCGCAATTTTAAGCTCACCACCGATCTTTTATTTTTCCGAGGAAAAGGGAGAAAGTTCGAAAACCCTATTTTTAGAGATCGAAGGTCCGGGGGTTGGTTACGCAAATGGAAGGTATTAGCACCCTAAACGTCTATAGTACTCTATAGGAACCTCTTGTTTTATTTATCTTTATGCTAAATTAATTATTTGTTTTGTAAATAAATGCCTAAGTGTGAAAGATTAAAGTGAGAAAATTAAAAGAAAGAAAATATTTTTGTTATTTTTATTGATTTGGAAAGACAAAGTCTTTTGCCTACATACCCGAATGGGATCAAAATCATGTAGTTCGGGGTAAAAAGCCGAGTGATTTGTTTTGGTTGATTTTAGAGTTTGAAAAAGGTTTTAGGAAAGATGAGAGGCCGTAAAGGCATAGAAGAAATAAAAGGAGTGGGTTTGATTGATTTTAATTTGAAGAAAGCAAGTTTTGATTGATTAAAGGTTGATTAAAAATTTGATTAAGAAAAGAAAGATAAAATTGACTTTTTTTTGAAAATTTTGATTATAAAATGTTTTTGGTTTTTTGACTTTTTTGACTTTTTATGAAAATTTGATTAGGGTCCTAGGGTCCTGAGACTAAGTTATGCTGAGATATCTAAACGCACCGGATCCCTCAAAATGACGTTGGATCAAGTGAGGGTCCTTTTCCTCGGATACGGTCCAAATTACATAAACGTCCTCGACATAAAGCAAAAAATAAATGTGGTGTCGGTGCATATTCTCATTTATATTTTTATTTACATTGGACCTAGATACATTCTAATTGCAATAAAATAAATGACAAAATAATAAAATTGCATTAAAGTAAATATACTAAAAAGGAAATAAAATAATGCATAAAATGCAAAACAATAAGTAAATATGGTGTATAAAATAAATAACAAAAATAAAATGCAAGACATAAAATAAATATGATGCTGAAAATAAAAAAAATGCAATACATAAAGTAAATATGATGCATAAAATAAAAAAAGAAAATAAAATGCAAGACATAAAGTAAATATGGAGCTAGAAAATAAAATGCAAGACGGAAAATTAAATATGGTGCTGGAAAATAAATAAAGAAAATAAAAATGCAAAGCATAAAATTAAATATGATGCATAAAATAAAAAGAAAATAAAATGCAAGACATAAAATAAATATGGTGCATAAAAAAATAAAATAAAAAAAATGCATGAGTACTAGAGATTAAAAAGCAATAAATAAATTGCATAAAAAAAATAAAAGAAAATAAAAAAAAAATAAAAGTGCAAGGAAAAGAAATAAAAAAAAATGAATAGAGAAGAAGAAAGGGGGTGCAGAAGTAATAGGGGGAGTGCAGAAAATAAAAGAGTAGAGAAAATAAAAAAGAAAAGGGCCCAAACAGATTAAATCTGGACCATCTGATCAGATAGAGGGTCCAGATCTAATCAGAGGGAGACAAAGCCTCCAGCCGTTAGATTAATGATCAGAGGTCATAGAAAGAGCAGAACATAGTAAAATCAAGGGGCGAAGCGCATCTGATAAAAACAGGGGATAAAAATGGCCGTTAGATCTTGGATCCAACGGACATTCCCTGACAGTCCACGGAGACACAGAGTACGCGCGCATAGAGGAAAGAAAAAAAAAAAGAACAACCTTATAAAAGGGCTTTACCCTTCAAAAGTCATCATAATTCCCTTCTTTTCTCTCTCTATGTTTTTTCAGAAACCAAAAGCTCTCTTCTCTCTCTTTGAGTCACACGGCCAGAAGCAAACCTCCGGCGCGGTGGCTGGCCGGCCAGGGGTGGCGGCGCCACCGCGTCGGAAACCGAAACTCAACCCTTTTTTAAAAAAAACACAGATCTGGACATCCTTTTTGATTTTCTTTTCAAAAACGCTGTTATTTTTTCAAAACGAAAGACGGAGCGTTCAAGATCTAAGATTAAGCATTTCGAAAAAAAATCACTCTCTTTCTAGAAGCTACCTTGCTGTGTTTCGGCTTTGGGTACTGTTATGTTGGGCTGGATTTCGCTTTCCTTCACGTTTATGTTTGGAATGAGTTACGGCTTTGGGCTGGTTGTGGTGGCCGTTCGGTTTTGGTACGTATGTGTTTCGTGATACAGTTTGATTTTGTGGTTGCTAGCTTTTCGTGTTGACTATGGTTTGACACGGTTTGATTTTTGGTTATGGCTTTGAAAACTGATTGTTGGTTTGCGTTTGTGACTAAAGCCTGGCCGTGAGTTCTGTTTTGTGGATTGTTGCTATTTTTGATTTCTGATGTTGGATTTCTGAAAGAAAAGGAAAGAAATGAGAAATTAGGGTTTTGATTTCTGGATTTTTGGTGGTTGTGGTGGCCGGAAGTTGGACTGTGTTGGTGGTTGGTGGTGGTTCTACCACTGACTATTTCTTGGTACTGTACTGTGTACTTTTTTCTGACTATGAACAGTAATTAATGCCTTAAATAGACCTGGACTGGAATAATGCAATGACAAAAATACCCCTCTGGGGCTTGGACAGATAATTTGGACAAAAAAGGCCTAAAATAAAAAACCTATAAAAACCATAATAATAATAAAACGAAAATAAAACAGAAAATACTAATAATATAAAAAAAAAAGTAATTAAAAAAAGAATAAATAAAAACTAATAATAATAAAAATAAAATAAAAAACGGTCGCCTTCGGAACAAAAATGAGGTATTTTAAAATACCTCCCTGCCGAAATTTCGTCTGAAACGACGAAACTTCTGGCTCAAAAGACGAGAAAAAAGAAATAAAAAAGGGTCAAAAATGGGGTATGACAATGTGTGTGAAAAAATGCACAAGTTTATGGAAAAGCACAGGTTTGTGAATAATGCACAAGTTCGGCTCAAGTTGAAAAAGATGAAATTCATGAACCAAATATTGTTCAAATTGGTTGAAACAAGTTTGGTCTAAGAACAAATTTGGTTCAAGTTTAAAAAGATTAACAAGTGAACAAGTTTCTTTAAAAGAAAAGCACAAGTTCGGCTCAAGTTTGAAAAAAAACGAACAAGTTTCTTGTTATTCAAGTAAGCTATTTAAACTTGTAAATTTCCAAGTGTATGCAAAAACCCTTGTTATGTTTTGAACCAAAATGAGTTTTAATCCCCTAAAGTTCTGAATATTCAAGTTAGAACCTCAAAAATTGGCTTTAAGAAGCCTGAACTCAGAATCTAAGTTTTGTCATGGTCGCAAAGCGACCAGAGCTTCACACTGCGAACTCTGCGAAATTTGAGTTCAGAAGCTGCTTCTGAACTGCTGTTCAGAAGCAACTTCTGAACCAGCTTCAGAACCTTATGAGGAGTGAAAAGCTTTTGAAATTAGCAATAAAATGAGTGCAACAACTCAGTTCAAATGTTTTGCAAACTTTGGGATTCCTTTTGAGTTTCAAAAGGGGTTTTAAATCAAAAATGAGTAAAACTTAAAAATGCAAAACTGAGATTGAAACAAGTTGGAATCAAAAGCAAATGCAAACAGTGTGTAAATGCAATATAAACAGGTTGGGATGACTTACCAACTCCTAGCCCAAAGCTTTGGTTGCAAGAGATAGGAAAGGCTTGAAATGATGATGGTTTTGCAAGGTTTAAAATGTTGATGAATGGATGATAATAACACTAGTGTTTTCTTGCTGGAAGGACTATGTTTTTGCTCTAGAAAACTCTATAATTTGCTGTGTATTCAATATGGTTTTCAAGTGTTTTCAATTGTGTAATTGGTGTGTAATCCTTAGGCATAGCATTCCTTTTATAGGCAAAACCAAATCAAATGTCATGATGAAAATCTCCTAGAATCCAGCTGATTTGTGTGCTATGGCCATGCTACTTTGCTTTGCATTTAATGCAAAAGTGAAGAGGTGACATTGCCTTGCAATCTTGGTCAAGATTTTGCCAAATCCAGCCATTAATGAAGCTGATTTTAGATAGCAATGATGATGAAAAAGTGAAAAGCAGGGCTGTTTGCAATTGGGCTGTCCCTTGGGATTAGTCCTTGTAATCTTGAGGGGTTAAGCAAGAAAAACGTGCACTGTAATGTGCAGAGGTTGGGGAAAACAAAAGGGAACATGTGGGCTGGTGTGAGGAAGAAGGAAAGCTGCTGAAACAGGGCAGCACAAACAGCTTTTGGGCAAGCAAAACCAGCTGTGTTTGACTGGTTTTGGGGGAGAAAGAAGGAAGAAAAACAGGCAAGCTGCTGGCTGGCAAGCTTAGGGTCAGTAGCAGGTCAATTGGGAGGGATGAGAGCTGCCCAAGGGCAAGCCAACTTGCTTGGCACATGCTTGGTTGGAAGAATAACCTTCTTACCTTGGCTTTAATGGCACATGTTCAATTTCTTGCTTTGCTGAATCCAAACAGCCACAATTGATAACAATAGCAATAATAATAATGATAGGTGATAATAATAATAACTATAATGAAAACAAATCAAAGAAATTAAAATCTACAAAAATCGCAGAGTTCGCAGAGCAACGGGGACTTTGCTCTACGAAGTCCTCCTTTCTTTTTGTTGACTTTTTTTTTTTTGAAAAAGCTTGGGACAAAATTAGGGTACAACATCTGTGTTTAAACTTCTGAAGCTAGCTTCTGAGATTCTGAAGTGAAGACTCATAATCTGAAAGGTTTGAAACCTATTTTATTCAAAAATATAACAAGTGTTTTTACATATATTTGGAATTTCATAAGTTCCAACAATACATTTGAACAACAAACTTGTTCATTTTTCAAACTTGAACAACAAGCTTGTTCATTTTTCAACAAACTTGAACAACAAATTTTATTCATTTAGTTTCAAAAACAAACTTGAACAATAAGCTTGTTCATGAGTTACAACAACATAATTTGAGTAACAAACTTTTTTATAAGTTTAAACCAAGTGTTTTGCTTATTTGGAATTTCATCAAGTTTCAATAACATTGTGAGTAACAAACTTTTTTATAAGTTTCAGTAACCAAGTGTTTTGTTTACTTTGGGATTTCTTAATTTTCAATAATAATCGTTGAATGAAAAAGGAATGGTTTGACGTATGTCTCTCCATTCCCTGGTTGCACGAATACTTGACGTATGTCTCGTTGTTCGGACAATCGTCATTCTATTTTCAAAACCACACCAAAACCTTTTCTTGGCCCCCCGTGGTCAATCCAAACCTTTCTTGGTCCCCCGTGACCAATTGAATCAATGCTCGACTCCTTTGAGTCCATTGAACCTTTTCTTGGTCCCCCATGACCAATTGAATCAATGCTCGACTCCTTTGAGTCCGTTGAACCTTTCTTGATCCCCCGTGATCAAATCAACCTAACTTTTGGCCCCTGTGGTCAATTCAAAACTCTTTTCGTAAATGAACATGCTTTTATCAATTATAGCGCGATCTAAACAAACGCTTAAGCCTCCCACGCGCGAGCATACAAGCTACGTTTAATCGTAAGAATACGATCAAAAGCATCGTTCTTTAAAATTAACCAACAAAGAAACGTTTTCTAGCAAAGAACTACGTAGCTTTGAATTCTCCATCGCACCAGGAGATACGTAGGAGCAAGATTCACATCTTGTCAAGCACAATAATAAAAACTATCTTTTTCCCCTTTATCTTTCTCCCCTTTATATATTCAAGCATGCAATCAAATTTTTAAAAAACACTTTAGCCTTAACTAACTAGGAGGTTCCCGTTGAGTACAACAGATATGAGGGGTGCTAATACCTTCCCCTTGCATAATCGACTCCCGAACCCGATAATGGTTGCGATGACCATCCTTTCCTCATCGTCAAGGGTTTTATTATCGTTTCCCTTTAAAAATAAAACTCAAGGGGTTTATCAACGTTCCCCTTTACAAATAAAAACTTTGGTGGCGACTCCGCATTTTCTTTCCGAGAGGTCTTATACCCTCGAATAGTTTGCGTTTTTTTAGAGAGCGCACAGTTTCATTTTCGGCTCACGACGTCTTAGAGCCCTCTTTGGGGTTAAGGAATTAGGTGGCGATCTCATTTTCGGCTCACGACTTCTTAGAGCCCTCTTTGGGGTTAAGGAATTAGGCGGAGATTTCATTTTCGGCTCGCGACGTCTTAGAGCCCTCTTTGGGGTTAAGGAATTTAGGCGGCGATTTCATTTTCGGCTCGCGACATCTTAGAGCCCTCATTGGGGTTAAGGAATTAGGCGGCGATTTCATTTTTGGCTCGCGACGTCTTAGAGCCCTCTTTGGGGTTAAGGAATTAGGCGGCGATCTCATTTTAAGCTCGCGACGTCTTAGAGCCCTCATTGGGGTTAAGGAATTAGGCGGTGATTTCATTTTCGGCTCGCGACGTCTTAGAGCCCTCATTGGGGTTAAGGAATTAGGCGGCGATTTCATTTTGGCTCGCGACGTCTTAGAGCCCTCTTTGGGGTTAAGGAATTAGGCGGCGATCTCATTTTAAGCTCGCGACGTCTTAGAGCCCTCATTGGGGTTAAGGAATTAGGCGGCGATTTCATTTTCGGCTCGTGACGTCATAGAGCCCGCATTGGGGTTAAGGAATTAGGCGACGATTTCATTTTAAGCTCACGACGTCTTAGAGCCCTCTTAGGGGTTAAGGAATTAGGTGGCAACCCTCACTGGGGTTCACGCGTCAGATGGCGAACTCATTTAAGACTCGGCGTTGGTGATCTGCTACAGGCCATGAAAGTAAGATAAGCATGTGATATATATGATAATAATAAAAAAGCGGGGCCTCATTAAAAACCCCCATTACTGCGGGGGAAAAGAGTGCCCCTTACTCCTTTTCTACAAGGCTGTACAAAGATGTCGCAATACATAAGATAAAAGACAGTAAAAATTAAAGTGGCTTTGTTGACCCTCTAGCTCGCCTTTGAATTGTTGTGGCGAGTTTCTTCCTGCTTTGTGCTCAGTTCTTTAATCAAACCGCATTTGGCTAGTTTTGCATGGAGTATCAACAAATGAGTACTTATTTCCTCAACCTTCTTGATCTCGTCGAAGTTCGCATCCTCTTCCACAACATTGACATTTGGGTTGGCTAGTTTTGAATGGAGTATCAACAAAGGAGTACTTATTTCCTCAACCTTCTTGATCTCGTCGAAGTCTGCATCCTCTTCCACAACATTGACATTTGGGTTGGCTAGTTTTGCATGGAGTATCAACAAAGGAGTACTTATTTCCTCAACCTTCTTGATCTCGTCGAAGTCCGCATCCTCTTCCACAGCATTGACATTTGGGCCGTTATAACCCGACAAAGGATTGTTCTTCGCACCGGGCCCCTTTTCTTTGAAGGATAGGCTTTTGTTGTTGACTAGCTCTTCGTCCATTGAACTTTCCTTTGGGCCTCTTGCTGTTCCTATGCGCTCTTGCTGAAACTCATCTTCTAAGTTTGTGCTAACGAAGTTCACTTGATGTGCTTTCAGGTTGCTGGTTCCTTTCTTCTCTCTCTGCAGCTTCAAACTGTTGTGGTAACATTCTCGTGCAACTTTCTGACCTGCTCTGATAGCGCCGACTCGTCCATTGTCCAGCGGATATTTCATAATGAGGAATTTAGTGGAAAGATAAGCGTCAAGGACGTTGAAGGCCGGGCGGCCTATGATGATGTTGTAAGAACAGGGCGAGTTGACTACTAAATACCTAATCCTGATGGTTTTGGCGTTGTTACCTGTGCCGAATGTTGTCTTCAATGTGACGTATCCGCGAACGTGTACCTGCTCTCCTTTGAAGCCAGCCAGTATTCCCTTGAAGGGTTGCAGTTGGTCCTCGTCCAGTCCCATTTTTTCAAAAGCAGAGTAATAAAGGATATCCGCGGAGCTTCCGGGATCGATCAACACCCTCCTGACATCCCAATTAAAAATTTGCACAGTAATGACCATGGGATCGTCATCGTGGGGGATCACTCCTCGGCGGTGTTCACCTGAGAAGGCGATATCTGTTTGGCGCTCTGGCTCCTTTACGGCGTGGTCATCGACTAACATTACCTGCCTCACATATCTTTTCCGAGAGGTGTTGGACTCCCCTCCTCCTGTGAAGCCGCCGGATATGGTGTTCAAGGTGTGGCGCTAACCGTCCTTTGCCACATCTTTCTCCCTTTGGGGGTTTTCGGGGGGACGCCTGTCTCCTTCTCTGCTTTCCTTCACGTATCCTCTTAGCCTGCCATTCTGAATCAACTTCTCAATCTCTCACTTCAAGTGGATGCAATCATCTGTGGTATGTCCTTTAATGCGGTGATACTTCACCAGGCTTCCTTGTCGCTTCCCATGATGTTTCCTCTCGGTGGTGGGGGTTCGGGGATGATTCTAGAATGGTACACATCTCTCCAGATTTGCTCACGGTGAGTGTTGAGGGCCGTGAAGGATTCTGGCAGGGGTGCGCGCCTATCTTGGATGTGACGCTTGTATGGCGCTCTGTCTCTGTTGTTGGGTGGATAATAGTTACGGCGATGGTCATAGCCGTAGGGGGCACGCTCTCTGGAATCCCTTGCTTTCTTTTCGGCGTTGATTTCCTCTCCTTTTATGTAACATTCTGCCCTAGACATGATTTCCTCCATGGAATCGGCCGGCTTCTGTGCCAGCGATTCGTTGAACTGTCCAGCACGGAGGCCATTTTGGAAAGCTCCCACAAACAGCTCCTGGTTCGGGTTCACGACTTTAATTGTGGCGTCGTTATATCTTGCAAGATATTCACGAAGGGTCTCATTCGGCCCCTGGCGGACGTTGAAGAGACTGGTAGATGACACCTTGCGGTGGCGACTGGCCGAAAATTGGTGTGTTAATTTGCGCGTCATGTCCTGGTAACTGACGACTGAGAAACGAGGCAAGTTCATGTACCACCTGAGGGCGGCGTCTTTGAAGGTCCCTGCCAGCAGCTTACATTTGAGGGAGTCAGCAGCGCTGATGATGGCCATCTGGGTGTTGAAAGTTGTTACATGCTCCACTGGATCGCTCTTTCCGTGGAAAGACGAAAGAGAGGGCGGCTTGAAGTTTTCTAGGACCGGCGCGTTCCAGACTTCAGCGAAAAGTGGTTGTGGATCTGGATCTACCGACTCGTCCTGCTGAGACCTGTTCCCCTCAGCGTGTTGTTGTTGCTGGATTGTCTCCATTGTCGCTTGCAGAGCTTCGTTGTGGTCGCGAAGCTGGTGGATTTGTTGCTGTAGGGCTTCCAAGGCTGCTGGGTCCGCCATCGACGGCGACAATGATGGTTGTTTGGGTCGGTTATGAAGACTAAGGTTTGTGGTTGAAGATTATCAGTTAGGGTTGAAAATGTCAGGGAGAGGATTGGTTTCTGAACAAAGAACAGGTTATGTTGAACGTTTGATTAGGGTTAGGGTTGAATCGTGGCGGATTCGGAAGTTTTAAGGTTGCTCCTGAGAAATACGGTGGATTCACGGCGTCCTGATGGTTTTTAGAGGCCGCGGATCAACTGCCTTTCTTTCGGAGACGGTAGCTAGGTTAGTTTTACCGTAGCCCCACGGTGGGCGCCAACTGTACTAGCTGTGAGTACAATGTAAGGAAACTAGGGTTTCAGAGTTCTGTTTAGGTCATGCCCTGGGAATGATCCCAAGGTTACTATTTGTAGCCTTCACTTGGGCCTATCCGGTCATAGTTTTGGCCCTTTACCATTTGGGCCCAAACTATGATTAGGGCGCCCTCGTAGGCTGTTGAGGGCGCCCCCAAAGAGTGTCCTTCAGGGAGGTCACCTAGGGTTAATTATAACTGTAAAGTGGGCCCTGCGCCCTCCTGGAGGGCGCCCAACCTTATTCCAAGGGTTCACACCCTTGTCTTTAGGATCTCAAGTCCTAAATGGTGAGATCTACGGTCCAAATTTAACATAATATTATTAAAGGATAAAATAGCAAATAAAATAGTTTATATGTAGGGTAAAATAGGTAATGAAAAAGTCAGCTCACACTCATGTATTTTAAACATATTTTCTTTATATATAGTATAGATTATGATAACAATTTATTATTTTTATAGAAAAAAGTTGCAACAAATATGAGGGACAGTTTAATATGGACATGGTCCAATGATAGACCCTTCTATTAATTTTTATTAAAATATTACATATTTTTTCATTTTATATATTATAGAACTTATTATTTTATCTACCAAAATGATAATTATTTTATTGAAACTCAATGACGATCCACCTTTGAATTTTGTTGAGATCCATATCAGAATTCCCATAAAATAAACAATTTATTAGTTCGTGTCCGTCCATCCACTCATTTTATTGTGTTAATGTGTATAAATTACAAACAATTGTTTTATGAAAATTTGATTAAAATTATTTTGATTTTGTTTAAAAATATAAGTATGAATATTTTGTTCTTTCATATAGTAACAAATTATACTTATTTTTTTTAATGTCATCAGCAATATAACAAACACAATATAGATTCTTATCTTTTTGAACCACACCAACAATACAACAATTATAATATAAATTTTTATCTTTTTGAATGATACCAACATCATAACATTCTTATATGCAAAAAAATTAAGAGTATAATTGAAAGTAAAACAAGTCAACCTAAAATCATATATTCTCTTTCTATATAGTACCGATTAAGAAAAATTATTAACATGGTTTTTTTAAGAGAAATAATATTTATACAACTATTTTATGACAAATTTCTTTCATAATCACATTATATTTTTATTGTTATCTTTTTTTTCTCTCTAGTCTTTGAGTTTTAACCAATAAAAAGAGATAAAAAAAAGAAACTGTGACAGATATCACAGCTATTTTTTTTTTTAAGGATGATTAACATAGTTTAGTACACACATGCACTGTAACCCAGAGTATCGTTAGTCACGTACGATTATAAATCAAATCACCACAAAGTGACATCTCTTCACCACGACCACCAAATTAGGTTGAATCTCCACATCTTCAAATACTTATTTCCTCCAAGCATGACTCTACTTTTCTTCATATATTTTTCCATTTTACCAATTATTTGGCTAATGAATACAAAACAACTGTGCATGCAACTTTTAGAGAAAGCTACCAACTTTATCAGAGTTCAGAAGAATCAACAAAACCAACAATAAGGAACTACATTCAATGAGATGGAGAACAAAGAAAGCCATGTTAATGGCCCATTTAAGTCTTTCGGACAGAGATGCAGTAGAAAGGTGAGGGAACTAAGGGTAAGGTTCTATATCATCAGAAAGTGTGTAAGAATGCTTGTTTGTTGGAAAGATATAGAATAGAGACATAGGTATAAATATAATTGATGAAAAGTTCAAGACATCCCATATGTTATTTTAATTATATGCTCTATGTAGTATTCATATACGTTTGGATCTAAGAAAAAAATTTTTTTTTTTTAAGGAAGAAAAAAAGGTTGTTATCTCCTGAATTAAAGTTGAATGCATATTAATTGATGGTCGTTGAATTAAAATTAGACATTCTGAATTTCAATCTATCTATTTTGGATTAAAAGTAAATCAAAATTATCTACATACTTTTTGAGACGTAAAATTTGAGACTATTTTTTTCTTTTACTTATCTCTATTTTAATTCCAGTTTTTAACTTAACTTGTATTTTTGGTACAATATCTAAACTTTTTTTACTATTTCAGTTTCGGTATAACTAGTTTTGAATCAATTTTCAATATAAGTTTATGATATATAGTGATAACCGGCGGTGGACTAATCATTTAAAGAGATTGGTTTCTATGAACTAGTTTTTTTTTCACATATATTTAATCAAATCATATCATAATGTCACTTTTATAGATTAATTTCTAAAAATATATCAACAAATATTTTTTTTTGAAGGAATATATCAACAAATATTTATATAGCATTATTTGAATAGATGCACGGATAGGAAAAAAAATTACAATGCTATATACCAATTAAATCCTTCAATTTATGTTTACAATATCGGTTCTAATCGACCTATTTTTTTTGGTCAAGATTGATCTTATTTTTTTACTCTCGATGGAGCAATTATTAAGTGACATAAAAACACAAAACCAATAACACCAGGAAAATTAGATATTGTCAAGCAAAATATTCTAGGAAAAAATGGCAAAATATTCACATTTTTCTTATTCATTTGTATTGTCAAGCAAAATATTAACATTTTTTATTTATATTTACGATCACTAAATTTCATGTTACTTTTCTCAATTGATTTTTTATTTTATAAAACCAACATTCTTCTCCCCGATTTGAACGAAACATATCTTAGGACAAAAGGGTATGCTATTTTTTTTTTTTTTGAACAAGCAAAAATGAATTATATTACGATAAACAGAGCCTCTAAATTAGCAAACGGTGTGTCAACCCAGAGCTCAAGGAATACAACTACACAGTTCACAAAAACATCCAAAGGACGGTTAGTCGATGCCCATGCATACAAAGGGGCTCGACCACCAACAATGAATATTATAACGGACATTAATATTACAAGCTGTCACCCACAAATAGGTATGAACTTTATCTAATAGTTGGTAGATGGAGCTCTCTTTATTTTTGAAAAGACGGTTGTTTCTTTCAGTCCATAACACCCACACAGTACATAACCACACAATCTGCATAAAAGAGCGCCTAGAACACAAACCACCTGCTGAAGAAACAAACTGAACAAAATGATCCTTAACATTGTGCGGATCAGCCGAAAAAACACCGAGCCAACCTCGGACAAGACTCCATAAAGGGCCAAAACAAGAGCAAGAGAGAAATAAGTGTCGAGACGATTCAATGCCTCCACACCCTGTCACACAAGACTGGTCCTCAAGTGAAATTATACCACGTGCCAACAAATTATCTTTAGATGGCAAGCGATTTTGAACCAGACGCCAAGCCAAGATAGACACCTTCAAAGGTACCTGTTTGTGCCATATAAAATCCGAACAAGCGTCAACAGTAGGAACCTCATGTTTAGAGAGCATCTGATACACTCCCGAACTGAATAACCTCCAGTAGAGTCAAGCTTCCACCTCCATTGATCTGAAACATTATGCTGCAAAGAGATGTCAAGCAATAAAATCCTACACTCCGCTAACAACTCATCCTCCCACGCCCACAACCGCCTACGCCACTGCCACGCCTCCCCACCGACCCCCCACCCTAAACCAAACATCTCTGCCACCGATATCAACTTGTTCATAGCTAAGTCGAAAAGACGCCTAAACCGCACACAAAACAGAATCCCTCCTAACCACGGATCAGTCCAAAAAAACGGCGTGGAACCAGACCCTACCAGCCAAACAACGCACCCCGCAAACCACCCACCTTCCGCCCCTCCATCCCCGTCATGAATTTTCACAACCTCAAGCCACCAAGAAGAACCACCCCCCCCCCCCCCCCCCCCCCCCCCCCCCCCCCCCCCCACCTCCAACCTCCCATTCACCTCACCATACCTAGCTAACAACACCTGATACCACAAACCCCCTCCATCCACCAACATTCTCCAACACCACTTTCCTAACAAAGCAATGTTAAACTCCCTCATCCGCCTCACCCCCAAACCGCCCTCCTCCTTACTTTTACAAATATTATTCCAAGCAATCCAAGAGATGTTCCTAGGGCCCTCACTCCCTCCCCAAAAGAAATTTAACAATAAAGATTCGATAGAAGAGATAATACCTGATCTTGTTTTTATGGTTTAGAGTCAAAAGTTCAGGAAAATAAAATATTTAATTTTTACGGCTCAAAGGGGTAGCAATTTATCATCACTAACTCACAACGTCGGCTTAAATTGGCTAAGTGTAGGTTACCACTCAATTATGGAACATGGTCTTGATTGTAAGACCCTGATCCCCGCGACTACTAACTAAGCGATAAATCATGCAACACAATTAATCAGAATCTAACAAATCTCCAATAACTCATACAACTTCTCATAATAAAAATTTCATCAACAAATATTACAGCACAGCGGAAATAAAACATCTCAACATAAACATCATCTCGGGTCTCAACAGAAATATCTCAAATAAATACAATCCTCATAAAACTCAACAAGTAAATAAATCTCGGACTCCTAGATCAGAGCACCTAATCTAGACATCCTCGAGGAATAAAAGCGACATAAAAGAAGAATAGGCGTAACGCCATCCTTAGCACAACTCACCGAGCGCTACTCCTCAACCTGAAAGTCTACATCCACAAGGGTTGAACCCACGGATGAGGCGACAATAAAGCCACTAGAGGGTAAGATATACACTCAACAAAAGAGTATAATAAACGCATATAAGTTTCAGGCAAAACATCACACAACATTCAAATATTCATCAACATAAAAAGCCTGGTTATTACTCATGCATAATTCATAAATCATAGCATACTCTGATAATTATATAATTACCAACTTAATTATACATCATCAACAATTAAATCACCATTTCAATTATAAATCACCAACAACACAATTATGAATCATTCCATAATTTTCACACACCAACAAATAACATTTATCACATAAATGCACAAGTTCACACCAAAACATTACCAAACATGACTCATGTGAATGTAATGCGCCTAATACGACTCTACATGTATGTGGTACCATAGTAATCTTAAATCACCCACCAATTTATTCTTGATCTTAAACCGAGCACCAAAGTTTATTCTCGATCTTAAACCGAGTACCAAAGTTCATTCTTGATCTTAAACCGAGCACCAAAGTTTATTCTTGATCTTAAATCAAGCACAAATAACTAACTATGAATGCATGGAATGTTCATGTAAAGACTCGACAATGCACATCACCAAAAATCATGATCTCAAATCATGCTACATTTCATCACCATTTTATTTGCATTATCAAATCAATACATTCCAAAACATAACAACACCACATCACCATTTAAATCACCACATCATTATTTAAATCACCACATAAATTCAACCACATACAACAATCACCAATCTCACATTAATGCATTTCACCAAGTTTATTCATAAACACGTCATTCTTGCATCTAATCACCATAAATCACATAATCTACATTTCATGAATAAATTAAGTAAGGTTACCTCAACCTATTACTACACCACATTATGATTCAACTTCATTCATACTACTCTAACTATTTATTAAGTCTGTTTCGTCAATTATTTAATTTCACAAAATCACCAAGTCTGTCTCATAATCAAACCATATAATCAATCCATGGCAAGCAATCATTATCCATCAATGAGGTCAAAACAGCATCAAAACATCACAAAGGAATGTCCAGGGATGTCCAGAAACGTCCCCCAAAGGCCAAAACACGCAGACGACACTTGTTCACCAACACAGAAAAATCTCGAATCTCGTGGAAACTGATAAACTGCTTGATCTCAGGTCGCAAGCCACTCTCGAATTTAACGCACTAGAACCACCTAACAGAACGGAACAAGTATCGACAGTATTCCACATACATGTCGCATACAACAGGACATTAACCAAGTGTTGGCCCGGACTAGACCAACCAGACTCTGATACCACATTGTAAGACCCAGATCCCCAAGACTAC
Source organism: Medicago ruthenica (assembly GCA_018208015.1). Lineage (NCBI taxonomy): Eukaryota > Viridiplantae > Streptophyta > Magnoliopsida > Fabales > Fabaceae > Medicago > Medicago ruthenica. Next base: position 80,375,976 of record CM031371.1, read on the forward strand.
TAATTAAGTGATAAATCATGCAACACAATTAATCAAGAAGGCGTGGGGATATCTTTCAAAAAAGTTTTTTCAAAAATGTCAGTTTTCTTCTACAGTTTCTTCTGTCAAAACCAACATTTTTTGGGGGCAATTTGTTAGCCTGTATTTTCGACAAAGGATATTAAATGCGGTCATTAAGGTTTGACTGAACACGTGGAAGAAAAGTGGAGTTTTTGGACATAAAGAGTTTCTAAGATTGCGCGTTCGTTCGACATGATCGAAAGAATAAAGTTGGTCGAAAGACATCTCGACAACTCGAAAGTTGGTTGTTTTTCTGAAGAGGTTCCTTTGCAAAATTGTCGGAAATCATGGCAGTTGAAGGGATAGGATTTGAATTTCAAATAGGTTATTCTATGTTATTAGACGTTAGTAGCAGTTATAGTTTGGATAGGATTGTACAGTTATTTCCTTAAGTATAAATAAGAGTTTTCCATGAGGAAAACGGGGTCACAAATCAAATACATAACATTCTATACACTCGAAGTATCCAAGTGACAGCGAGAAAAGAGTCACGAATCATGTATGTTCCTTGTGAACAACCTTTATTTCAAATCAATGCAATTTACTTCATTTTAAGTTAATTCTTGCAATTTATCTTTATCCTGCAATTTCCATTCGACAAGTTCAAGCAATCGAACTTGAAGATTATCTTTATTTTCATACATTCGACGCATATAAGAATCAACAAAAACATGGAGAGACTTTCGAATAGACTTGACACACAATGGCCTGAGATTACTGGTTGATCTCGCAAGTAATAAATCTATAACCAGCGATTGTTTACCAAAAACCAAGGTAAACACTCATACAACTTCTCATAATAAAAATCTCATCAACAAATATTACAGCACAGCGGAAATAGAACATCTCAACATAAACATCATCTCGGGTCTCAACAGAAATATCTCAAATAAATACAATCCTCATAAAATTCAACAAGTAAATAAATCCCGGACTCCTAGATCAGAGCACCTAATTTAGACATCCTCAAAGAATAAAAGCGACATAAAAGGAGAATAGGCGTGACGCCATCCTCAGCACAACTCACCGAGCGCTATTCCTAAACCTGAAAGTCTACATCCACAAGGGTTGAACTCATGGATGAGGCGACAATAAAGCCACTAGAGGGTCAGATATACATTCAACAAAAGAGTATAATAAATGCATATAAGTTTCAGGCAAAACATCACACAACATTCAAATATTCATCAACACAAAAGCCTGGTTATTACTCATGCATAATTCATAAATCATAACATACCCTCATCATTATATAATTACCAACTTAATTATACATCATCAACAGTTAAATCACCATTTCAATATAAATCATCAACAATTCAATTATGAATCATTCCACAATTTTCACACACCAACAAATAACATTTACCACATAAATGCACAAGTTCACACCAAAACATTACCAAACACGACGCATATATATGTAATGCGCCTAATACGACTCTACATGTATATTGTACCATAGTGATCTTAAATCACCCACCAATTTATTCTTGATCTTAAATCAAGCACCAAAGTTTATTCTCGATCTTAAACCGAGTACCAAAGTTTATTCTTGATCTTAAATCGAGCACCAAAGTTTATTCTTGATCTTAAATCAAGCACTAATAACTGACTATGAATTCATGGAATGTTCACGTAAAGACTCGACAATGCACATCACTAAAAATCATGATATCAAATCATGCTACATTTCATCACCATTTTATTTGCATTATCAAATCAATACATTCCACACAAAACATAACAACACCACATCACCATTTAAATCACCACATCATTATTTAAATCACCACATAATGCATTCAGCCACATACAGCAATCAACAATCTCACATTAATGCATTTCACCAAGTTTATTCATAAACACGTCATTCTTGCATTTAATCACCATAAATCACATAATCCACATTTCATGAATAAATTAAATAAGGTTACCTCAACCTATTACTACACCGCATTTTATTCATGATTCAACTTCATTCATACTACGGTAACTAATTATTAAGTCTGTTTTGTCAATTATTTGATTTCACAAAATCGCCAAGTTCGTCTCAAAATGAAACCATATAATCAATCCATGGCAAGCAATCATTATCCATCAATGAAAGGTCAAAACAACATCAAAACAGCACAAAAGGAATGTCCAAGGATGTTTGGAATCGTCCACCAAATGCTAAAACATGCAGAACAACTGATGGTGTTTTTGCTAAGGTCGCTTAGCGACCCTGGAGCTTCGCTGAGCGAAGTCCTGTTTTCTGGGCAACTAGAAAACAGGGTATCGCATACGGGAAGACCCCAAAAATCCCATTTTTCATCCCAATTTACCCAAAATCAGTTTGCAAACAATACCCATGATCAATTCACTTAAATTGAACAATGGATACACCAAGAATCATCAAATTGACATGAAATTCAAAGGTTTTTCGGTAAATTTCAAAGTTCGTCTCAAAAGTCCATTTTCACCAACAACTTAACAAATAAGTTTGTTTAACAACACCAACAGTATTTCATCAAGTTCAACATCACCATAATCACATATTCAAACTATTCCAACAGCAACTTATTCATTTAAGCAGCAACTTACTCATTTTCACTTAATTAAGTCATTTTAGCAAAACACCAACAACAACAACAACAACAACAACAACAACTTAATTCTCATCAAAGCTACACACCCAACATAACGTTTACATGTTTTTCATCATATGACAACAACTTAATCAAAACAGTAGCAACTTAAGCAAATTCACTCAATTAATCAATTTTCTCAAAATCACTTAAATTGTAATTTATTCAACATAATTTCCTGATTTCTCAAACAAAACTCATATTCATGCTCATAATCAAGTTCACAATCAACAAAGATTATTCAATTATCATGTTAATCATCAAGATCATCAAAATTGACAAAGGTATCAATTAATAATAATAAAACATGAATTTTGACATGAAGAAAATGCAATTTCATCAAAGTTTAGCATGCTTAGTTTAATCAACAAAAAGGAGCACGAAAATTCACCAAATCAGCAACAATTAATCATGCAATTAATCATAATCTAAAACACTCAAACCCCATAAGTGCTTATTTAACCCACTTGATGAAAATAATCTCCCCTCTTACCTTAATTCTTCAATTTTCTTGCTACTTCTAGTAGAATTCGCCTCTTTCCCTTAAGCTCTTCTAGTTACCTCTTCTCCAAGCCTCTTCTCTCACTTGCCTCTCAAAATTTTGTGTTACAATGCTTAACCTAATTCACCTCTACTCACTACTAGTGTATTTATAATATGGTTTTAGGGTTACTCCCACTAATGGGCTTAGTTACAATTGTCTCACAATTATTTCCTCTACACTTTTACTTCACTTAAACCCCCCATATTAATTATACACCACTATTATCTAAAATTCAAATTACAAGTTCAAGCATATTTACAAAAATGTCACTCAAGCACTAATAATTCCACTAACCCACCAATCACACATAAATAATCAATTAACAAATATAATTAAATAGATAATAATAATTAATAATAACAAATAAATCTAACGCTAAAAATCGAACGGTTACATTGATCACTTCCATGACTTTGTAGACAAATTTGAAAACGGCGAGATTCATGCACAACAAAAAGTGTATAGTGTAATTACTGATCATTCATTATTTGATACATGTGAGGGTGCACACAACTCGCTGGCTAGGCCAAAAATTGATTCATAAATCAATTAACATGCTTCAATGTATAAGTGGAATCAAACTTTAATAAAACATCAAATTTAAATTCATGTTACCATTCAAGATATTCACTATTAATTTCAACACAAGGCATTTTGAAAAAAACTGTTTCTAATCATGCAAAAGTTTCAGGCAAAATTGTCATTCTAATCATGCAAAAAAAAAATCGGTGCTAATCATGCAAAAGTATTTAATTCACACAACCATACCACAACTTATGCACATGGTAAATCAATAATCATTTGAAGGCAAATTTCATTAAAAAATTAAAATTAAAATTTTAAGAGGTAAAGCTAATTGTTTTACCTTACCTTTATTTTTCAAAGTGAACTCTTTCACATGTACGTTGATTGCAATTATTGTCGTTTGTATGATTGGCCTTCCCCATATCAGAGTAGATCATTCTTTACTATCCATGTCCAAAACTATCAATTCGTCAATCTGGATATGGACACTTTTGAGTCTCTTTCATATCTTTTTGCAGGATCCATTCACAAATGGAAGTTTGGCTTTACTTTGTTTTAATTGCAGTAGTTATAGCAGACTTTGTTTAATACAGTACCTTCCAAATCAGTGGCGGAGCCAAGAATTTTATATAGTCTGGGCAAAATTTTAACCGCAAATTCACATTGCGACATAATATATAAATAGTCATAAATCGAATAGTGTGCTAAATAAGAGAGATGAAACATAACCTGTCAATAGTGTGCTAAATAAAAGTAGGAGGTAAATACCATTTCCGAGACCTCTTTGCGGTGAATGTTCGAATAATATCAATATCATCAAGTGACTTGAATATCTCCCGCTCGGTGTAACATATCATCAAGTCATTGAGCCACACATCGTTGATCTTGTTGCGCAATTTAGACTTGATAATCTTCATTGCTGAAAAAGCTCTTTCAACGGATGATGTCGACACCAGCAATATCAAAGTCAACTCAATGGGTTTGTAGACCAATAGAAATATCAAATGTTTCTTCGTTTGAACCATCTTCATATCCAAACTTTGAACATCTTCACAAGAAGAAAAGGAAGCATGTTTTTTCACTTGAAGTACATAAGTGCCAAGGTGCTCCCTTATTGTTCCACTGTCATCATCAGAAAAGTCTGTATGATAAATATCAGCAAGACGATCAAGCTTATCAACATCAAACTTGGAGAAAGAGTTCTTGGGGCCAAGACATGAGAAGCAATCAAGCACAATGTTACTTCCTTCACTAAAGCGGTGATCCATCTCCACACATATTTTGTCAATAGCAACATAAAATGCTCTTGTAGCACTCCCAAATTGAGTACGAGGAAAACTTGGCAAATTTGGTTGCATTGGACCATTCAATATAAATGCCCTCCTCACTTGGTCTTGAATATCCGGAGCATACACATAAATTTGTTTCCTACGACCTGGATCACGCACAATCTCATTTGGATTAAACTCATTGGCCACATTAGGTGTAGGTTCTTCTACTTCGGCTTCCGGTTGCACAACATTCACATTCTCAATACTTGTTCTATCAACCAAAAACCTCCTCATCTCTGAAATTTAATGATCCAAAGTTAATATAACAATCAAAGTTAATAACAATTAACAATTACCAAAGTTAATTCTGAAGCAGAGTCCCTGCCAACCAAAATAACAATTAAAATTCAAAAGCACGCAAAATTTTATGAACACATTTTCCATCAATGTCAGAAAATGATCATATCAGAATTATCAATCAATCAAAATAACATTTTATTACTAGAAGAGAAATGGGTTATGGGTCATCAGAATTATCATTTATCAATCAAATTAAATCCATGATCCCTAATCTCTAATCTTATCAGAATTATCATCTGAATTAAAATTTATCAATCAATTCCTAAATCCCTAATCCCTAATCTCTGAAAGCCATTACCTAACCTAAGTTATAAATAACAAGAAAAGAAAATAAAGAAGAAAAAAAAACTAAAATTGAAGAGTGAAGAGAAGGAGGAGACGCGAGTTGAGTGTTGAGGAGAGGAGGTAGAAGCAGCCAGTGGTGACTGGTGAGAGAGGCAGAAGCAGCAACTTCAGTGTGGTGTGGTGAGAGTCTGAGAGAGACAGAGCAGAAACGCGTATGAGGAAGAATGAATAAAATTATATACATTATCCTTTTTTCTGAAGTGGGTTAATGGGCTATTGGATTGGGTTGGGCAAAAAACAAAAGAGATTATCGATTGAGCCCGGGCATGTGTCCGGGCTAGCTGGGTGGTGCTGCCGCCCCTGTTCCAAATAAATGATATTTACACTTGATCCAAGATCCACCAAGGTTTTTTGGAAATCTACATTACCTATATCCATAGGTGTTGTTACCTTTCATGGGTTAGCTCTTACATTTATTTATGAATTGGACATTGTGATATGCATAGCCACAATGTCCTCTGCTGCCTTCTTCTTACTCTTTTTATTCACTTCTTCTTTCTTTCTTGATTGAGTCACCAACACATGATAACCTTCTTTGTCTTTGCTAGCAAGCTTTTCTTCTTTGACACTAATATTATCACTCTCAAGCATGAACTTGTATCATCCCTCCAACTCCTTGTAACAATGGTTTTTGTTACCTTCCAGCCTTCATAATATGCAACTATTGTTCCTTCTTTCTTCCTCCCCATCCACAATTGTCATTAGTTCATTACCCTCTATTTTCCTTACAGCATGACATTTCTCATTTGGATTTTTCTCAGTGTGATAAGCAGTGAACGTACATTATTCATGCTTAGCTAAGTTTTCACAAGCGATCCCAATTATACTTCAAGATTTTTAAGTGAAACATCAGTGTTCTTCTGATTTTGTAGGGATGCTTGCCTGAATTTCTTAAGAATCTCCTCAAGTTCTTGTGTTCTATCTAGTTGAGGATTTTTCAGTACTACTGATAATGGTATTTAGGATTTTGGAAACTCTGATTTTTCCCCTCTGGTAGTTGTTACCATATTGATTATTAACGCAAAAAGAGAAACACAGTCCATCCTAAGTGACGATTCATTTAAGTGAAATGCAACGCACCATAAGATGGGGTGCACATAAGTAAGTGTATTAATAGACTCCCTAAGGGGATGAATAGAAAATACACTTCACAAAAATTCAAAAACCCTAGTCGGTCTCTAAACCCTAGTCTCTCTGAAGCTCTTTTTGATTTGGCTAGCACAAGTCATCAGGGAAATTTGTTCATGTGGATGAGTAGAGGAACCGTTGTGATTGCTTAGCTTGTGATCAGAAACGATTTGCCTACAAAGGTTATGTGCTTCAAGAGGTAAACACATGAACATTAAAGTGTTTAAGTAGTTTATTATTGATTTGTGATTAATGATTTAATCGAGATCTATTCATCGAGGATTTGTTCCGCTAAGACGATAAAATTATGAAAAACTCCTCTTAAATCCCAACACTTAATAGCATTGGCAACATTTTTAGACTATAACGAACCTCATGCTATTACATCCAACAATAGTTTATGTTGTTGTTGAAATCCATTTCTAAATATGTGAATTTAGGTGATATCATCAAAACCGTAGTTATGGCAATTCTTAGCATGGACTTATAATGTTCCCATGCTTCATAATGAGACTCAATTGTTCCTTAAGATAATACGCCTATTGCGGTTTTTGCATCATGAACTTTTCTTTGAGTGTAAAAGAGGTTGAAAGATTTATCTTTTAATGTGTTCTAGTTAGTGATCGTTGCAGCAGTTTGATCAAGTTACCAATCCTTGGTTGTTCCCAATTAAAGAATGTGGGAATCGCTTCATGAATATAAGTTTTATTGGAACAAAATTGGTTTGTACAATTTCTCTAAGGTTTTGATGATAACAAAGTATTGAAGAACAATTGGATATGCTAATATTTGTTCAAGTGTGCAGTAACATAGAATATATCCATCAAAGTATTGAACATGTATAAGAGCATTAGAAGCATTAGAGAAACTTAAAAGACTATGGTAGAGCATCAAAGTTTGTATCTTAGAAATTCTAAAAGTCTTAAAAGTATGTTCAACATTGTTTAGTTTACACTACTAATTGTATATCAAGTGTAAGAACAAGTTTGTTTACTTATAAACAAATAGAAGTATCTTGCTTGTAAAGCTTGAGCATCATAAGTCTCTTTCAGTTGTGATTGAGCATTGAAAGTCTCTTGCCTGCGTGTTTGAGCAATAGAAGTCCCCTGGAGTTGTCCTTGAGCATTGGAAGTCTCTTGGAGTTGTCCTTGAGCATTGGAGGTCTCATGGTAGTGACCTTGAGCATTAGAAGTCTCTTGCAAGTGTGCTTGAGCATTTGGAAGTCTCTTGGAAGAGTCCTTGAGCAATTGTAATATGTGAGATTATAGTGAAATCCCTTAGAAGTGCAAGGGGACTGGACTACTCCTGTGTTGTGGAAGGAACTAGTATAAATTGCTTATGTCTGCTCTTTCTCTCTCTCTCTCTCTCTCTCTCTCTCTCTCTCTCTCTCTCTTTATCTTTGTGTTCTGTTATTATCTGCTGTATTCAGACTCTGAGTCAGACTCTTAACCCATCAGACTCTGACCGGTATTAACACTCAGACAAAGAACCCAGAAAAAGCCAACACAATTCAACCCCTCCTTCTTGTGTTTTTATCACCTTCAGTTGGTATCAAAGTACGGTATGTGCTCATCCACTTAATTGTGTCACAGTCAAAGATCCATTGAGAAAAATATGTCTGCTGATAGTGAAACTTCAACTTCTGGGGAGAGAAAACAACACCTCTGACTATAACACTTCCACCTCTGATAAAAACAGTTTCTCAGTCAGACCTTCATCCTTTAATGGAGATGCTGCACAATTTTCATGGTGGAAGAACAAGATGTACAATCATATTATAGGTGTTGATGATGAGTTGTGGGACATCATTGAAGATGGTGTCATGTTTGAAGTTGATACAGAAGGAATTGAAACAGACAAAAAGTGTATGACCCCCGCCCAAAGGAAGATCTACATGAAGCATCAAAGAGTGAGAGGAATTCTGGTGGATGCTTTACCTCATGCAGAGTATACCAAGATTGTGAACAGATCTACTGCAAAAACCATCTTTGAATCACTTTGCTCCACTTATGAAGGAAATCAACAGGTCAAAGAGGCTAAGGCTAACCAATTGGTTCACCAGTATGAGCTGTTCAGAATGAAGGAAGATGAAGATATTGAAACCATGTATTCAAGGTTTCAAACTCTTGTGACTGGCCTTCAGGTTCTGAAGAAGAGCTATATTGTGCTTGATCCTGTCAAGAAGATTCTTATGAGTCTTCCTGCCAGGTTCAGACTCTGACGATGATGAGGTATCTCCTGAACTAGCTCATAAATATTATGTTAAAACTATCAAAGAACTTGTTAGACGTTGTCTGGGCATATCAAAAGCTTTAAAAACCTTGCAAAAATAGTTTGATTTGTTAGCAGAAGAATCTAATTTCTTGGAACACCAAAACAAATATCTGTCAATCCAAAATGAAAATCTCATGATGAGAGATGAATTTTGGAAAAAGGTCAACTTTCAAACTTCAAGAAAATTGACAGACCTTTGACAAAAAGTGATAATGCTCGTGAAAAGTCTATCACTAGTGGTGTTGACAGAAGCAAGATAGCTCCCATGATTTGTGAGGTAAGTAGGAACAAGGGAGAAGAAAGTGGATTCAAAGCAGAATATGTCAAAAAGATTCAGACTTCTGTGAAAACAAAGGAACCTCCTTGTTCTGAATGCGCAAAGAAGGTTCTGCACTCCCATTTTGTTCCAGAAGCTAAACAAGCTAAGGTTCTAAACAAGTCAGAATCTAAGAACTCAGAGTCCAAGGTTCTGATGCAATCAAAACCAAGAACTCTTGAGCTCAGGATTCAAAAAATTTCAAAACTCAAGGCAAGGAAGAGTTCAAGACCAAAACCTTTTAAATCAAAAGTCTTGAATGACCCCAAACCACGAAGCTTGAGGCCTAAGTTTCAGAAGAGGAGAAACTCCTTCAGAACTAACCCCAAAGGACCCATTAAGATGTGGGTAACTAAGAATGACATTGTTTATATTTCAGGTATGCTTAATAGGAAAGCCATTACAATAGAAAAACATTTGTTCCAAACCCTGATCATGAAATAAGGAGGCACTATAGGCTTTGGAGGAAAATATCAAGGGAAGATTGTTGGTACATGAACAATTGGTAACTCTTATATCACTATCATAATGTCTAATATGTTGATGGACTCAAACACAATCTACTTAGACATAATCTGCTTAACATTAGTCAATTCTGTGATAGTGGTTATAGAGTGGTGTTTGACAAGAGCACATGTACAGTCATCATGACTCTGACCAATCCACAGTGTTCATAGGTCAGAGGAAAGGCAATGTTTACAAAATCAATTTCTCCGAACTGGTTGATCAGAAGGTTATTTTCCTTCTATCAGTGAATGATGAGAAATGGCTCTGGCACAAGAGATTAGGACCTTGACTACCAGAGGTACATTATCATTCAGATGTTCTTTGTGGAGCATGCCAGAAAGGAAAGATTGTTAAAATTGCCTTTAAACCTAAAAATATTGTCTCCACCTCTAGACCTCTGGAGCTACTTCACATTGATTTGTTTGGACCAGTTGGGACTGCATCAATTAATAGGAAGAAGTGTGGATTAGTCATAGATGATGACTATAACAGGTGGACTTGGGTAAAATTCCTCAGAACCAAGGATGAAGCATATGATGTGTTTAGCATCTTCTGCACTCAAGTACAAGTTTAGAAAGAATTGAAAATTCTTAAGGTCAGAAGTGATCATGGAGGAGCATTTGAAAATGAGCCATTTGAAAACTTTTTGTGAAAAACATGGAATTTTCCACGAATTCTCTTCTCCTAGAACTCTACAACAAAATGCGGTTGTAGAAATAAAGAATAGATCTTTACAAGAAATGGCTAGAACAATGCTCCATGAAACTAACGTGGCTAAGTACTTTTGGGCAGAAACTGTGAACACAACCTGTTATGTACAGAACAAGATCTATATAAGACTTATTCTGAACAAAACAACATATGAATTATTCAAAGGACGAAGGCCAAGTATTGCTTACTTTCATCAGTTTGGATGTACACGTTACATTCTAAACACAAAGGACTATCTAAAAAAATTTGATGCCAAGGCTCAGAAGTGTATCTTTTTGGGATACTCTGAAAGGTTAAAGGTATACAAAGTGTATAATTCTGAAGCTGACACAGTGGAAGAATCAATGCACATCAAATTTGATGACAAGAAGCCTGACAATAAACTATCAGAGCTAGTTGAAAGTTTTATAGAGATACAGGTATCAGAAGATTGTTGGAACAAAATGTGAACAACTCTCTTTTGAATAGAGGGAGATTGTTGGAACAATATGTGTGAACAACTCTCTTTAAGGTTTTGATGATAACAAAGTGTTAAAAAGAAAATTGGTATTGCTAATGCTTTGTTCTAAGTTATGCAGAACCATGTTCTTAATGATTGGCATTTGATAATGGTTATGGAAGAACAAGCTAAGAGCAAGAAGGAAAGCTTAGAAGCTATGTTGCAAGTTTGAAGGAAAACTGGGTCTGAGGCTGAGTCTGAAGACTGAGTCTGAAGGGTGCGTCTGAAGGCTGAGTCTGAGGGTCAACGAAAGTCAACGTCTGAAGGCTGAGTTTGAGGGTCAACGAAAGTCAACGTCTGAAGGGAGTGTCTGATGAACAGTGCTTCTGAAGGTCAACAAAAGTCAACGTCTGAAGGGAGCGTCTGATGAACAGTGCGTCTGATGAACAGTGTGTCTGATGCACAGTGCTTCTGAAACCCTGCTTCTGAAGTACTGTTCCTGAAGAAGCTTCTGAAGTCTGACGTGGAAAGTTTCCTTCAGCATTTAATGCCTGCAAATGTCAGAACAGCTCTTTGCAATTGGTTGCCTCCTTCTCAGAAACATTCCCCAGCTTTTAAGGAATGTTTTCAAACTTTGTGTGCTCTGTTTTCACGCACACAAACTCAGCTGACCTAGTCCTCAATTTGCAACGGCTCTTTGCTAATTTTATGGGCAATCTTAACAGCTCTATTATCATCTATAAAAGGGTAATGATTTGAAGAGAATTGGCTAAGACTTTGTACAGAAAAACAACCTGCAACCTGAACTGCAAACTTGCTCTGTTTTACGTTTTCTGTCACAAATTAACTTAAGAATTCTTACAATTGTTTATCCTAGAATTTCTTAAGTGTTAGAGTCTCAATTGAGTTGTATTAAGTGAATACCTCTGATATTTGATCAAGTGTTCAACCCAAACTTACTTTCTTTGTAATTCAGTTTGGTTCAAGTCTTAGCCTGCGTGCTGAGCATCTAAAGTCTCATTACTGTGTGTTCTGAGCAGGGAAGTCTCATTACTTTGTGTTCTGAGCAAGGAAGTCTCATTACTTTGTGTTCTGAGCAGGGAAGTCTCATTACTGTGTGTTCTGAGCATTAGAAGTCTCTTACTAGATGTTTGAGCATTGAAGTCTCATTACTTTGTGTTCTGAGCAATTGTAATCAGTTTGATTATAGTTAAATCTCCTGTAAGTGACAGGGGGACTAGACTACTTCCAACTTGTGGAAGGAACTAGTATAAAAATCATTGTGTCCTTCTTCCCTTCTCTCTTTTAAGCTTTAATCCGCTGCATTAACAAACTCTGAAAAGGGTTCAGAACTGATCAACATTAGGTTCTGAACTTAACTTAAGCTTTAGAAGATAGAAAAAGGAAAAACTGTCCACACACAATTCAACCCTCCCCCTCTTGTGTGTTTTTCTCACCTTCAGTTGGTATCAGAGCTCCCATTCTGATATTCAATCACTTAACAGTGAGTCAGTTTTGATCCTGAGAAAAACATGGCATCTGGAAATTATGGTGAATCTACATCCAGAAGTGGTGGTGGTGGCTATGGTACTGAAAACAAGAAATCTCACTCACACAATAAACCCCCTATGTTTAGTGGTGATGCTGAGAAATTCTCTTGGTGGAAAAGCAAAATGTACAGCCACATTATTGGAATTGATGATTCATTATGGGATATAATTGAAGATGGAATCTCCATACCAGTTGATGAAGAAGGAGTGGCTCTGAACAGAAGAGGTCTCACTGATGCTGAAAGAAAGATATACAGAAAGCATCATCATGTGAGAGGTATCATTGTGGATTCTATGCCTCACAGTGAATACCTGAAGCTGAGTGACAAATCTACAGCAAAAGCCATCTTCACCTCTTTATGCTCCAATTATGAGTGGAATAAGAAGGTCAGAGAAGCAAAGGCCAACATTCTGGTTCAGCAGTATGAAATGTTCAGAATGCAGGAGGATGAAAACATTGAGGCTATGCTTCTCAAGGTTTCAGACTCTAGTTTCTGGACTTCAGATTCTAAAGAAAAGTTACACTATTGCTGATCATGTGAACAAGATTCTCAGAAGCCTGCCATCTCAATGGAGACCTAAGGTGACTGCTATTGAGAAAGCTAAAGATTGAAATACTTTAAGTATTGAAGATCTTATAAGCTCTCTCAAGGTGCATGAACTGGGACTCAATAAAGATGAACCAGTTAGAAGTTCTGAGTCTGTAGCACTTAAATCCAAAGGGAAGCTTTCAATAGCTCTAAAAGCTTTAGAATCTGATGAAGAATTTTCTGAGGAAAGTTCTGAAGAGGATTCAGAAGCTGAGGAGCTAGAAGTGCTTTCGAAAAGAATTAAGTTCTTGCTGCAAAGACAAAAGAAATCTTCTAACAAGAGCAGCAACTTCAAGGGATCTAGTTCCAAGAAGGATGAACAAAAGGACTGCTCAAATTGCAAGAGAATTGGTCATTTCAAATCTGAATGTCCTGAGTTTCAGAAGTACAAATCCAGAAAGAACAGTTCAAGATCAGGCAAAGACAGATTCAGAAAAAGCCTTATGGCTACATGGATTGATCTTGACCAAGAATCAGATTCTGAAGATGAAAATGAAGATGAAGAAGCTAACCTGGGTTTGGTAGCATTAGTATCATCTGATGAGGAATCTGGATCAGAATCTGACAAGGAAAATGAAGCTGAATCCAATTTGAACTTGGTTGCAAATGTATGTTCTGATACAGAATCAGATTCAGGTTCAGACTTTGAAAATGAGGTATTTTCTGAACTCACTAGATCTGATCTTATTGATACAGTTAAGGAACTTATGAACAACCTCAGAAGCAAGTTAAATCAATTTAAATCTTTGAAAAAGAAAAATAACTTGCTGGCTGATGAGAATCTTAAACTTCAGAATCATATCAATGAAATTGATGAAGAAGTTAAGGAACTCAGAGGAATAGTTCATAAGAAGCCTAATAAAATTCCAAATGATCATGAAATTGCTCTTCAGAATTTTATCATAACTGGAATCAACAGAAGCAAGATTGCTTCTATGATTTATAATATCAGCAGAAATAAAGGAGAAGGAATTGGTTTCAAAAATGATTCATTTAATTTTTCAAATGAAACAAACTTTCTATCTTGTTCTGATGATAGTATAAAAGGCACTAAGGTATTGTTTGTACCTGCATCTGGTAATTCTGAGAAGCAGAATTTAGCAGAAACTGAGAATGCTAAGTCTGAAGTTCTGAACTACTCAGAGTCTGAAGCTTCTGACCCTAAGGGAAAGATGAAGGCTGAAGTTAAAACTTTGCCAAAATCTAAACCAAAAGGTCCTAAGTCTAAGACCTTGAGAAAATCAGACTCTAAACCTGAAAAGGTTCAAAGTCTGAAGAGTTCAGAACCTGAGACAAGCAAGTCTCAGAATCTGGGAACTTCAGACTCTAATTTTCAAAAGGCTGTGTCTAATAAATCAGTTTATACAAAACCTTTTCAAAACCAGAATGTCAGGCAAAGCAAACAAAAGAAAGTAAATATGTCATGCAATTCTGATTATATTAAGAAAGGTCAGAAAGTCTGCCTTGTGTCTGAAGCAAACAAAACTGCAGTTCTTAACAACTCAGAACCTTCTACTTCTGAATCCAAGATTCTAAACAAATCAGAATCAAAGACTCTTAAGTCTAAAGTTCTGAAGAAATCAGAACTCAAGTGTTCAATGGTTCAAACTCTGAACAACTCAGAACCAAAGACCTTCAAGTCTCAGGTTCTGAAGAAATCTGAGTCAAGACCATTGAAAACTCAGGTTCTGAAGAACTCAGTTTATAAAACCAAGACTTATTCAAGATTAAAGGATTCACATCCAAAGTATCTGAACAAGTCTGAGTTCAATAGCTCAAGACATAAGTTGCAAAAGGATAAACCTTTCAGGACTAACCCAAGAGGACCCATAAAGATATGGGTACCTAGGTCAGAAATTATTTCTGTTGCAGATATGCTGAACAGCCAAAGAAAAGAGAAATTCTAGTACCTGGGCAGTGGCTGCTAGCAATGCATGACATAAAACAAGTCTATGTTCCAAACCTTGATCATGAAAGAGGGAGGAAATGTGGAATCTGGAGGAAACCACAAGGACTTGATCACTGATACTGAGATTCAGCTCTCAGAGGACACTTCAGAATCTGAACCAGAACCTGCACCAGAACCTGAGTCTGAAGTGAGTCCAATAGCTGAAAAGAGCCTCTCAGAAGCTGATACTTCTCCTAAAGCATATCAAGAACATTGCTGGAACAAAAATGGTTGTTCAGCAACAAATGAACAAAGAGAAGTAGATCAGAAGCTCTACTGAGGTATGTTTAGTTCTCAGTTATACTTAATAGATTCTACATGAATTGGGAAACTATCAGATTCATGAAAACAACATAACCTTCTTTGTGATAATATTGCTGTAATATGTATGTCTAAAATTCCAATTCTACATTCAAGAGCCAAGCATTTTTTAACTTAATACATCATTATATTAAGAGATTTTGTTCAGAATTTAGATTTACACTTATTAAAAAGAATCTGAACAATGCATTTCATCTCTTTGAAAAATATGCTTGAATCTGAATGAAAACTAAGATTCTGAGTTCATCAGAAGCTAAGACTTATCAGACACTCACTTTTGAAAGTCTGAAGAAAGTTAAGCCCTGAAAAACTTCAGAGTCTGAAGGTTCAGAACCTGGATTTTCTGACTTCTGAATCTGATAGTTATCAAATTTTTGGTCAGAATCTGATAAGTATAACCCCGGGCAATGATGATTTAAAGCTTTGAAAGTTATACTTTGTCCCTCCCAAAGTCATCAATATAAAAATGTGTTTTTCTGTTTTCAAGTTCTGAAATGTTTTAACACAGACACATTTTTCAAATGCTCAATTTGTATCAGACATGTTCAGTCCTTCAGAACGTATTTAAAAAATTGGTATCAGTTTGGTCTGAAAGAATTCAGTAGCACTGAACCAAATGCTATATCTTGGTATCAGCAGCAATACCTTTTCAGGTTCTGAAAAGAGTTCAGTTGTGCTAAATTCTTCAGTAGGTATATGATCTGAACAATTTTGTCTAAAATAGTTCAGTGATACTGAATAAAGTATACTGAACAACTGTGTCTGAACAAAGAATGCTCTGATCAGAATGCTCTGAACTATCTTTTTATGCTTCTGAACAGCATTTTATTTTTCAAATGCAATGTCATATACTCATGTATGATCAAGTCTGCTCTGATGTTCATCCTTGCTGCTTGATTACCTATATGATTGCATGACTATCTCACATGTTTTCAAACTCTCTTAAAAGGGGGAGAAATTTTTTAGGGAAATTTTTCTTTTCTAAGACTTTCTTTTTGTTGATGACAAAAGGGGGAGAAATGTAAAACAAGTATTAAAGCTCCTGAGCTCAAAATATAAGTTAATTTCTGTCAGTTAATTAACTTATGAAGGGGAGTAAAAGGTATTATGGCCTGAGGCTCAGAACTTAAGTTAATTTCTGATTAAAATTAACTTATGAGAACTGTTTTTAATCTCTTAGCCTCTGAATTTAATTTTGTGAGATATACATTACTCTTAGTGAGTTGAATTGAATTTTAAATAACTTGGATAAGACTCAGGGAGCTTACAAAACTCATCATGTGGATTATCAGACTTAGGGGGAGAGCTTACAAACCTCAGAACCTGAAGTCAGCAAGTTATTTACAATTCTGAGTGTTAATTTCACTTTATTATTTTAAGTTAAACTTAATTAACTTGGTTAAGAATCAAGGGGAGCTTGCAAACCTAAACTTGAAGATTATCAGACCTAGGGGGAGCTTGCAAACCTCTCCTGAAGTCAGCTTGTTAATTAAACTTAACAACAATTCTGAAATTTTCACCTGTTTGTTCTTAAACTAAATTTAATTAACCTGGATCAGACTCAGGGGGAGCTTACAAACCTCATACCCTGCAGTCAACTTGTTAATTAAATTAACAACAATTTTCTGATTAATACTTATGTTTGTCATCATCAAAAAGGGGGAGATTGTTGGAACAAAATGTGAACAACTCTCTTTTGAATAGAGGGAGATTGTTGGAACAATATGTATGAACAACTCTCTTTAAGGTTTTGATGATAACAAAGTGTTAAAAAGAAAATGGTATTGCTAATGCTTTGTTCTAAGTTATGCAGAACCATGTTCTTAATGATTGGCATTTGATAATGGTTATGGAAGAACAAGCTAAGAGCAAGAAGGAAAGCTTAGAAGCTATGTTGCAAGTTTGAAGGAAAACTGGGTCTGAAGGCTGAGTCTGAAGACTGAGTCTGAAGGGTGCGTCTGAAGGCAGCGTCTGAAGGCTTGAGTCTGAGGGTCAACGAAAGTCAACGTCTGAAGGCTGAGTCTGAGGGTCAACGAAAGTCAACGTCTGAAGGGAGCGTTTGATGAACAGTGCGTCTGATGAACAGTGCTTCTGAAGGTCAACAAAAGTCAACGTCTGAAGGGAGCATATGATGAACAGTGCGTCTGATGAACATAGCGTCTGATGCACAGTGCTTCTGAAGTGTGCTTCTGAAGTCCTGCTTCTGAAGAGAGCTTCTGAAGTACTGTTCCTAAAGAAGCTTCTGAAGTCTGACGTGGAAAGTTTTCCTTCAGCATTTAATGCCTACAAATGTCAGAACAGCTCTTTGCAATTGGTTGCCTCCTTCTCAGAAACATTCCCCAGCTTTTAAGGAATGTTTTCAA
The DNA here is from genome assembly GCA_018208015.1 of Medicago ruthenica. Taxonomy (NCBI): domain Eukaryota; kingdom Viridiplantae; phylum Streptophyta; class Magnoliopsida; order Fabales; family Fabaceae; genus Medicago; species Medicago ruthenica. The sequence continues at coordinate 80,393,858 of CM031371.1, forward strand.
ACTTTGTGTGCTCTGTTTTCACACACACAAACTCAGCTGACCTAGCCTCAATTTGCAACGGCTCTTTGCTAATTTTAATGGGCAATCTCAACAGCTCTATTATCATCTATAAAAGGGTGATGATTTGAAGAGAATTGGCTAAGACTCTGTACAGAAAAACAACCTGCAACCTGAACTGCAAACTTGCTCTGTTTTACAGTTTTCTATCACAAATTAACTTAAGAATTCTTACAATTGTTTATCCTAGAATTTCTTAAGTGTTAGAGTCTCAATTGAGTTGTATTAAGTGAACACCTCTGATATTTGATCAAGTGTTCAACCCAAACTTACTTTCTTTGTAATTCAGTTTGGTTCAAGTCTTAGCTTGCGTGTTGAGAATCTGAAGTCTCATTACTTAGTGTTATGAGCAAATTAGAAGTCTCATTACTGTGTGTTCTGAGGAGGGAAGTCTCATTACTTTGTGTTCTGAGCAAGGAAGTATCATTACTTTGTGTTCTGAGCAGGGAAGTCTCATTATTGTGTGGTCTGAGCATTAGAAGTCTCTTACTAGGTGTTTGAGCATTGAAGTCTCATTACTTTGTGTTCTGAGCAATTGTAATCAGTTTGATTATAGTTAAATCTCCTGTAAGTGACAGGGGGACTAGACTACTTCCAACTTGTGGAAGGAACTAGTATAAAAATCATTGTGTCCTTCTTCCCTTCTCTCTTTTAAGCTTTAATCCTGTTGCATTAACAAACTCTGAAAAGGGTTCAGAACTGATCAACATCAGGTTCTGAACTTAACTTAAGCTTTAGAAGATAGAAAAAGGAAAAACTGTCCACACACAATTCAACCCCCCCCCCTTCTTGTGTGTTTTTCTCACCTTCAAAGATGAACCCGAACCTTGTACAAGCAACAACACCAATCTCAGAGGTCACAGAGCCTGTTGATGCACCAGACGTACCAGAAACTGATGTGCTCTCTGACGATCACCAAGATTATGAAGATTCTAAAGAAGCCCATGATGGTTCAAAAGAAGCTGCTCAATCCAGAAGAACATTCAAATACAAATATTCACATCCTGAAGAGTTAATCATTAGGAACAAGGACAATCCTCTGAAGACAAGACCAGCATTCAGAAATGAATTTCTTTTAGGACTGATCTCGCTGATTGAACCTAGTTATGTTGATGAAGCTTTATCAGATGATGGATGGATTGTAGCCATGCAAGAGGAGATGAACCAGTTTCAAAGAAATGATGTATGGGATCTAGTTGTTAAGCCACAACATAAGAACATCATTGGAACAAGATGGGTCTTCAGAAACAAGCTCAATGAACAAGGTGAAGTGGTAAGAAACAAATCTAAACTGGTAGCACAAGGCTATAGTCAGCAGGAAGGTATTGATTACACTGAAACCAATCACCTGTTGCTAGATTAGAGGCAATCAGGATACTTCTGTCTTATGTTGTAAATCATGGTATCACTCTATATCAGATGGATGTCCAAAAGTGTCTTTCTGAAAGGTGTCATTTCTGAAGAAGTATATGTAAAACAACCTCCCGGGTTTGAAACACCCAGTTTAGGTTTTCAAACCTAAGAAATCACAATATGGTCTAAAACAGACTCCTAGAGCCTGGTATGAAACACTAAATAATTTCTTATTGGAAAATGATTTTAAAAGAGGACAGGTTGATACTACTCTCTTCAGAAAGACTCTAAAGAAACACATTTTAATTGTTCATATATATGTTGATGATATCATTTTTGGTTCCACTAATGCTGTTATTTACAAGGAGTTCTCTGAGACTATGCAGGCTGAATTTGAGATGAGCATGATGGGAGAATTGAAGTTCTTCCTTGGCATTCAAATTAATCAATGCAAAGATGGAGTCTATGCAAAGATGAAATCTGAATAAAACTAAGTTTTCATTGATAATCCAGGGAGTTCATGCAATTCATGAAGCCATACAAATTACATCAGATTCATCTAAGGCTCAACCACAATAGAATTAGTTACTAATAGCTAAAGTACGAACAACAAATTCAAAAGAAAGATTCATTACATGGAATGGATAACTGACAATGATTTTTGATAGTTTCCCACTTAATCTCCAGCTTTTCAGATTCAAATTATGCCCTTTTCTCTCCAAAATTTTGAACCCCGGCCTCAGAAACACGTTTGCCTTAAATAGACATAGCAAAAATAGTGCCCGGAAGTTCTAAAATTGTGGCCAGATCTCAGAGAAATTCAAAATCCATCCTCACGCACCATCACAATCGGCGCCTGATTTATACAAATCGGCGCCTGACTTTTTACGATTTGGCAGCCTTCTTTTGGTCTTCAAATCGGCGCCCGATTTGTATAAATCGTGGCCCTATTTTCTCTTTCTTGAAATGCCTGCTTTTCTTCTATTTTTCAGCTTCAGAGACTGTAAATGCATTGAACTCATCCTAAAAATGTCAAGAAAACCACTAACAAAACAAAGATGACAAAGTGTCATCACAACCCCAAACTTGCATCGTTACTTGTCCTCAAGGAACCAACTTAAAATGAAAAATAATAGTAAAATAACACTTACTTCACCAATGGTCATATCAAAAGTTTTTCTCCTTAGTTAGCAATTGTAGAGCTAACTTGCTTGGTAACACATCCATTCCACAACTACACGCAACAATATTGACGATTTCCAAGGTTAACATAGTCGACATACAGAACTACTATATTATCAAAACTTGAAAAATTTCTAAGCATCAATCAAAGTCGGTATTATGTACACACTTTTAAGGACTTCTTTGAGTTATAATGGGGCTTAGGTTACAGGTGGGATCATTTGGGAAGTAGGTTTTCAAAATCAATGGAGTTAAGCATCTTCCTATTGGTCTACATATTTCACTTTACAAACAACTGATCAACTTTTGTCTTGAAGCACTTTTATAATGTTTTATTATGAGCTGAGAAAGACAATGATTCAGCTTATTTTATATGCTTCTCTTTTCTTTTCTTTTCTTTTCTTTTTTAAATAAGACACAAAGTGATCTTTTTTCTTCTCTAGTACCCTTACCCCAAACTTAAATGGTTGCTAGTTCCATGAGCAACCCCAAACTTGAACTTTTTCATGATAGAACACATAAACAAATGCCTAACTCCAACATACATTGGGTGAATATTCCTACGGTCTCTAGGCTTGTAATGTGGTTTTTCACCGAAACAAGGGGTCTAACCTAATGGCTCAACTTGGCTTAAACAAAGGATAATTCAATATAAACACAGGTTGGCTTCAAAAGCTCTAGGTACAAGCAATTTACCTTAGTGTGTACGAAATATAACCAATTAATAGCAAAGAAAAATCGCAAATCCTAGCAATAGTGTCTGCACGAAACACTCATTTGTAGAAATTGAAAAATAAAATTTAGTCTTAACCTTACAGGCTAAGATCTTAGGAAGTTGTGGCTACCCAAGCATCCTTTCTTACCGTACACTTCCCTTTGAATATCCATGCAATCAACCACTTCCTTTGAACTTTTGACAAACCATTGGTGAAATCTTTGTTACTAAACTGGTATGATTAAAGAAAAGTTAATTCATTAATAATAAACTAGAAACAAATGCAGTACAAAAGATAGGGGAATTACAACTGAATTCAAAAGGACACACCGACAAAGACAATTATTGAAAATGACTAATGTGGACTTAATTAATTTTTTTCTTCTCTTTTCGTCCATGTTTTCATTTTTTTTTACTGAAAATAAACACCTGCAAAATAACAAATATTAGAAAAATGATGGGTTGCCTCCCATCAAGCGCTTTCTTTTACGTCATTAAGCTTGACACTTCAGTCACTGTTAGAGCGGCATATATGACATAAAGAACACATCATCCTTCTTCTTCCTCTTGTTTGGTAGGAATTCCATGAATTTGGCACAAAGAATCAGACACTCCCATGCACCAACTGTAAAACCTTTGGAATTTAAGCACTTCCACCTTAGAGAAAGACATGTATCCTTTTGCACATGAGTGGTTTCATTAAACCCCATTTGTTGAGACTTCAGGTAGAGACCCACATTCCTCACTTATGAATTTTCTTCCACCATAATAGCATAACACTATGTCTCCATCTCAACCAACTTCTTCTGAGACTCATATGCTTTCTCAACAAGATCACCACGCTGAACTTCAAATTTATCAAATGAACCTAGGTTTGACAACAAGAATTCATCTAAAATAGTTTGAAGTTGAGAGTTGTAATCTATGTTGATCACTTCATGCTTTTCTTCTTTTTCTATGAATTGCTCCTCACAATAGTAGCTATTATGATAGCCTCCACATCCTTTATATGTAGATAGATCATCCATTTTTCATAACGAATGATATTGATCTCTTCTGAATCAATCAGCAATCGACTATCCCACATTGCTACAAATTTCAGAAAAACCTTTCAGTAGCAAAGCACAAAGAAATAGACATGAAGAACATAAATCATAATTTTTTTTTTCAATATACAAACAAAAATGTAAATGAAAGAAATCCTAAATAATAACAAAATTTGCCAAGTCCAAACGATTTAACAGTCCCTGGCAACGACGTCAAAAACTTGATAGACTTTTAGCAAGTGTACTACAAATGCATCGAAGTAATAAAATTTATAAGTTCGTATCCACGGGGACTGTTATTAGTTTCTACTCAGCAATTTCATTAAAATATAGGATGTGTATAAATGATGGGGGTGGGGTTGCACAAGGCAATTGGTTTGTTTGAACAACATAAACTGTTGAAAAGATTAATAAAGTTTAGTTTTAGAAATTTATGAGAAAGATGCTTAAGCCTTTTGAATCCTCTAACGTTATTGTATGATAAATTGCACCCTTTCATATCAATGTCTACCCAATGTTATGATAGATTAACAAAATGGTTCTACTCAATCTCTTGACCTAGAACCCTCTCTTAAAGTAACTATCCCTTAATCTCTTAAGTGAAATAGAAACCGTTGGAGGTTTTACACAGTTCGTTAATCTCTAAATCATAACCTAACAATTTTCTATCTCTAGCTTAATTGATTAGGTTAAACAAATTTCCTAGATCAGATTCAAAAGCCATGGCTAGTGGTCATTCAAAGTCCACAATCAATTTATATATTTAAGAAAGCTAGGGCTAATAGTCAATCATAAACATACAAAAAGCATTGAGCATAAATAAATCTGAATAAAACTAGGTTTACATTGATAATCCAGGAAGTTCATACGTTTCATGAAGCCATACAAATTACATCAGATTCATCTAAGGCTCAACCACAATAGAATTAGTTACTCATAGCTTTTGTATGAACAACAAATTCAAAAGAAAGATTCATTACATGGAATGGATAGCTGACTATGAGTTTTGATGGTCTCCCACATAATCTCCCGCACTTCCGATCCAAATTATGCATTTTTCTCTCCAAAATTTCGAACCCCGACCTCAGAAATGCGTTTGCCTTAAATAGACATAGCAAAAATCGTGCCCCGAAGTTCTAAAATTGTGGCCCCATCTCACAAAAATTCAAAATCCATCCTCACGTGCCACCATCAAAATCGGTGCCCAATTTTTTACGATTTGGCAGCCTTCTTTTGGTCTTCAAATCGGCGCCTGATTTGCATAAATCGTCGATTTTCTCTTTCTTGAAATGCTTAATTTTCTTCTATTTTTCAGCTTCAGAGACTGTTAATGCATTGAACTCATCCTAAAATGTCAAGAAAACCACTAACAAAACAAAGATGACAAAGTCTCATTACAACCCCAAACTTGCATCGTTACTTGTCCTCAAGGAACCAACTTAAAATGAAAAATAACAATAAAATAACACTTACTTCACCAATGGTCATGTCAAAAGTTCATCTCCTTAGTTAGCAGTTGATGAGCTAACTTGCTTGGTAACACATCCATTCCACAACTTCACGCAACACGCAACAGTATTGACAATTTACAAGGTTAACACAGTCGACATGCAGAACTACTATAATGGGGCTTAGGTTACAGGTGGGATCATTTGGGAAGTAGGTTTTCAAAATCAATGGAGTTAAGCATCTTCCTACTGGTCTACATATTTCACTTTACAAACAACTGATCAACTTTTGTCTTGAAGCACTTTTATAATGTTTTTTTATGAGCTGAGAAAGAAAATGATTCAGCTTATTTTATATGCTTCTCTTTTCTTTTGTTTTTAAATAAGTCACAAAGTGATATTTTTTCTTCTCTAGTACCCCTACCTCAAACTTAAATGGTTGCTAGTTCCATGAGCAACCCCAAACTTGAACTTTTTCATGATAGAACACACAAACAAATGCCTAACTCCAACATACATTGGGTGAATATTCCTACGGTCTCTAGGTTTGTAATGTGGTTTGTCACCGAAACAAGGGGTCTAACCTAATGGCTCAACTTGGCTTAAACAAAGGATAATTCAATATAAACACAGGTTGGTTTCAAAAGCTCTAGGTACAAGCAATTTGCCTTAGTGTGTACGAAATATAACTAATTGATAGCAAAGAAAAATCGCAAATCCTATAAATAGCGTCTGCACGGAACACTCATTTGTAAAAATTGAAAAATAAAATTTAGTCTTAACCTTACAGGCTGAGGTCTTAGGAAGTTGTGGCTACCCAAGCATCCTTTCTTGCCATACACTTCCCTTTGAATATCCATGCAAGCAACCACTTCCTTTGAACTTTTGACAAACCATTGGTGAAATCTTTGTTACTAAATTGGTAAGATTAAAGATAAGTTAATTCATTAATAATAAACTAGAAACAAATGTAGTACAAAAGATAGGGGAATTACAACTGAATTCAAAAGGACACACCGACAAAGACAATTATTGAAAACGACTAATGTGGGCTTAATTAATTTTTTTTCTTCTCTTTTCGTCCATCTTTTCATTTTTTTTACTGAAAATAAACACCTGCAAAATAACAAATATTAGAAAAATGATGGGTTGCCTCCCATTAAGCGCTTTCTTTTACGTCATTAAGCTCAGCCACTGTTAGGGCGGCATATATGACATAAAGAACACATAATCCTTCTTCTTCCTCTTGTTTTGTAGGAATTCCATGAATTTGGCACAAAGAATCAGATACTCCCATGCACCCACTGTTAAACCTGTGGAATTTGAGATCTCCCACCTTAGAGAAAGACATGTATCCATTTGCACATGAGTTGTTTCTTTAAACCCCATTTGTTGAGACTTCAGGTAGAGACCAACATTCCTCACTTATGAATTTTCTTCCACCACAATAGCATGACACTGTCTCTATCTCAACCAACTTCTTTTTCAGACTCATATGCTTTCTAAACAAGATCACCACAAGTCTTGTTAAATCATAAGTGTTTATATATGTGAAGACTCTCCTTCTACAGCCATAAGCCTTGCTTGTTTAAAATTTTTCCTTGTTTTCCTCTCGATTTGTGAATCTAAGAGCAATTTCTCAGCATGGTCTTTACCTCGCATGCAAAAGAAAACTAGCTATATCGAACGTGTCAAGAATAGAAGGTATAAGAAATTCTCACAAATAAATAAAAATAATGAAAATTCACAAGAATAAAGAATGAAGGAAAAAAATTAAATATATACTAAATTTAACTAATTAAAAAACTTTAAACATACTTCCAAAGAGAAGTAATAAGAGACATACTTTAACAATGTTGTGTGTTTTTTTACTGGTTTTGAAACTCATATTCACTTCTTTTTTTTCTTGTTGGGTATCAAAAGATAGTTGGAGTTCTATTTTCAATTGGCTTGGTTGGAGTTCATCGAATCGGGGGGACAAGAAGGTGGAAAACTTTCTATCATTCAATCTATTGTGAAGAGGAACAAAAAACACAAGGTCCCTCACCTGTTTTGCTTGTCAACTTGTTGGTTTATTTGATGGATATTACTATTTGTTACGAAGCATGAATTGAAGAAATGCAAGCAAAACACTGCACATGACCCATGTATTTCGTGAAAAGTCTATTTTATCCTTTTTTTTCTTAAAAAATCAATGTGTATGTCGTGTGTTTCGTTTCGTACATAATAGCAAATACTCTTATTTGATTGGAGAGGAATAAAATTATTTTGGCCAAATACATCCTAGGGTCATTCTAAGTTTACGGTTTATACTAGATTAACCCTTTTAGTTTATTTAGTTTTAAATTGGTCATTTATGGTAGTAAAAATGAACAAGTTAGTCCTTTAATTATTTTTTGTAATAAATTGATCCCTTTTTTCATACAACTTTGTTGAAAAGTGATTATATGACCATTTAACATTGAGGTGGAAGGTCAAAAAGTGTTTATGACACCAAACATGATTACTTATATACATTTTCTTCTTATTGTTTTGCTAATTCAATCCTAATTTTAGAGGTAAATATTTCATTAACAACATTATAAATCAAGTAATTGAATGATTTTTGTTTCAAACTAGGACTGAATAATACACTTATGAACCCTAGTTTTGAGAGAGGAGAATTTAGAGCTCTCAACTTAGCAATAAACATTCACATAAGCTTTTTTTAACTGAGTTTGATGGAAATAAGGTAATGATGCATATATTTTATGACTTAAATGACTAGATGCACAATTTTACTAACATAAAGGACCAATTTGAAACTAAAAACTAAAATGACTAATCTGATACAAACGTTAAACTTAAAGGACCCGATGATGCATTTGGCCAATTCTTTTTTAGGGAAAGGTGGTTAACTCGAAGGAGGTGATTTATAGCATTGAGAGATTATTACGGGTTTTGTTTAGGACAAAACTTATGTATAATTCTTTAGGTGTTTTTCGTATGGTTCTTAACTAAAAATACAAATTTTTTCGATATAACAAACTTTGAAAAAATTGTGGATTTAAGGAAATCATGATGAATTCAGTTAAGAACCATACAAAAAACACGTAAGAAATTGTACCTAAGTTTTTTTTTTTTGTTATTATCCAAAAGGATAGAGATAAATAATTCATTTTTTTTATCGGTCAAATTGCCCTCTATCTTGTATTCAAAGCATATGACAACCCTCTTTTCTCATGGATTTTGAGTACCTTTTGTACTCACATCAATAAACTTTGTAAATGAAAAAATATGAGAGTATAACTAATTTACACACGGAATTAATGCACCCTTAATCTCAAGTTTTTGTACAAAGGAGTCGTCCTCTTTTTGTAGAGTTTAGTTTCTCTCTGAAATTCAAATACTTTTAAGTTTTTTAATTTTGGTAAATTAAGAGTATAATAATATCAAAGAGAATATTAAAGGCTAACATGAAAATACAAAACTCCTTTAAAAAAATATTAATCCTAATTGTATTTTTTACGAATATATATATATATATATATATATATATATATATATATATATATATATATATTTGTCAGACAAACAATGCAAACTAAATAATATGAAAATATAATATTAAAAAATATGAAAACATTATATTAAATCCGAAAATTGCAATTGAAAGGAAGTACAGAATTCAAATATTTTAATGAAGACCACATACATCATTTATAAAATGAACCTAAAATATAAATTTTTGCTTATAATAGTGACTGGATGGTGTATATTAAATCTGAAGGTGAGAAAAACACAAGAATGAGGGTTGAATTGTGTTGGCTTTTTCTAGTTCTTTTTCTGAGTGTTAACACTGGTCAGAGTCTGATGAGTTCAGATTCTGAATGCAGCGGATAAAAAAAGAACACAAAGATAGATAGAGAGAGAGACAGAGAGAGAGAGAGAGAGGGGGGGAGGGAGAGAGAGAGAGAGAGAGAGAGAGAGAGAGAGAGAGCAATTTATACTTGTTCCTGCCACAACATAGGAGTAGTTCAGTCCCCTTGCACTTCCAAGAGATTTCACTATAATCTCACTATATTACAATTGTTCAAGGACTCTTCCTAGAGACTTCCAAATGCTCAAGCACACTTGCAAGAAACTTCCAAATGCTAATGGTCACACCAAGAGACTTCTAATGCTCAATCACTACTGAAAGAGACTTCCACTGTTCAAGCACAACTGCAAGAGACTTTCAATGCTCAAGAACACTTCCAAGAGACTTCTAATGCTCAAGCACGCATGTAAGAGACTTCTAATGTTCAAGCTTCACAAGCAAGAGACTTCTATTTGTTTACAAATAAACAAATTTGTTCTTACACTTGATATACAATCAGATGTGTAAACTGAACAATATAGAACAAACTCTTAAGACTTTAGGATTTCTAAGATAGAAACTTTGATAAGAAATTCCTAAGTGTTTTTGTGCTATTTGATTTTGAGAGAGTAATGGCACAGTAAAATAGCAAAGTCTTGTAAATCTCCTTTAGGTCTTCAGCTCCTTTTATAAGCAAGGATTTGAGAGACGTTGGAGAAGAGTGTCAGGGCATTAAGACTCGTTGAGAAGCTTCAAATCAAGGACATTGAGTCATTGCCTGATATGGATAATTTAGTTGAATAGTCATTTGAAATTCCTTTGCTGAAACTTAAATTATCCGTTCATTCTCTTTGTCCTTAAAATTCTTTGTCTGTTTCTACACGTGGTCAGAAGAAGACAAAACTGTACTCAGATCCTTGATAGAGACAGCTACAAAAGACGACAAATTTGACGTGGAGTCTGGGTCCCTCAAGATCTTCTAAGTCTGGAGGTCTTCCAAGTCATAGAGATCTTCTGAGTCTGATGGGAGTCTTCTGAGTCTGATGATCTTCACAAAATCTGATGAGGTTAATCTCCAAAGTCTGATCAGATTCTTCAGAGTCTGAGTAGCATCCTTTCTTCCGATCTAAGATGTTGACTTCTGGTTGACCTTTCTTCAGATCTTCTACCATAGTCCTTTAAGCTTCTTTGGTGCTTCTAATGCTCTTATACATGTTCAATTTATTGATGGATATATTATATGATTCTGCACACTTTGAACATATATATTAACATATCCAATTGTTCTTCAATACTTTGTTATCATCAAAACCTTAAAGGAATTGCACAAACCAATTTTGTATCAACAAAATCTTAAATTGTTCTAAAATTATACTAAAATAATTTGAATTGTTTTTCTAAAAAACAAAATTGATTTGTTGTTTGATTTTTCATTCTTGATCTTGATTATCTCTCATACAGTAAGGAAACCAATAGATTTATTATCTTTATAAAGGGGGAGAAACCCATACTCTTAGCACTAAAACAAGAAAAAAAAAATTACGTAGATTGCCTTTAAAAAGTACGAAAAACAATTAAATAAACTTTGAAAAATGACATGTGGCACAACCTCAAATAATTTCATTTTTTTTACCATATACTTCACCTTGTTCTCATTCTCAAGCATTATTTGTTGAGACTTGAGAGTGTGATTTGACATCATTCAAACACAATCAAGCCTTTTTAATTAATGGAATGTAAGTAACAATTTTTTTAAAGACTATAAATTGCACACGTTGTACAAGTCTATTCTTTGCAAACTGCCAAGAAAAATGTCTGGTATTGGTTTCTTTTGATTTTAAAGAATTTCTGGTATTGCTTAAAGGATAATTATATTGTAAACTATATCCACCCATTGGGAAAACTCACCATGTTCAGCTATTGACACCTTTAATCCAATCATGTTTTTTTTTTTTTTATGTTAATAATACCCTATTGACACCTTTACTCCAATCATGATTATTTATGTTAATTTATTGTAATAAAGATTTTTAATTTCGGATGAGAAATCTGTGGTACCTAAGGATATATCTTTGTAGAATGTTATAAGACTAATCTTTAAATATCAATATGGATTTTGACTCCTTAAACAAGTGATTATCGGATGAGAAATCTATGGTACCTAAGGATATATCTTTGTAGTATGTTATAAGACTAATCTTTAAATATCAATATGGATTTTGACTCCTTAAACAAGTGATTATGAGTTTAATCATTGTTTGTGTATGGAGAAAATTTTTATGGCATCATCATAATTAAAGACTTGAAAAGAATGGAAACATTTATATTTCATATGTAAAAAAATATATATGAGTGATACTAATAGAAACTAAAAGAAAAACAATAAACATTAAACAACTAAATAATATTTAGAAAACAATTAGCATTTATCTTTTTTTACTAACAATTAAAATATATTATAAAAATAATTGTGAACTTGGATATAACTTACTTATGAAATATTTTTATCAAGCCCCAAAAAAGTAAAAGGAGTGTTTTTTTTACGGAAAGTAAGAGGAGTTTGATCAAATTGTTATGTAATTTTGAACATTTTTTTAATTTATATTTGTGTTTGCATTATGTTATAAATAAAAAATTTATTAATATATTAATAACGTTGTATTTTTAAAAAAATGATATACATATGTTTTTAAATAATAATATAAATAGAAAATGTAAGTATTTATTATGTTGGTATGGAGCGGGTGGACTCAACTCATTATGAATATTTTTTTTGCAGATATCAACTGGGTAAGTATGGACTATGGGTGCAGTTGTTAGAGAGTTGCTTTTCTCACTTCATACAAAGCTAAAAAACACCTATTTTACGTTTTTAACCCCATGGAAAGGATCTGGCGGCAGTTAACTGCCGATGGGAAGGAAACCAGAGGCAGTTAGCTGCAGTTGCCATATTTTGCCTATATTTTCCAAAACTTCACATTTTTTCATCTTATTGTAAACAAAAACGATAAAATGAGTGAACAAAAACGATAAAATGACATGTGATTAAAGTGAAAAAACTAAAAAAAAAATGACAGCTAATTTTTTAACTTAAAAACTGTTTTTAATTTTTTTTAAAAATAGATTTAATTTTAACAAAAACTAATTCTAACATAGTTTTAATTTAAAAAAAAAAAACTGATTTTTTTTTATAAATTGTTTTAATTTAAAAACAGTTTTCAATTTATTAAAAAAAACAGCTTTATTTTTTTATAAAAAACTGTTTTCCAACAATAAACCTTTTTAGTATATTATTTTTATGAGGTATTTTTATTAAAAAACAGTTTTTTAAATTAAAAAAAATAATATATAAAAAATATCAGATTTATGACAACACAATGTTTTATTAAAGCTGTTTTTTTTTAATAAATTGAAAACTATTTTTAAATTAAAACAATTTATAATCAATTTTTTAAATTAAAACTATGTTAGAATTAGTTTTTGTTAAAATTAAATCTGTTTTTAAAAAAATTAAGTTAAAGACTTAGTTGTCATTTTTTTTTAGCTTTTTCACTTTAATCGCATGTCATTTTATCGTTTTTGTTCACTCATTTTATCGTTTTTGTTCATAATAAGATGAAAAAAATGCGAAGTTTTGGAAAATATAGGCAAGTACATGGCAACGGCAGCTAACTGCCGTTGGTTTCCTTCCCATCGGCAGTTAACTGCCGTCCGGTAAAAACGTAAATTACTGGTGTGTTTTATCTTTCTTTGAAGTAGGAATAGCAATTTTCCAGTTGTTATCCCTAACACAAATCTTATCCTTTACTTACTATTAATGTTTCTAAAACTATCAAATTAAAATGTTTTCGACAAGATGGGTTCTCTTAATTATTATTTTTTTAAGAAGGGTTCTCTTAATGTTAATCTTCACTTTTTAGATTTTGTTCGATAACAAATAGTGGATAGTTGAAAAGTTAGCTTACAAAGGATGACTAATAAGCTAGTTTGAGAGCAAATAAGTTAATTGATTGCATTTGTAGTGTTTGGTAAAATTAGCGGTTGAAGTAGCTTATAAATATGAAATGACAAAAAAAATGTGCATTTAATTAATATTCATTTTTTTTTTCAATTGAGATTGCAAGGGTAAAATTGAGAAAAAAAAATTGATAATTATCACAGACCGCTATAAGCTCATAAAAATAAGTTATAACCTCGTGAGAAAGTGATTGTTACCAAACAAGTATTTTTTAGTCAAATGAGCTTAGAAGATATAAGCTATAAGTTCAAAAACATGCCCTACCAAACAGACCCTTAGTGTATCTGACACATTGCTTGTTTTGTTTGTAAGGAAAACCGAAAGAAAGAGCGAAAGCGATACAAATAATAAGTGTGATAAATAGTCATTATCTTTCGTTTGTCGAATCTTTTTTAATACGAACAAGGTGATTTCTTTTTCCACCCGACTCTCTTCTAACGCGCCCTACAAAATATTGAAAATACACGATTCGAATTATATAATCTGAACTGCTTTTTGGGGTTTTTCAGATTATACAATCTGAAATGTGCTTAAATAGCTTTTCTATCAACTTTCTCAACAACATTGACATAAATTATTAAAATGGCAAAAATAACTAAAAATGAAAAAAAAGGATATAAATTTAAAGAGACATGAAACAAAATATCAATATTTAAACATATTTTATTATTGATCAATATAATACATTTATACTATATATAAAGAAAATAAGTCGTTTTGCGCTGCCTTTTTCTCCTTCCAATTATAACTTTAAGCAAATTTGATTATAAGAATGCTATTTTGTTATGTCATTCAAAAAGATAATAATTTATATTATATTTGTTATATTTTTCTAAAAGATATATTTGTTATGTAACAAAAAAAAAAGATATATTTGTTATATTCTTGGCATCATTGAAAAAGATAAGTATAGTTTGTTACAACATGAAAGTATACTTATAATTTTAATCAAAATCAAATTAATTTTAATCAAAATTCATAAAAACTATTGTTCGTTGTTTATACGCATTAGCTCAATAAGAAGATATGTGCCGTCTAAACACTAGTTTACATAATAATAATGCTTATTACAATAAATTACTGAACACCTAAAGCTAAATATGTAGTTGAAGAAGATTAAGGAGAAGAGGAGGGGGAAGGTTTGTTTCCTCTCCACATCCTCAGAAGGAGAAGATGGAAAAAGGATACTTTGATGAGCAATCCAAATCCAGACAGAGGGTGTGAACTTGTAGAGTGGAACATTATCCTTTGACCATTCATACTATCCATACAAAATGAGATGAACCTTTGTATGAAAGGTCAACGGTGGAACATTAGAGGATGAACACTACTCAGAAGAAAATGCATAAAAGAGAAGGAGACAATGTGAGGTGGAATGAGAATTTGTGAAGAATGAGTGGGTATTTATAGGATGAAATGTTGCATAAGAGTGTAATTGTCAGTCAAGGAAGGGTAAAAAAAATGTGGTCTATATGTGGGAAAAGAGTCACCACCGGATTGGTCGTCGTCGGTGGGAAGAAAAAGTCAACACTAATATGATCTATATGTGGGAAAAGATTCACTGCCGGATTGATTGTCGTCGTGGAAAGAAAAGTCATCACTGATAGAATTTAGGTACTCGTCCACCAAAAGCAAACACCAAGACCAGATTTGAAACCAGTGTGCTGAGGCAACGCCTGGGAGGACGATGCGCCTGTAGGATCATTGTGGACAGTGATCTCCTTGGGGTAGGTCGGGTGTTGAGGAGCCGGTTGTAGTGGTCTGGTTGTTTGATAAAAGGTCGCCAGAGTTGACAGCAACGAACAATTGGACGTGGCCAAAATTGAAAAATCTGAAAGGTGGTGCTGTGGCAAATGCCGCCGCCAACAACGATAGTGAAGCAAAGAGACAGACAGGTAACAGAATCAGAATCTGCTCTGGTACCATGTAAAGAATGTGTTTCAGTAGTGAATGCTTGGTGATAATGTACGACTACTCACAAGTTACACTTAATTTCCTGCAATATTTGTTTCAATGAAAGGCTTGTGATTGCTTACCATCTTTAAAGAATGTATTTTTGTGTGAATGCTTGTGTGTCTAATGTGACCATACTGATACTATAATTGATACCGTAATGAATAATGTTAATTATAATATCAATACTAATAAAGACTAATCAATACTGGTTGACTAATTTATTCTTAACACATCTAATGCATTAACACTGCGGTGGTGTCTAACTTGATGAGGGACTATGAACAGAGGCAAGACCTTCCAACCTTGCAAAGATAGGATCGGAATGATTTTGTTTCCCTTCCATGAGTTTGTTGGAAATTCGAATCCTGAGTGGCCTCGTAGTAGATGACTCAATCTGTGGACAACCCCTCAGTTGAAGTTCTTTCAAGCTTGGCATAAACTCATGCATATTTTCAGGCAAACAATTCAACTTCTGACAGTAGTTTATGGTTAACAAGTTGAGCTTTGGGGCTGCAAATCCTCCCTTGGGAAATGATGTGAAACTTGGGCAATGCCTTATGCACATGGAATTGAGGGATTTGAAATTTGGAGGAGTTGCATCTGATGCTGAAAGAACAGTAAGTGCTTCCAGATTTTTGCATCCCCAAATATCTAGGGACTTGAGGTTTGGGAAAAGATCTAAAGGCAAGAACATGAGTGAGTCACAGCTATCAATCAAGTACAAAGATGTCAGTGATTGGTGGTACCAAGGTGCATGTACATGGAATTCTAGTTTCTGACAATTCTGAATGTTGAGCACTCGCAGACTCGGAGATTTGGGAAGTGGACAAAGCAAACGTTTGCAATCTCTGATAACTAGTAACGTCAAAGATGGAAGACTACTTGGTAAGTTCCCTGTCAGTTTGGGACAGTTTTCAATATAAAACTCCCTAAGATGAGAGAAAGCTCTGCTGCCTACATTTTCTGCATTGAAACACCATTTCTCCCATGCTGACATAGACTCGATCCGTAGAATTTCTAGTGCAGGAAAGCTATCAGTACTTGCAGAAGTTGTATTTCCATAAAACTCAGGTCCTAAACTCATTAATCCTTCAAAGTTAATAATCTGAAGCTCTTTCAACATTGGAAGTTGTCCAAGTGGAGGCAATTTGTAGCAATATTTACATCCCTTAAGCTTTAAGGAAACCAGGTTGCAAAAGTAGTAGTCCCCTAACCAATCAGGAAATTCTGTGCCTGGATAGTCATTGATATCAAGCTCCTTCAAATTTGTGTGTGGTTCGAGACTGCACAGTTTAGTCTTTTCATGCTGTGAGTTTTCGGTATCACCACTTCCACCCCAATCCAAAGACAATTTTTCAAGGCCATGTTTTTCCTTCAATTTTGCTTTCTCAGAATCCTTGTAATTGACAACATGTTCTATGTCATGAATGAACAATGATCCATGTAAATTACATAGCTCTCCCAGTTCACTAATGGAAGATCCATGATCTTCACCAACAAAAAAGTCACTCAACTTTTGAAGGTTTTTCAATTCACTGATTTGCAATGGCATCCACTTCAAACAAGTGCCTCTAATATCCAAGTAGCGCAAGTTGACAAGTATATGAATATCTTTTGGAAGTTCAATAAGATTATAACATCCAACTAACTTGAGTGTTTGTAAATTGTACAGACTGCAGATCGACTCGGGTAACCTTGTAATCTCGGTGTCAGACACTTCTAGAGAACGCAGATGTTTTAGCTCACCTATTGAATCAGGTAAACTGTAGAAATAAGCGCCTACCAGGGTTAACACCCTTAAGTACCTTAGCTTTGTCAAAAGATCATTTGGCATGTCGTTGAACATGTCTATGGATGTACCTATTGTTCTTATTTGCATAAAGGTACGTAGGCGATTTGCTTTGCCAACATCTTTCAGGTTTACATATGAGGAACAATGTGAAATAATGTGAGACAAATAACGAGTTCTTTCCATAACTTGATCAGAATTGTTATCTTCTATTCTCACAGAAAATGTTCCAGATACAAATTGAGCCAGGTCATTTATAAGATGATGCATTAGGAAACATGACTTGCCACTTCTTGATTGGTAAAAAAATGATCTGGATACCAATTCACAAAAATACTCATTTCCAACTTCTTCAATTCTTCCATGTCTTTTTGATTGGTGGAGCAACCCTTCTGCCATCCACAACAAAATTATACTCTCCTTTTCAAATTCATAATCTTTTGGGAAAATTGCACAATAAGCAAAACATCTCTTTAAATGAGAAGGGAGATAATGGTAACTTAACCTCAAAGCTGGAAGAATATTGCTCTCATGATCATGTAGATCCCATATCTCACTGTTCAGTACTTTATGCCATTCTTGGGTGTCACTTTTTGACCTCAAAAGTCCTGCAAGTGTCTTCAAAGCCAAAGGCAATCCCTTGCACTTTCTAACTATTTCCCTTCCAACTTTGTATACACTTTGCTGATGAACATTTGAATCCTTATGGCCATAACCAAACGCATGGTTTGAAAACAATTCCCAACAATCTTCATTGGCCAATTCAGTAAGATTATAAGGTGGAAAAGTCTGCATGATAGATGCAACATTCCGACTTCGAGTGGTTACAATAATCTTACTTCCATTAGCCCCTCCATGTTTAAATGGACTCCTGAATTTGTCCCAGTTCTCATAGTTTTCATCCCAAACATCATCCAACACAAATAAAAACTTTTTCTTCTGTATAGACATTTTCAGATCCCTCTGTATTGAATTTAAATCTTCAACATTACAACTGCCCAAAGTGACAACCTCCAAAAGGTTCTTTGTGATCTTGCAGATGTCAAATTCTTCAGAGACGTAAATCCAAGCTTTGAGATCAAACTCCTTCTGTATTCTATCATCATTATATACTAGTTGAGCTAAGGTGGTTTTTCCAATTCCTCCCATACCAACAATGGGAATGACACCTAGTTTTTCATCAACAGAATCATGAGACAATAGCAAATTAACTAAGATATTTTTATCATTATCCCTTCCATACACATCACATGCTTCAACCACAGATGAGGTTGGTGTCTTGTGTGTCACTTTCACTTCCTTACCCACCTTCAAATTAAGTACTTCTTTCAAGTTGATAACAAACTCTAATCTTTCATAAACATCTTCTAACTTCTGTTCAAGCTTTTTATCATAAAAATTTGTATGAGGGGAGTGGAATGAGTTTACCTCTTTTGACTTTATCTTTTCACTGGTAAAAATCTCATCAAGTAGATCATCAGCATCAAATGCAACATCTTTAAGTTCCTCAAGCCACTCCTTCACAGCTTCATTTTTCATTTGCTTTTCTTCTGCATCATTGAGCACAGCATGGACTGACAACAACATGATCTTCAGTCTTTTGAGCAAATTCTCACTTTTTTTCTTCTTAAAGAAGTTTGCAACCTCAGAAGAAGCTATCCTTTCAAGCAACACATTGAAAACAGCCCCCATTAAAGGTCCAGCAACAAGTTCCAGAGCCATGGTGTGAAATAATTGCACAATTTTTTATTTTTTATTTTCCTTACACAACAGAATTCTGGAGGATAGGCTGCTGCACGGATCAACCTAGTCAACTAATAGAGACAAAGAAATAGGTAACTAGATTTGGAACCACAGCCGACAAGTATATATATTTTTTAAGGGATGTGTTATTTGAAGACAATTTTGAGACAACTAATAGGACAACCAAATATATACCGATGATCTAAATATTGGCATGAAAATCAAAACAATATAGAGAGATAATAAGAATACTAGTGAGAGTATAAGAGAGTTGTCATAAAAATTATGTCATTTTTTATTCTGTTTGGTGTTTCACCCATTTATAGTCAAGCTAAATTGGGTGGCTATAGACTCTTCAAGTTTTCGTGAGCTACTTTTAATAAATTGAATTTAAATAAATAAGTTTCGTTGAATATAAAGATATAGAAGGATTGATGAAACTCACTTGCGTTTGTTTCCTGGTTGTAAAAATCATTCCCAGGAATATGGAAGTTACAAAGAAGGGTTTTTTTGTTACAAAGTTAGCAAATTAATTCCCGAGTATAAAGCATTCTCAGGAATAAAATAACTTCTCATTTCCCATGTTTTTATTCCCAAGAAAATGGGTGGAATAAAATATTCTTATGAAGGTGGGGATAAAACTTAAGTAACCACCTATTAACTACCCATATTCCCCATGTTAACAAATAATCAAGGGCGGAGCCAGGGGGTGCCTAGGGTGTGCAGCTGCAAACTCTCAAATTTTGAAAAGAACACTAATTTTCATGTATTGTATGCACTTTGCATACCCTAAATATTAAGTTTTGCACCACTCTCTCACTCGCCTTTCATTTTCAGGCTTGCAGGTACGCTTCCTTTTGGAGTGGCAATGTGTCTTCATTTACTTTACTTTAATAATTAATTCATTAATGCAATTAAAATTTTAGGGTGAATATAACTGAGTCTCCACCCCTCAAAAAAAGAATAACTTTGATCCTCCAAAAATTGATAAACTTCGATCTCTCGTTTCAATTATAATGTATTAACATCTCCAATTTTTGAAATTTGTATTTTTTTATTAACAAAATCATTTTTTATCGTTGAAAGATTCTCGTAAATGAGATATTTAAAAAAAATACACAATAGAAATGGTGAATTTTGTCCATAAGTCCTAGCTAAACTGACAAAGATGTCGAAATTAATATTGTTAGGTCCGACACCGTGACCGGAGTTCGAATCTCAATTCTTCTAATCGTGAGTTTCCAGTGACAATTGTCAATTCCTCACTTTACCCAAAAAATGGAAAATTTTAAAAATTCGGAAAAAAAAAGAGAAACTAAAAGCAAACTTAATAAATTTTTAGTGACTAAAAACTTATACAGCCAATATATATATACTCATTGAAGTTTATAATCCGCACCCCCTGACCCAAGATCCTGGATCCACCACTGCAAATAATCCTAAGAGTGTAGTAAATATTCCACTTCTTGATTCCTAGGAACATTATTCCTGGGTATAAATTTCTCATCCAAGAAACAAACGTCCAAATATATATTTTTTGAAATACTGGGTAAGAGAGAATTGGCGCTATTAATATTAAAAAAAAAAGTAGGTGATGTATATCGCTATTAAGTATTAATATTTAAAAAAAGTAGGGGATGTATATAGAAGATTCACTTAACCATCTAAAATGAAGAACTCTATTGTTAATGGTGCAAGAACCAAATCAATGATCCAACAAACTCCAAAGATCCAACGCTAACCAATTAAGTTGGTTCGTATGTGCCTGAATCAAGCATTGTTTGATCTATTAATTTTCTTTAAAAAAAATCAGTTATTTTTAAATATATATATATATATATATATATATATATATATATAAATGTATTCATAGATTATTTTTAATCATGTTATATAATTTTTATTGTAGCATATGTAATGTACTTGTTGTATCAGTATAAAAAATTTGTAGTATTTGAAAAAAAAATACAATAAGTCGATATTAAATGAGAAACCATTTGAGATCGCCAAAAAAATATTATTCTTAATTTAAGAATTGGAAAATTATATAAATTATAAATGAGATTTCTCTCCTGTGGGAGGGTGTATTCATAGTAGTTCCAATTGCAGAGTGGAGAACAACAAGCAAGGTACGGTTCTGGATTCAACATAGAGCCATCTCCGATGGGTCGATTCCTTAGTGACTTTCCCATACGCGTGCTCATAGTGAAGCATCAAATGACATGTGGTAATAATGAGATTCTAGATATGAGGTTATGAATATGTCTTGAATTCTCTTACATTTCTGTGTTACATAGATCAATAGTAATTACTCTATTAATTATACTTAAGTTCATATATTACTTCTGGTTTTACTGGCTGAGCTAAACAAACTACATCAAAGGAATTCACAGGCAATACCATTTCTAATGTTTGTTATTGGATGTTGCTTGTGTTCTTCAAGACTAGAATAAGCTAGGGGTTATGTCCTAATATAATAAATCTTTAGTTGTTGGCTGTTTAAAGAGGTGATTAGTTCTTAGACGTGTGACATGTAGTCAATCATACACACTTGGTTGACATGTCTGCCACTATACTGCCTTTCTTTTCGTAGCATAAATGAAATACAAGGAAATCACCTTGACTAAAGACTAATAATATAGGTGATTGTACTGTGTCAGAGCATGTCATAATTGAAAACTTTGATTCTGACACATGCTACCAAACTGATAACTATACTAGTATACTTTTTTATGTAAAATGGATAACACTAATGCAAACATTATCAATGATGAATTTACTTGAAAGAATTACTAGGACAGAAATTCACGCATTCGAACAGGCCGTTTGACTGCATTTGTAAAACCCTGCAAATAAGTGAAGAATTCACAATAAGCATTCTGTTTTCAACTATCAACAGAAGATGGTGACAAAATTGAGCTTTTCCTCTTTTTCTTAAAATTGCATGGGTACGAAAAAAAGTAAAACCCATGTCACTCAGGTAAATTACTAGAGTAACCCGATCTTTAAGACTCTTTGTAGCACCAAGTGTGAACATGTCGAGTAATAAGTGACACTACTAAAATTTGTATCACAATAACATACAAACACAACCATAAAAAACAAGAAAATAAGATGATTTTCCAACAATTGGCTGGCTTCTAGAAAAGATTAAATTTGAGACTAAATTTGGTCAAACATGAAGAATAATGAAACTATATTAGAGCTTACCCATATGGAAGATTTGAAGACTAAACTGGCATACATACAAAAGAGTAGACAACACGTGAAATACCAAATATGCAAAATCGCTCTTTTGGTCCTTTTATCTTTATTATTTATTTTAGTCCTGTATATTATTTTTGCGCCAAATTAATCATTTATATTTGAAAACGTTTAGACCACAGGACTGAACCACACTTTCAAGAAACTCTACCAAATTGAAATACAAAACTTTCTCAATGAAATCGTGTATTTTTAGGAGGTTTTGACACTGATGATCATTAGAGAACCACACTTTTGGTTCTTACTATTTAAATGTGTAGAATTTGTAATGTCATGTGTCTAAATAGAGAACACATCAATTGTTGTTATAACAGAATTATATAAATACAGTGAACTAATGTGATTGCTTAATCTGCTTCTCGTCTATGATTTTGCACAGCTAAGTATACAAACATGTGACTAATTCTAACTAAATGAATTTATTTTATTTTTCTATCAAATGCAAGAATATCGATATAAAATAATATGCATTTAAGATAAAAAAAAAAACATACCTCGTTAAATTTAAAAAGTAAAGGGCTTCGATCTTTCTCTGATGTAGTTTCTTTCTGTAGAGATCTGTCGTCATTTTGGAGACCCTTAACACTTGTCTTTTTAAACCTGCCCTTGAAGGAAAAATTAGATCAGCGGCAGAATACAACAACTATGTAATGATAATTATTCACCAAGGCACCCAAGCTATACATCAAACCTATTGTTTGTTGCACGTTAAACAACAACTAATCCTTGTCTAAGTTGTCTTACTAAGTGAGCTAATTAAATGAATCAATATATGCCATTAATAAATCAACAATAACCTCTTTATATGGCTTTTGTCTAAAGCAATAGAGCAATTTGTTATCTTAAAACATGTAATCTTGTTTGAGATAGTGAACATTTTGTTCTAGTGTTTCTGGGGACATAGGAACATCAACCCACATAAATTATTGTGTGATTTTGTGTTCTGATCTTTGATCCCTATTGTGCAGTTTTCCACAACAAATATTATATAGTATCTTTAGGTTATTATAGTAAGTTTCATAACAATTTTGTCTGTGCTGCGAATTGACAATTAAAGAAGACACTGAAAAAAAAAGTTGTACAGTAAAATGTCTGGCTTATTGTATTCTCCTTTATCGTCGATCGGCGTAAATCAAATGCACCCAATATCAAAGTCTACAATATAAATTTAAGAGAAAATCAACAGTGAATGCCACAATTTTGGTGATGTGCTAGATTTGCAGTAGTGGTATGATAGGTTTAATATTTTTACCATGATACAAGTTTTGTGGTAGACTGACCATCTACAGTATAAAATAATGTGTTCTCATATGCAAAACCCTTTCACGGCTCATGATTTTATTTTGTAAAACAATATGGAATGGAATAGAAATAGGATATGCTGGGAATGCCTACGGAGACATAACTCAACACCATGTCAAATATGAAGGCCGGAAAATTCCTCATACTGGCCACACATATTTAGAAAGGAACAATTGAGGAAACCCCGTGATTAGTAATCACCAAAGTTTCATTTCAAAATATAGCCAAAATACATTTCCAATTTCTTGGCACCATATGTTTTCAAAATTGAAAGACATATATTATACAACACATGGATTACGTTAAAGAGAAATGAATCTCATGCACTAATATTTGTTTTTAGAAGTAAAACCTGATACTAAAATAATGCTTTACTGAATAATGATAATGGTTAGCATAAGAAATACAAATTATTGAGGAAGAATCACCTGTCGAAGAAACTTAAGGAACTCCTAGATGGTTTTTTCTTATTTGCCATGTCTAGCAGTTTTGCCTTGTCTGTTGCATTTGCAATTTTGGTGGGATTCAAGTTTGGTGAAACTGTCTTGGGATGTTCATTTGACTTCCTTGCTAAAACATTAGGTTGACTTTCAATGGTTTTCATATCAACTACAGCTGCGTGATTCTTGGTATTGGCAAATGGGACATTGTTGTTTCCAGTCTCAATAACTTCATGCCCTCCATTTGCTAAAGTTGCAGTTTTGATATTAGCTTGTAAAATCTTTTGCTTTTCAACCTGTTAGGCTCAAAACAGTGGAACAGACACACAGTGAAAAAATGGTAAGAAGTCACAATATAACCGGCAAATTTAAATGAACCTGTGAAGGAAAAAGCTAGCCCAGAAGTATTGTTTTTTGTGATAAAATATTGATCTGGCTAATACAGAACAAAATCAAGGGTTTTACCGACGTCACGAATAATTTCAGGATGGATTTATAAATATACGTAAGCCTTATAAAGCCAGATAGTTGTATTTGACATTCACGTTACATTTTTATTCTTTCAAATTTGGACACCATTTAACCTTCATTCAAAAAATGTTTTATCGGAAGTTTTATCAGTCAACAAATATTTTTGACATATCATAAGTTTTATCGGAAGTGAAAAGGGCTTCATAAGTCAACAGACATTTTTGACATATAAGTTTTAGCAAAAGAAAAATATATAATGAAAATAAAACAAGTTTAAGAAGTCTCACTTCATGCACCAAAACCTGCTTCATAGCTAAAGAAAGCACATAATGGTTTGATGTATAATCCTGCAGAAATGTAGACAACAGAATAGATATAGATATTAGTAACTGGCTGAGATTTACATGATCGAAGCACGAACAATAATCCCAGATCATACCTTAAAGTTTATAAAGCTACCGATTGAAGGAACAAGAGACAAAGACAATTCATCTGCTACTTCATACTTCAGGGTATTAGGCAGTGCATCTGATTTCATTTTCTTATATGTGATAGCATATGAGACCATTGTGCTAACTAATTGAGCAAGATCATTCTTCTCCTTATCCGACAGAAGTTGTAAGGCCACCTAAAGAAAAGGAAAAACAAATCAGAGAAGAGAGAGGAAAAACCGTGAAACGTTGAGCTGAGCCAAGCTAATGCGAGCAATTAAAGCTCGACTTATGAATGTCAAAATAGTCATCAAACTACACGTGATTGACAAGCAACATAATAATAAAAAATAGCTCAAATTGATGCTAAATGTCATAATACAGCAAGCAATTCATCAACAAAAACAAATGAACATAGCTACAGGGGTCAAATATCATCCTGCCTCGTGTTAAAAATAGAAGGAATGAAACTCGTAGCTATGTGCAATCTTGATACACAACTTAAACAACTGATTTATGGTGCTGCTGTTACAGGTATGTGAACTTCAGGATGGAGGTTTATTGATACTACAGAAAATGAATCATAACTGGTCTAGGGTTTTGTTGAAATCAGTTATTTATGATGTCTTCCATGAACAATAGGAATCAATTTGGATAAACTATCAAGAACTTATGGGAAAGAGAAATATTAAAAGAATTATCTCACAATTACTGTAAGTTGAAATTACTTTTTGCATTTTAATTTCTTCAGAACCTCTCTTTTAACTTCATAAACATCTATAAAGTTTATAAGGACGTTTTCATCGGTGAAGGACCATAAATGTATTTTAATTGAGAAGCTCCCATAAGCTAAAAGTTAGTCCTTACTAAGCTTTTGTTTGGAAAGATTAGAAACCCTTGTATCTAGATTTGACAAGAGTGGTCTAGGCTTCAACAGTAGGATTCTGTGGCATCACAACCAAGAGATCCATCACTATTTGGGGTGGCAATTTCTCTGAAAATAAATAACTATTTGAAAAGTTGCATACATGACTTAAATATAACTATTAGTCAAAATTTCAGGAACGCAAACTAAATTCAATAACAAGCCGTTAAGGAATATAATACAAGAGGAATTCTTTACCAAAGAATTTCCTATTTTCTATATAACCCAACGTATTTCTTTATTTATCAAAAGAGAACCGTGTCTTCACATGTAAGATTCTAAAGTATTCAAAAGATAGACGAAGAAAACAAGGAGACAAAAATAGCTAGACTACTAAACTAATTTCATGACAAATAGAATAAGTATATTACCGGTCTTATGGATGGTGGGGATAAAATGTCCAACAATGGAGAAATTAAGTCTTCAACAAAGGACGTAGGTGATAAGTGCCTTGCAATATGTGGCGATATTTTGTAGTGCCAAGTATTCAAAATGTCCATCTTTTCCATCATCGTTGTTCGATACCTGCAGATTTTATATGTTATGGCATTAGAAAATTTTCGTTTTGTACGAAAAAAAGTGTTTAAAGTTGTGCAAGTTCAACTAGTAGTACAACATATACCTGTGATATGACTTTGGCCACTCAATGTTTGGCTTCTGAACTTGGGCTACTGTATGATGTACAATAATTGCTATGGGAGGCAAATGAACTGATGAAAGGAAAGTCAGAAAGAAAGAAAAAAAAGTGGGAATGAAGTTTGTTTTTAGTACCACAACAGTATTAAAGGTAAAGTATCTTCTTACCAAGGAGAGGCATTTGTTGTGTGCGCATTATATATTGATGCAACAGATCATAAACTTCAAGACTGTTGAGGCACTTGACCTTCGAGCATATTTCAAAATTTCTCAGTCAGTCAAAAGAATTAGTAAATGAATCTCAGTGTCAGTGAATATGTTGTGAGACAAATGCTTACAGTTTTCTGCATAACTGGATCATGATAATTGAGCTGCAGAATATTTTCATGAATTCCATCCAGAATCAGGTCACTATCACCACTGCATATTAATTACCGATTTTTACATTGGATGTGCATATACTTGAACATGAGAGAAATGAGAGAAACAATAATACATGGTTTACCGGTATGATATAAGGGAGTACAAGGTGTCAAATTCAGAGAACTTGCTATTATGAGATTTTCTTTCCATCTTTTTTGTTCTTTTTCTTTGGAACAACTACAAAGAATAGCAATCAATGCAAAAGATTTAATATATAATAATCTTATAAAATTATAGCCAGGAATAGACAAATTCAAAAGTGTAGTGCATATTACCTCTTTCCAGATGTCGAGAACATTTTTTGACATATCCTTCTGACCAACAACTTGCGAACCAATATCAAACTGAGCACCAGTAAAGCATGTAAAAATTAATCCAGCATCTAATAAACAAAATATATTCTCTTCACATGATAAAATGTACTCCAAATTTTGAAATGATGAGCCATGAAGCCACAAGAATAACACAGGAACAAATACATCACATTATAAAATAAAATCATGGTAAAAATGTTTTCTCCAAAAAAAGACAGGTATCAGATATCGGTCCCCCATTTGACATAAAATAATGCAAGGAGCCTTATGACAGGAAAAAGCTAGCAGATTGTTAGCAGACCCACAATAACCAACAGTTAGTTAACTATGGAGAGAGACATGACAGTATGCAAATAGTAAGAATCGTTTTGGGGGAAAAGAGATTAGGAGGGAGTGCAAAGACTCTCTCTATCTTCCAAACAAGGGCTGGGAAAGTTATATATCCTTGTTCATTGCCATCCATCATTCTCTTCATTCTGCAATGACCTTGATTAAAAAATAGGGATAAGAGTGATATTCAAGAAAAACTCGAGTATGTTTGATTACTTTTTAGTAAACAATTTATTCTGGTAAAAGATATTCATCGTATTCACTTTTATCTATATTTTTGTTTGAGTCTTCAATCACCTTTGTTGTAAATAAGAATATTTGTAATTATTTGTATGAGTAGTATCCGGCCCATTAATCAAGCTCATTAACATGTATTCATGGACTCTGTACACTCTCAATTCAGACATCTACTATTAGTTCCCTTGGTATCATGATTGTGCAATTTTGATCCAATGTGTTTTAATTTTGTGAATAGGATCCCCAAAGGATTCCAATTGCTAAGATCAGGTATATCGAACTTAAGCAAGCTTGACAAGCTGATGTGTCAAAAAAAGTATCGTGGTGACTTGAAGAAGGGGCGCTTTGGGATGCTGCCAAAGCAATTTTCACGACTGAGGGACCTTTGGCACATTGGCCCCGACTTCAAAATTAGATGGTTAAGGGACGAAGGAACCTTATTGTAACATTTGGGATACCTAGGGTTCACACAATTGAAACTTAGGGACTAAAATTGCACAGCCATATTTCCTAATGGGCCGAAAGTGAAATCAAGACTTTTAAAACCAAAACAAGAATAGAATAGAATCAAGCAAGCCCTTCGTCTCTTTCTTTGTTCTTTTTTCAGGTCCATGAATTGTTATGTGGACTTTCTTGTGAGTAAAAGAGAACTCAACACCCATACACACACACACAAAGCTGGGAGCTTAAAACTATTGAGTTAGAGCATCCCCTTTGAAAATCTATCTCTCTCTCTCTCTTCATGTCTTTCACCCACAAAGAATAAGATCAAACCTACAACCCAGAGACATCGTTGATTGGAATATAAAGTCAAGTTCAAAAGTAATAAAAGTCCAAAACAAATTAGTTTTCTTCCAATAAAGTGATTTGAGGGAAGAAATTATGAGACGATTGTGGAAATTTGAGATTTAATACATAACTAACTTCATACAATTCTCGAAATTTTGTTAATAATAACAAGAAACCAAATAATCATTAATTAAATAAAACAAAGAAGCAACTCATTTCTTCGACAATTTCAAATGACCATACTTGGATAAGAAATTACTACATAACGATGAACGTTTATGAATTCATAAGTCCTAAAAAGTTCCTCTGAGATGTTAGTTAACATTGAAGTCTTACCGCATTGAGGGTTTGTTTCTTCTTAGAGAGAAATTGGAGAGTGTTCAAGCATGAGCGTATATCGCATGCTGTAATAATGGGTAAAAAAAGTCAGTCAGAACAAGAAAAGGATAAAAAAAATTATTATTGAATGGTAAGTTATTTACATAAAATAAAAAAATAAAAAAACTCAATAGTTAGAACTATGGTTGCATCAGTGCACCACTTACATGTATCTAAAAAAAATGGCATGGTTTAGATAGTTTATGGTTTCAATATTAAGAACATAAATGCAAATGCATGTGTGCATATTTAGGTAAATGTATAGAATATTAAACTCTCTTGACACCTTTCTTTGCACAATTTTCAAAACATAAAAAAAATACCTGTATAATCCGCTAAAGCAGTGAGTGCAATGGCACTGGCTTTCACCCCCTCCTTGTTACATATATATTTCAGTCTACAAAGGTCAATTGAGAAGGATTTAGTGAAACTGAATGAACATATAAGGAAATGCTAAACAATAATTTGGTGACCAAATATGTGGTTCTAACAACAATGTGTACTAACCTGCAAAGCTTTCGATTCATTCAAATAAAATACTAGCTTACTTTATTAATATCATATCAGTACGTGGCCCTTACCAATCCCAAATAGGGGAGCATAACAGCCAACCCCAAAAACGCTCTACCAAGACAGCAGATAGCAAGATGGCCGTGGTAATTCTAAAAAATTTATGAATAATGCTAGAAACATACTCTGACACATTTTCTAACACGCTCTTTTTATTGGTCAAAATTCATATGGATCCCACCAAATTTATATGGGACCGACATGATTTGGCGGGACAAGTGTGAGTTTTAACCAATAAAAGAGTGTGTTAGAGAGTGTGATGCTAGCACTTCTCAATTCTTATACATCTTGAATAATTTAGACACAAACTCAACAACTAGTTGTGACTCACCAACGAAACGGTGAAAAATGACAGGACAGATACAAAATGTGAGAAACACAAAAAACTGTTCTGGTTATTGTATTGAAATTTATTTTTTAAATCCAAGCAAAAAGACCTAACCTTTAAATTTTAAGAGCTTTTTTGAAAATTTTGAACTCATTTTAAGGTGTGGGGCTATAGCGGCTGCAAAATCCTGCTATTATGGCTGCTATAACAACCTGCTCTGCTACTGCATGTCTTGTAGCTACCAAGAGCTGCTTTGCTCCGCAGCACTGCTATAGTGCGCTATTGACAACACTAGCCTAGCAACAATCAGTAGCTATGTGACTCCCTTTTTTCTAAGTTTGGTGTTCTGCGCTATTATATAGGTTTTTCAATTTGAAGTGTAAGACTCAAGAGATCGCACAAACAAATAGGACAATTATAGCAATCACTGATACAGCAACTTAAGTCACAGACCTAAGCCCTAACAGAAAATCATGCTATCTCAAGGACATTGTTATCATTTTATTCTGTAAGGGCTGGGGAAAATGGTCAGAGATTTTAAAAAGTGGCCCTTAGAAGGACAATGTCAACCATTTTATTATATAAGGAGCGTGCCAGTTTCCCAAGCAAATAAGTTTATTTTTTTAGTTATTTGTTTTCTCATATATCACAAACTGAAAGCAGTTTTAGGTTCAATTTTAGGGGAATTGATAACGAGTACTTGGGAAAAGTTAAGGGTTTCTCATAGTGCATTCAAAATAAAATGTTTACATTTGAGTAGCTACATCTCTACCCATATACAGGCCAAGGCTCAACTTATTAGATAACACATTTCTTGAGTTTTAATGAAAAAGTTTTGTACATTCTCATCTCTACCTTTCCATGTTTCAGCCTATCCTAAAACTATAGCAAATGGTTAATGCAGCCATATGGAGTTAACTCAATTGGTAATTAGCTAAAGTAGCTCATACAGTCAATTATTTTTCTTTGTTGAAGTCAT
This sequence comes from Medicago ruthenica, assembly GCA_018208015.1. NCBI lineage: Eukaryota > Viridiplantae > Streptophyta > Magnoliopsida > Fabales > Fabaceae > Medicago > Medicago ruthenica. Next base: position 80,424,820 of record CM031371.1, read on the forward strand.
CAATTGTTAAGGGTAATTCTATATCAAATCGCCATAATTATTGGAAACAAGAAACAATCAACTTTGCCCACTGTTAGAAAATAAATAGTCATTAATATTTAATAATAATTATAGCTAAACCTAATTCCAATTTAGATATGTGAACTATTTCAAGTTAATCCTCACCTGCTTACCACCCGACTAACTGTTGGTTGAACAAATATATGAACCCTGTCAAAAAAAATGTGTGCTGTCAAGAAATCAAACTACATACAAGCTGAGATTTACAAATAATACACAAATTAATGTACAAGAGAAAGGAGGAAACAATAGCTTGAGATAAAATAAGTATTAAGGGATACAGAAACAAGTTGCAACAACAGAAACAAACCTCTCATGCAAAATTCACTTTTATTAACAAGATCCACCAAAGAATATTCAAAAGGGCGGGGGAAAACTACACCAATTTACACCTAGAGTTGAAATAATTTTGATATTTCTCTCTAACCTCAAGTCTAAAAATTTTGAGAAAAATAAAATATGTTCATGATTTGTGAGTGTGTAAGAAAATAATTCATTCATCGTTCATCGATATCTTATTATGTGACCAAAACTTCTCTCATTATCCTTAATGAATCTCACCTGTTTCAAATCTCTTTTCTTCTTTCCCTACTTTTGGCAAGTTTGTAAATACAATATTTCCCTTCGTTTTTTCTATCTTTTTTTATAAGGATTGTTTCCCTTCTTTCGTGCTAAAGGATTGGTATTAAATCATCAAACGCTCTTGCTTTAGCTTCACTGTCCTCCTTAGGGTGCATTTGATTTGCTAAAAGTATAAGCGATTGGAAAGGACAATTCTTGTTGTACCCTTTTGATTTAGAAACGGGTCATGGGACTGGACAAAAAGAGGGGACAAGGGACTGGACAAAATCATGAAATTGTGCCCCTCACTAAACCATGGGGCAACTTTTCTCCAAGTACAAGATATCTAAAATACTAAAATATCCTTTTTATTGTTTACAGAAAATATTCTCTCATCTATCTCTACCCTCTCATGTCTCTCTCCCTCTCATCTCTCTCTATCTCTCATCTCTCTCCCTCACTCTATATCCATTCTATCTCCTCCGTCTCCTTTATTAATATTTGCATTCATAAACATAAATGTGTGTGTGTGAGCGCGTGTATATATCATAAAGGGTATTACAGGAAAATTTATTTTATTTTGATTGTGTCGTTCATTGTTCATCAACCGTCCTACAAAATAAAAGTTGTCCAGAAACTTACAAGTCTGTCCAGTACTCATCCTTTTGCAAATCAAACGGACCCGTAAGAGTTTTAATAGCTATCCTGTATTTATTACATCTTTCCCATTTTCATCGAAGGACCATCATTTAAAACACTATTGTAACCCTTCCATTTTATTGCAAGTTCTCATCTCACCAACAAAATGCTATATCATTTTTCTATAATCAACTCAATTCTCGTAATAATTCTTTCTCTATCTTCCTAATCCTCACAACCATACTGTTTCACATGTTAGTAGTTTGGATCAACACAACTAACCTGAGAATCCAAACCAAACTAATTACAATTGTTTGGTTTATTACATTTTGGGGTGAACCTAAAGCAATTGAACTTGAGTACCTCAACCGACTACATAACATCATTTTCTTATTGATTTGCATCTGATAGAGAGATATTCTAAAACATATTCAAGACTAGGGTTCTCTTTGGGAAGATAAAGGATATACTCAAATAGTTGGTTATTAAACATCAGTTGGGTGGACTCACCCATTGACAGGAAATCCACTTATGGGAATTGTATATTTATTGGAGGCAACAGTTGAATACACCACTGTTACTCAGAAAGCTTCACTTGAACAGACTATGCAGATGACACTTATATGTAACATTAGTATTGCAGATTGCCTCTAATCCTATTTCCCATAAGAGGACCAATCATTGAGAAAGACTGTCACTTCACTGTGGAGAATGACGCATCAAGAGACAACACTGAGCTTTGTCAACTCCAATGACCAGCAGCAAGATGCCTTAAGCAAATCCTTAATAGGTCCTTGACTCAGCTATCTTTGTAACAAGCTTGATGCATATGATTTATATGCTCCAGGTTGACGGGGGTGTTGAAAATATATTAGAATCTGTGGATTTGTTGTATAGGATCATTGTGCATATATTATCATAATGTATCATGTAAATAGAAATAGTATCTCCTATATTTATTAATTATTATTTGTCGCATTGAGTCTATATAAAACTGACTCCATTATGACGTTGAGACACAGTTTCACCATCTCATGTATCTGGTCCCTTTAATCCAACGGTACTAACTGTTGGAACCAGTAGCACTTAACCATATAAAGCACTCATAAATCTATGAAAGAAATAATAGAATTAGAGGGAAAAATTTCGAGTTATCTAACTTGTGACTGTTTACAAGAAATACCTCCTTGATTGTACCATTTGTGATACAACAAGGAAAAAAAAATCATATTGGAAGACTCGTCCAAAAGATGGTGTATTAATAAGAACCGATCTTCTATACATCCTCTTTCAAACCAAAAACGGGGAGGATTTTCTGAAGACCGGCTAATTTTCCCTAATATTGGTATTAACTATGAACAAGGATATATAAGATGGGTGGTTCGGCTATTAAGATTTTGCTTCTAAATGGAATAAATACAAGGTCAGAGACTACTGAAGAACTACAACATGTTATAGACACAAGGTCCAGCTACAAGGGTTGTAGAAAAACACAGAAGTTTTCCGTCAACACTTTCTGAAATTAGGGATAAGTCTTTGTTTGACATTATTGAGGTTAATGGATTATTAGGGAAGCTTAATAAATAAGCTACTAAGGTTTTGAAGCTTTTTTGATCCAGCAAAATTTTCATAAGGTGGCAAATAAGCATGACAAATATTTAGGATGTTCAGGATCTAATCTATAACATTAATGTCATACATCAATTATCCAGATTGGTAACTTACTTGGCCACTTGGCGTAAAGATCTTAAGGCAGGTGCATATAGGTCATTACATATGCAAATCACCTACATTCAAAACCAATATCATAATTGAAAATGAGTTGTCACAAATTTCATTATTGAAAATGAATAGTCTAGTGAATGTGGCAATATGAAAATCTAAAACTCACAGGTCTTGACAGGGATGCCGTTTTTCGCCCCTTCTTTGATGATTTCCTTTCCATTTGTCCTTTATCCAAACTTTGCTTCCCTGCATCAAGCTTCTTTTCAGCAGAAATCTGCATGATTTAGATTGAATTGAGCTTTCTGAATTCTCGATGACAAACTTGTTTAACAGTTCCCTTCCCTCGAGAAATTAAAATTTAATCCCAATTTCCCAGTTAGTGGTTTGTATAAATAACAACAGCATAATATTCTTTGGTTAGAAAAACTATAAGGCTCTTTTTGAGATTAATGGCCTGTAGCAAAATAGAAAAGACATATGATTGCTCTCAAAACCTAGGAAGAATCATTTATTATTAAAAGTGTTCAAATATTTCAGATATCATCTTGTTTAGAGCCCAAATATCCAACTTCAGGCTCTTAAAGTGCACCAACTCTACTTAAAATTGTTGCGGGCTTGCGGCTACGGATAAGTTAAGTACAGAAAACCTGAACTTCAAAAAACAAAATAAAACCAGAGAACTACACTCAATTACATACAAATAATGTGAAGCCTATTATAACAAGTCTGGTAAGATAATGTATGATTTTTCATTTATTAGTAATGATGAATGCATAAATATAAACAGTTACACAACCGGTAAATAAATAAGTGAAACTACAATAAAAAGCAAGATACAAACTTATTTCAAACTTTAAACGATGTTAAAAAAAACCTTCAAATGACTATGATTAAGAAGGTATGCTTAGATAATTCAACTTTGAAAGAAGAAACCAATCATAGCATCTACCACTAACCATCTTTAAAAGAACCTCCACTGCACCCTTTCCATCACCAAGGGCTCCATCAATTTCATCCACCACCTAAGAAGAAAAGGTAAAATACAACCATTATCACCCGAGGCAGTGATAGTACGATAGAAAGTGAAGATGCTGAGAATAGAAAATACCAGACACTTTGGCTTTGAATCAGACAAGACAGAGTTCATCTGAACCACATCGAGGATTTTTGCTTCAATTGTTGATGTAGAACGATCATCACTGGCATTAACCTATAATATTTTAAACTTGTGATTGATATACATTGAAATTATAGAGATTTACTAAAAGTAGGGAGAGAGAGAGAGTAAGCAAGCTAATGACCAATCTAAAAGTGATGTGTTTAATGTAAAATAAAAGATAAAGTACTTTTATACTCATACTAGACCCTTATCCTAATTAAATAAGGAAACAAAACATATATAACAAATTCTGAAAACTACTCCAAGAAACTGCATAAAATACTCTAAAATATTGTAATATAAAACAATGATATTATGATATAATAATGACATTAAATATAACAAGTTCAGAAAATGACAAATGATGTTGGCAACCTAAATGCAGAGTGCACCACTACAAGGTACAAATCAAGTTATTCTTATGAATAGACAAGGTCGGTCAATCTCTTCAAGTTGTTATGCCTCTTTTGACTTCTCCGAGTCAACTTCAGTTATCTAAAACACTCAAAATCTACTACTAGTTCCTTCTATAACTAAAAATTTTGGTTACCATGAGACGCTTTCCTAAGGATAATTCTGTCGTTTTTGAGTTTCATCCAACTTACTATTTACTATGTTGACAAATCTCAGACCAATTTTGAGATCTTACTTAAGGGCTCTCTTGGCAAGGATGGACTCTATCAAATTAATAGTTTTCTGCCTTCTTCAAGTTCAAGCAACCCGATAAGTATTTTTTCTTTGTAAAACATAATTCCACATCTTTACAAAATAAAGATAGCTCGATTTCTGATGTATCGAACTCTTCAAGTTATATTTCAGTATGTGGCTGTACTTAATGAAACTTCCTTGAATTTTTATATTGCTTGTTATCGTGACAAAATTCATCATTTTCCTCTTTTAGTTCTACTGACAATTTACCATAGCCCATTAGAATACATTCAGTGATTCATGGGGACCCACCCCTGTTCCCTTGTGGCTATCAACATTCCGTAACATGGGTTGATGCAAATTAACCATACCACGATTTATTCCCTCAAACAGAAATCATATGCACTTGCTATATTTTCCCAATTTAAATATATGGTTGAGAATCAATCTGGCACAACAATCAGAGCTGTTCAGACAGCCTGGGGGGAAGATTTAGGTCCCTTGCCTCATTGTTCGCCAATTTTGGCATTATACACATACTAACTTCTCCCCATACATATCACTAAAATGGTTTGGCGACACCTAGTAGGACCAGTCTAACTCTATTTGCTCATGTCCAACTTCACTTGAAATTTTGGGATCATATTTTTCTGTGCGGGACATTCCTCGTCATAGGAGCCAACTTTGTAGCGTTGAGTTAGGCTCAACCCAAATATTAAGAGAAATCAAGGGAGAAGATAGGAAGATATAGCAACAACCAAAATAAGGCAAAGAGGTTACTCGGATGAAATATGACAAAATTGTAGATGACAGCTATAGTTCAGCACCATCAAACAGATTGACCCAGCCATATGCACTGACATGGACATATAAGAATGAATCCCTTCATCAAACTAATAGATAAACTACAAGTGAAATTAGTTTTACATAATTCACAAAATCACTAACAAATTTCGAAACTAAATGATATCAAATGCAAATTAGCATCTAAAAGAGGCTACAGCTTCGAGACAGGTGAATGTGTCAATGTACATATAAAATAGAACAGAAAAATACCTCCACCACATGATATCCACAATGCCTAGCAGCTACATATGCAAGTGTTGTTTTTCCCAGACCTGGTGGTCCACATAGCAGAAGGATCTGTCATCAATATAAATATTCAATCGCAAATGCAATTCCTCACTCAGATAAATGCATCACATGCTATGTACTAACAAAACCACAACCACTGTGCAACTGCATGATTAGAAGGACTGGAAGGATAAGATTATAAATAACACATTTGTGTTATTAAAATTACTTCAAATAAGGGGAGCCTAAGCTAGGCATAATGATTAACTAATACCTTCATTGTTATGCACGAAACCAGTGTGTGTGCGTCTGACTCTGTGTGGGTGCACCAAATGCCAATGCACATTATAGCATCATTGTTAACACCAGCTTGAGCACAATGTTTTTGTTAAGGGTTAGGAAAATTTATAGTATCTAAAAATATAGCACTCTTTTTGTTTTAGTCACTACTATTCATTTGTAACCCTTAAATTTATATTTAACCTGTACTATATACAAAGAAAATAGCATGTTTTGGCTCTTTTGGGCTGGTTTTTTCTCTTTCCAAAATTACCCTCAACTTTAAATACAAATAGCACATATAACAAATAAATAAGAAGAAATTCAAAGATTAAAATAAAAGTGTAACAAACACGATAGGAGTATATGTATGTCCAATTTTTTTTCCTTTATCCTTTAAAAAGTGTAACAAACTAGATGAATATATATATATATATATATATATATATATATACACACACACACACACTTACTTTTTCATTATCCCAATTATACATTTAAACAATTTTTTCTATAATAAAGATTGTTGTTGGTGTCATTAAAAAAATAAGAATTTAGATTATATTTTTTTGTTATATTGTTGGTGTCATTGAAATAGATAATCATGGTTAGTTTGATTTGTTATAATTTGAAAGCAAAAAGCATTTATATTTGTACTTTTAATCAAAATCAAAATCAGAATTTCATAAAAAACACCGTTCATAATTTTTAAACGTTAGCGCAATTAAAAGAGCGGAAAGACGGGCACTTTTCCAATAGTAAAAATAATGTACTTATAGTTCCTCATCATGGGCTACAAATGCATAATTACAAAAATGTTATAAGATATTTAAAGTTCAAATAGGGACTAATTACAAAAGGGGTCACATTTTCAGAAGTCGGAAATATATTTAAACCTATTGTCAGTTATACCTAACATGTTAGTTGTTACAAAACTAATCTCCAGCCTTTACAAACACAGACACAAATACTAGTGCACAGTTCTACAAATTTGTCACTTCGATTTTTGCTTCCCAAAATTGACAAGTACAAATATAGCCAAGGAGGATAAATATCTTTTCACACCCCACATGGGATGTAGAGGCATGAGGAAGTGAGATACAGAAAGGGTAGAGAAGAAAAGTGAAAGCAAGAGATGCAACGAAGTTCTGTAAGAAGGATAAATAAATTTTCAGTCCACCTATGGGATGTGATAGAGGAGTAAGGAAGATAGATAAAAAAAGGAGGTCAAAGTAAGTGTAAGAAAATTAAAACTCTTGTAAATACAACGCCTATTAACCCCCACAATTCTCAAGAGGAAAATAGATCATGAAATTCTTAACAATACCTTCTGTTCTGGTGCACCAGTATTCTGTGACTTCGCATTGCGTGTATCCTGAAAACTATTTGAATTACCACTCTCATCTGTACTCTTAAAATTTGTATACCTGTTACTATTGCTACTCCAAGTGTGCCCTCCTTTTGTTCTTGGAAAATTTGAAGCACTATTACTACTCCAATTGTGCCCTCCTTTTGTTCTTGGAAAATTTGAAGCTAGAGGTTTCGGTTTATGGGATATACAAGAATGCCGTTTCAAAGCAGACAAAACGTCGTCTGATGTACTTCGAATTTCAGATCCAAACACAGTAGAATCCCATTGTTTTAACCACAAGAGTACCTGTCAGACAAATATACAATCAATTAATGGCATCAACAACCAAAGAATAATATTTTAAACTATAGTAGTTTAAATCAACAGTTTATAATGTAACAAAACAGTTTCCACATCTAAATGTTGCAGTAAATATGTACCTCGCGATTTGTCTGTTCATCACTAAGAAGATCAGTAAAAGACTTGGGAGCATATTTATCGACCCAAAGTTTTTCATGGACCGTTAGTGTTTCAGGAACATCTACAACACTTTGGCTTTCAGAACTAGCTTCCAAGGTCTACAGCATGACAAGAACCAGAAAAACATTAAAAAAACAAACATCAAAACTCTTCGATTATCAACTCTACATTTTCCAGGCATCATACAACTGTAACACAAAAACATGTGAAATTTTTATTCAACTTTAAGCTCCTTGAAGTTCACAACAGAGAGTTTCAAGTACAAACCTTAGCAAAATTCTCTTGATCTAACCTTTCTAACAAAACACTAATAGGTTCTACAGCAAGATCTGCAAGAAAATAAAATTATACAAGTTATCCACACATAAAATAATTTTGCAGTGACGAAAAATTATTTTGAATGAATTGATCTTGTAAAATTGTTTCTGGCTAAAAGTGAGTTGACCAATAAATGAGTCTGAAAATCATTTCAAGAATCAAAAGCTTCAAATTCTAGCTTCATGAATCAATTGTAAAGGCCAAATCAATTCTACTCGAGAGCAACCAAACATTTCAAAATCAATTCTACACCTCTAAAATCAATTTCAACTCCTCCAAAAGTGGAACCTAACATACAATAAAATTTGCAATCTCTTTTTTTTCAATCAATCCAAAAAGATTTGCAACAAATAAATCAACTCATCAAATCAAAGTTAAGTAAAAAAAACCAACACAACAAAAACAAATCTGATTTTCTAATCAGCTAAACAAGATTGAAAATTGAAACCTACGAAGCAGTAACACTGACACGACACTAACACGACTCGACACCACACTGGCACGTGGACTCCAGAAATAATTTGAGAATATTAATTATTTGAACTTAATCATATGTGTAATTATGAAACCAAACCAATTGATAGTGAAATTATGCAAAAACTGAAGGACGCTAATTAATTTATCAAAGAAAACAATACCAGAAGAATCTCCTCTACAATTCAGCTTCGTAACTCGATCTTCACCATAATACCTATCCAGCTTCGTATAAACCCTATCACCATTCGGAGCAGTTACCGGCATAACTTCACCATCAATCTCCGACGCAAATCGCGACAACGTCTTATCCTTGGAGAATCTCACTTCTTCAACTGTAACTTCCGAAGGAGGTGGCCGAAGCCAATCCTCTTCTTCTGCAGGAGAATCTTCCGCAACCCTAACCCTAACTTTCTCTCTCTTTTCAACATCAGAAGAATCCGAATTCGAACGGGAACGCTTGTGGCTGTTAGCGAGATCTGTTGGCGCTTGATGTTCGGGTTCGGGTTCGTCTTCGGGAGGGTTGTAAAAGTAGTGGTCATCATCGGGTTGTTGTTCGTAGGTGCGATAGGTTGATTCAAGTAATTCGAGTTCTTCGGGGAGAGGAACGTCCATGTCCATGTCCATGTCCATGTCCATGACATCGAAATCATCCATTGTAGAGGATTGAAGGATGGTTCTGAGTGAGATGGTAGAGTTTGAATGTGTTTGTTTGATGTGAGGGGAGAAGTGAGGTGAGGCTTGTAAGGAGGGAAAATAGAAGCTACTGGAAATGTTTTGGCGGGAAACAGATGAAATGACATTAGTAAATTACTAGACCTATACCGGTGCGATGCACATACAAGAATAATTATATTATAGAATTATTCTTAATAATATGTGTACTTTAGACTAGAGCTCTTAAAACGGGTCGGTCCGTATGGGCCGGCCCGAAAGCCCGAATAAAATGTAGGGCTTGCGTTTAAAAATTGCAGCCTGAATTTTTTCAAGGCTTTTTAGTCCGGTCTATAAAAGCATGTAACACGTTCGGGCTAACCCGTACGGGCTATGGGTAGCCCGGCAGCCCGCATAAACAAATAGAAGTTCAGCCCAAATTACAACAAAGCCAAATTTACAAAAAAAAAAGTAGCCCAATCCAACAAAGCCCAAATTACAAAATCACTGTCTCAATGTCTCTTAGCTTTAGTTTTGTTCCGCCAATATTTTTAATTTGACGTGTTTGGTTCAATTTTTAGAAGGGAATGGGAGGGGAAGGAATCTCTTTAAAATTTTATTACCTTGCCAAAATTATCTTCAGATTAATTTAAAATCTCAATATTATTCTTGTAACAATTTTTATTATTATTAGGTTATCCTATCTTGTAACAACTTTTATTATTAGGTTATATTATCTTGTAACAACTTTTATTATTATTAGGTTATATTACCGTTGTAACAACTTTTATTTTCATGTTATCTATCACTTTTATTTGTTATATGTAAAAACAAACATCATCGCATATTTAATTAAGTTTAAGGGTAAAATAGTAAATTAATTTTAAAATCTCTCCCCATGTTATTCAAACACATTTTTAATTAAAATTTCTAACGTTCCGTCTCGTCCCCTCCCCTCCCTTCTCCTCCCCTCCTCTCCGTTGAAGCAAAGGGACCTTAGCTTCACAAACCCTAAATTACAAAATCACTGTCTCAGTGTCTCTTAGCTTCAGTTCTGTTCCGCCGTGTTCGTGTAACTCGTCTGTGTTCCGTCCGCTGCGCCGATCTCTTCTCCATTCCTGAGCTCGTGGTCGTGGCCGTGTAAACTGTCGAAGGTACCCTTCCTCTTCTTCTTCTTCATTCCTGTTTTCTGCCATATTGAGAAGCTTTGGCCGGGCTTATGTCTGTAACATACCCTTGTGAAGTTGTCCCTCTCAAAAAATCCACATAACAGAAATCATTTATACTACCCCCTTAACCATTTTCCCACTGAATACTTACTTATCCGGTACTTTGAATTGGATTAATGGAATGAATTACAAAGAGATCAATTAAATGAATGGAAAACCTAAATATTGTAAAACAAAAAAGTAAAACAGAAATGAATGGGTAAAATTAGTAGATCTAAAATAAATTAACTGTCTTTGCTACTATAAATAAAGCCTCTCTCCATTGTTTTAATACATGCAATATTTCATACTTGTTTGGTAACTGATTCATATAGCTTTATATTGGCACAATATAATATCTTTTTTCTATAAAAAAACAAATTTCCATATTAGTGTTATGTCATATGAATCTCTTTAATTCTCTCTTTTAATTTTCTTAGAATGTTTAAAATGAAAAATGCTAGAAATGTGGCTCATTTATTTCCTTCCAGTTGTTTCAAATTGGACTTCATATATATAGTAGAGCCACAGGCTTGCAGCCTTATTTTGTAATACTTTATCCACTTTGAATTTAACGTAGCAGGAACATACTTTTGTAATGTATACCGAAATCAAACCTGAACCTATAACATAATTCCATATATATGGGATTGTTTTTGAGTCTCTTTATGTTGTGATTCATTCCTCCTTTGCGCCTTGTTACTAGTTTACTAGTCCAAGAAAGAAGGTATGTATCTATTGTGAAATAGACATTAGCAATGTCTTCATCAGGGTTTTCTTTTGAACTTTGAAGTGTCCCCTTTTCTTTTTGTATTAACTTCATATATAGTTTTATGTTCTTTGTTTTAGCTTTTGTTTATGTTAAGGGGCATCTGTGTTTGTGGCCTTTTACGGTTCCTTATGTTCTAGGCTTTAGCGGAGTTGTATCACTCTGCACCTAGAGTGTCTTGTATCACTCTTCTACACAATAATATAATATTTTGTGTCTGAGTTTTAATTACTACTTACTGTGTTTGTGTAGTTCCCATCTATCTCTTTTCATCTCAGTACTGTTCTGTTTTTTTTTTTCTATTACTACATGTTATATACTAGTTTCAATTATGTGTCTGAGTTTTAAACACTCAGTTTTGCTCCAACATTATTAATCATATTTATTTATGTTGTTTGTAGGAATTACAATCTGTTTGTGCTTGAAATATGGATGATAGTAATAGTCATGAAATGTGTGTTGATGGGGATATTGAGAGCCAAGCTAGGGAAATTCCACCTGTACCACGTTTTGATCAAAATGCACAAGAAGTGTCTTCTGTACCAAAGGATAAGAAGCGCAAGGGTAAGGCTAAGTCTAAGGCCCTAACATCTGACGTGTGGCCATATTTTGTGAAAGTTGGTATTGTAGATGGAAAAGAGAAATGTAGATGCAAGGCATGTGACAAATTATTGACTTGTGCTTCAGTCAACGGAACTACTCATTTAGCGCGTCATAGAGATAGTTGTAGAAAGATTATTAGAAATCGTGATGTGGGTGAAATGATGATTGATGCTGAAGGAAAATTGAGAAAGAAAAAGTTTGACCTAAGGCTAATCGAGAAATTTTAGTTAGATTGATGATTACACATGGTGCACCATTTAATATGGTTGAGTGGAGGGTTTTTAGAGAATACCAGATGTTAGTGAATGATGATTGTGTATTTGTTAGAAGAAATACTCTTGCCAAAGATATTTTGAAAGTTTACGGTGTTGAGAAACAAAAGATGAAGTCACAATTAGCTGAGATTCGTGGGAGAGTTTGCTTGACTTCTGATTGTTGGACTGCTTGCACCAATGAAGGTTATATTTCTTTAACTGCTCATTACGTTGATGTGAATTGGAAGTTGCAACTTGCAAAGCAAGATTTTGGCACTTACTCACATGGAACCCCCACATAGTGGGCGAGATTTAGCGTTGCATAAGATTAGACAAAGTGTTGCTTATGTTAGGGTAACAGAAAGTAGAACACTACAATTTTTCGAGGGTGTTAGGAAAATTGGTGATATTGATGCAACAATTGGATTGAGATCAGATTGAGTTACTAGATGGAACTCCACTTTTATAATCCTTCAAAGTGCGATTAATTATCGTCGTGCCTTTTATAGCTTAAGTTTGCACGATTCAAATTTTAAGTGTTGTCCTACAAGTGATGAGTGGAGAAAGGTTGAAACAATGTGTGATATTTTGAAGCCATTTTATAATATTACAAACTTGATATCCGACTCTTCATATCCTACATCAAATTTGTACTTTGGAGAAATATCCGGCTCTTCTTTTATTAATTATTTTGTTTTTGTTTCTATGAATATTTTGTAACTTGGTTGAGTTGGGGTCATTTGTAGGAATTTGAAGAATATGAAAGTCAATCAAGTAACAACATTGGAAAATCTGAACTTGATACTTATTTAGATGAGTTGTGGATGCCTCGATCTGCAGAATTTGATATCTTGGCTTTTTGGAAGGAAAGAAGTCATAGAAGTCCTAATCTTGCAAGGATGGCTTGTGATATATTGAGTATTCCAATAACAACGGTGGCATCAGAATGTAAGTTTAGTATTGGCGCCCGAGTTGTGAATAAGTATAGAAGTTCAATGAAAGATGAATCGGCTCAGGCTCTCTTGTGCGCATGTAGCTGGTTACATGGTTTTGAAGGTATGATTTTTAAAGTTCTATCATTTTTACAATTGTTTGGATAGTTGCACAATAGTAGTGCAATTCTACGTTTAGAGTTGTATATGACAACCTTGGTTGACAGTAAGATGCTAAAAGTCAGAAGATATCGGTTAGGCAGTCTAAGGCTTGGCTGAGAATGAGTTGTTTAGGCGGATTTTCTATAATGTGTTTAAATGCAAGGATTTGGTTTTTTGATGGTAACTTACGTGATCCAATTTCATGTCACTTGAAGTTTAAGTATAATTTGATAGTTCCAATAGTGTTAGTGTTGATATATAAATTTGTGGGATGATGGTTTTGCATTGTTTTCCCCTGGGCTGTTTCATTTTGTAATTTCCCCACCCCCTCATTTCCTTGAATAATGAAAGCTATTAAATTTTCCTTCCAAAAATTGAAACTAAGAAATTACTAGTTCGAATTGTATTTCTTTTTTGTTGCTTATATACAAATATCATGTCCCGGTGGACATTAAGTAATTAGTCAATATGAAGTATGTGTCTTGTCAATGTATTAGATTTAATCTGTTGATAGTTTATATATTTATTTTTAACAATAAAATTTCTTAATTTGTGGAATTAAATGATGACAACAATGATGATCAAGACAATGAAACTCTTGGAAGTGGACAAGCATCAAACAGTGTGGATGTTGTGAATCTTACGGAAGAGGAAGACTAAGTGACTTTGTTGGGAGTGACTTTGTGGGAATCTTTTGAAGTTTGAACTTAGTTTATTATGTTATTTTGGGATCAGACTTGTTTTAAAATTGTTTTGGATAGTTCTATTGAGATCATCAACACTTTTGTTATGTTATTTTGGATAAAACAGGGTGTTGTTTATGTTATTTTGTTATCTTGTACATGTTTAGGAGGCAGAATATAGCTTATGTTATGTCATTTTGTTCATTGATTATGTTTTTTAGCTTGTGCAAGTTAGGGATGACAATTAGAACCAGACTCGATGGGCACCCGCAAAAAATACCCGCAATGGGTAGGGTAAACCTCCGCTTTCATGGGTCCGGGTAATTACCCGCAAATTTCAATGGGTATGGGCGCAGGTAAGGGTATTATACTGCCCAGTCCCCGCAACCCGCATATACATATTTATATAATATGATAAATAATTTATTTATTTTTGCTGTATAATTAATTTATTTATTTAGCTATTTAAGCCTAAATCCAAACCTAAAAACTACTTAATACAGTAACCACTCCCTCCTACTAGTGTACAATTTTTTAGGGATATTTTAAATGTTTTTATTTGGCAAAATACTACGATTCGTGCTATTTTATGAGTTGATTAGAAAACTTTTAGACCATATTTTATTTCAATTGTGATATTTCTATCGTCTTTTCATCGTTAAAGTGCGGGTAATGAGTACAGGTATGAGCACTTAAGTGCCCATAGGTATGGGGAAGGGCATTGAAGTTGTTGCCCACGAGGGTACAAGCTCGGGTATGGATATTTTTTACAAACGCGGGTATGGGGAAAGACACTGTAGTACCCTACCCATAGGGTACCCATTGTCATCCCTAGTGCAAGTTCGGTTAGGAATTGCAAATTAGAATCATTAAAAGATTTTAAAAAAAAAAAGTTGCGTGCGGGCTGGCCCAGGAGCCCGCATAGGGCTGGGCTCTATTATTCTAGCCCGAATTTAAACAGGGCTTTTTAGCCTGGCCCTAAAAAACCTGCAACCCGCTCGGGCCGGCCCAAAACGGGCCGGGTAGCCAGTTTTGACAGCTCTACTTTAGACATATGGTTTTAAATATATTAGTGTGAAGGTATTTGATATTGGTTGTTGTTTTTAATTAGATGGTTTTTGTAAACTTTGTTGAATTATTTTTATTAATTATTGTAATCTAACGAATTAGTTTTGAATGTAATGAAAATTATGAAAAACAAAATTTCTTAAATGGTAAAAGAAAAATTATGAATTGTTTGATAAAGAAATTATAAAATTAGTACTACTTGTATGTGATTTCCTATTTGAAAATATGAAAAAACTTATAAATAACAACTTATGAAAATATGTAAAAAAAAAAAAAACTTATGAAAAACAATGTATATTTTCACCATTTCATATCCTCAACATCTAATAATTGCACCTCTGTAAAAAAAAATCTAATAATTGCAAATTATTATTAAAATGTTTGTTTTCATCCAACAAAATATGAGAAAACAAAATAAAGTAAGTGTCAACACAAATAGTACTTATATAGAATCAAATTCAAGTATGAGTTAAGAATGCATATCTTGTTTTTCATTGGTCTGATTTTACATCATCTTTTTTATTTTGTGTAGAAATCCTCAACTAACCTATAAACTAATTTGATTTAGTGGGATAGCATATGACATGGGTTTAGTGGGATATAAAATAATAATTGAAGGATAATATATGTGGGACTCAAAAATAATTGGAGAGAAATGATGCTTGTAAAAAAAAATTAGGGATGCGGGAAATATATGCATTTATATAATTTTTCTATTTCAAAAATATAGCAATAGATATCGCCATTTATTTTAAGAAATGGAGAGAATCTCGAAAAAAAAAACTACCTAAAAATAGTACTGACAAAATGTAACAAAAGAAGACACATACTAGACTAAAATGGAAACAAACAGTTAAAAAAAGAAAAGGAGTTGTAGATCAAATTAAATACTTTAATATCGATAATTAACAACTTTTCTCGTGATAGGAACTAATATTAAACAAAAAATATCACACGTCTAAGAAAAAAAAGTGTTGTATCACTGTTTTTTGATGGAACAAATATGCAATTGGGTATTATTCCAGTTGAAAAATTAAATGAATCCATTAGTCAATACAGTTGTTGCCAGTCTTAGTACGTGTTTGGTAACCCGGTGAGAAACCTTCAACGCGCGTTCATCCGTTCAAACGTGATTTTCATGTGTTTGGTTCTCCTCCACCTCTCTACCGTCATCGCACGTTTTGATTTTCAGATTCGATTTTAGGTGAAGCTCAAATTCCTAGCTTCTTGAAATCGATTCTCTCAACAACACGTATGGAGTCAATCAATTTCCCCTTTTGCCCTTGTACACACCAGTGAAAAAGGTTTGGATTTATCTGAATTTGAGGTTCCTTGGTTTGGGGTTCTTCTTTGTTGTGATTCTTTTCTACAAATCAATTTTCACGTTCCTTGGTTTTAGGTTTGTTTTCCCTCAATTTCTCATTTTTACCCTTGATTCTCAACTACCTTCACCTTACATCATAACTCCATGTTTATCTCAATTTTACAAAGCTGTTTATCTGAATTTTACAAAGCTGCTTCTTCACCTATATAATAAATCCATGTTTATCTGAATCTTCTAATCTCTTGTCAAACATTGAAGACAAAGCTGTTTTTTCACATACATCATAACTTAATTAAACTCTAATTCCTTTCATCATATTTAATTTGACAAATCAAAACCAATCGGTTCACCTACCTCAAAACTTCTTTATATATGTTGCCTCATCTCTCACCCTTTTCATTCTCTCAAGCACGCAAGAAAAGAAAAATAAGCAAAGTTCCAAATAGCAGCAGTGTTGGATAGCTCAAGGTAAGCTCAAATTCTCCTCTTTTGTCCATTAATTCAGTTATGATAACAATGCATTTGATGTGTTTGATAAAATGAATGAAGAAATATTGTTTTCTTTAAACTTAATTATGATTGCTTCTTTGTTTTTTCTTTGTTTTGCTTTTGAAATGATAATGATATTGATGGAGTTTGAAAATTAGTTTTAAGTTTTTCTTCAGTTTTGCTACTATTATGGTTTAATTTTTGGTACAGTTGTTCTGTTTTGATAAAAGTAATAAGCACTTTCAAGCATGTGTACAAGAAGTTCAATTTTTTTATCTCAAATTTTAATTCATTAACAAGTTAAATATTGAATAAAGTCTCAAGCATCTAATAAAATTAGTAAATATGTGAAAAAACAGAACAAGGTCTTCAATATTATTTATGGAGAAGGTAAAAAAACTACTATATATGCTTACTGTAACTAACTAAATTTCTCTGATATGTTATATTACACAGTACACGCCATGTTGAACCATTTTTAGCTTTATCCCATTTTTCCTTTCACATTTTTAGCTTCATCCCATTTTTCCTTTCACATTTACTTTTTTTCATTTTTCCCATTTTTATGTTTCTGACAGGACAGTCAACATTACAACACTCTACATTTCTTGCAATACTGGTCTTCCCTACCAGCCTTTGCAATTTTGTTATCTTCCTTATGCCTTAAGACCTTTAACTTATAAATATGAACCAGAAAATCATAGTTGAAACACACCACCACTCACTCCATTTTCATATATCTCTCCCACCAGGTGAAAGTGTTTTAGAATGGCCTGGTGAGTAGCATTCTGATCACGGTCTTCCCACTAGGGGAAAAGGATCTAAAAGTATTATTGTGAAAATGTCCAGAACCATCCATTCTTTTCAGAAAGAGACTATACTTCTGCAGCCATTTCATAAACTAGAAACATTCAGCAAAAAAATGACTCAACTTATATATAAATTAAAGCGCAAAATGACTTTACTTTATTCTCCAATATTTTGGTTCAATTTTTAGTAGTGTTTTGTTGTTATTGATTGGTGCAGACTTTACTTACTCTTTTCACCTCATTAGATTAGTGGTTATTTGAATATAGGTTTGACTTAAATAGATTTATATGTAACTTTGTTTATATAGAATGATGAATACCAAAAAACCTAGCAAGGATTCCCCCTCAACTAATGATGGGATGCAGAAAACAAAAGCTTTTTGGGATCATAAGTCAACCGAAAATTTCGTGAAAGCATGTTTGGGTCAAGTTTCTAAGGGAGAACGTGTTCAGAGGAGAAAAGAATGAATTGGCTTAGGCATGCTGCTAATAACCCTCTGCCTTTCATGAATCTGTAATTTGGAACTATTGCAAACCAAGAAAGGTTTCAATACTCTGGAGAAACTGTAAGTAGACGTTTTCATGATGTGTTAATTGCTTTCTTTACTTTGTTTCGTGATAGTCATGCAAAAATTCAAAGTGATCCACGATATTGGCCATTTTTTAAGAATGCCATAGGAGCAATCGATGGTACACATATTCCCTGTGTGGTTAGTGTCGGCGACCAAACTAGATTTATTGGACGAAAGGGATATCCGACACAAAATGTAATGGTTGTATGTGATTGGAACATGTGCTTTACTTTTGTTTTAGCTGGATGGGAAGGTACTGCCCATGATGCTCGTGTTTTTGACCATGCTCTCACAAATACAAATTTAAATTTTCCACATCCTCCTCCAGGTATTAATATTATTCTTTACAACTTATTTGTTAGTATTATTCTTTACAATTAATAATTTTATTTATTTTTAGGTATGTATTATTTGGTGGATGCTGGTTATCCAACATCGATGGGGTATCTTGGTACATACAGATGTGAACGTTATGACCTCCTGATTTTAGGCGTTCTCGTGAGTTTGAAAATAATAATGAGGTATTCAATTATTATCACTCAAGTTTAAGGTGCATAATAGAAAGAACTTTTGGTGTATGGAAGAATAGATTTGCAATTCTACGACGCATGCCTAAATTCACAATTAAGACACAAGTTCAAGTGGTTGTTGCTGTTGGAGTAAGCCCTAATAGCCAATCTATTTTGATTGGATTTGGCTTTGTATCATGACTTTATATATATATATATATATATATATAAGGCATTTATTTATTCTTTTGTTTAGTTTCAAAATAATAAATTCCCTAGAATAATTGGTCTGTTTAATGGAGCATTAAGTGTGACTTAATCGTGAGACTCATTAAACGAAAGGACATTATTCTTAAAGTATCCGTAGTCAAGCTTTATTGTGAAATGGGATAACATTAAAGCATAGAGACTATTATGTGGGTAGACTGATGATCACATCTCACAGATCATGGATAAAGAGTTATCAAGTCTTCACATAGGTATAAATATTAGGAGTAATATTTATACTGGATTGACCCACCATGAGAATACTACATAGTAAAAGTTATGAAAAGTGTCATAAGATATTCTCATAGTGATAGTGGTGTATTCCACCCTTTGACCTGAAACCACTATGTACCCTAGATGTAGGAGTCGAGTGCTTTATCACCATTCAAATGTTGTCTGTAATAGGATGACTATAAAGTTGGTTGATGGGTACTGTAACACCCCGATTTCCCCGCGCGAATAAGCACATAATATATCAGAGTATTTAACAAATAACGGGATGTCACAAAATCATGAAAACATAAAACATACTTATTAACAAACAGGCTCCTCAAGATAACAACATCATGTCTGAAAATCTCTTTATTAGCAGCGGAAAATAATTATAATATCAACTCATAATCAGCACTATGGCATAAAAGCCGAAACATTCGTCATAATTCAAAACTCAACATAAAGTGAATACTTTAATAAAAATCAGCATTGGAGTTTATAAAGTTAACTCCCAAAAACATAAGACAAACGTATTCCCAGTGTTACATAATATCAGAGCATCACGACCCCAATTCTATATACCACTAGGTACTCCTCGTCTAAGCGTCACAGCAAGCTACTTCGAGTTATCTGCACATTGTCAATATAAAGACAATGGACCAACAAAAACAAAAGGGTGAGATATCAAACAGTCTAAACGAAAGCATAATAATGAGCAAGTAAAAACATAAGCACAGGATCATACTTCATTATCTCACCAATCATTTTATTCATGCTCACACATCATTTTCATAAACAATCATCATCACCAATATTCAAACATCATCACATCAAGCACATCATGAACATCGCCACACGTCACGGTTATAACAATTTATCATCGACACATAATGCAATGAGACCCGACTTCACCTATATGCATGTGGTACCAAACGTCGCAAAATAATGCCAAATAGGGCATGTCAGGCCGGAGCCCCACGTCACTTTGCCAAACAAGGCTACGTCGCTTTACCATAATTTCGGGCCATCGTCACAAGATGCAATGAATGAGACTTCTAGAATGAAACAACAAAACACATGCAAGCATCATACATAAACAACGTCATATAACATCGTATTCAAACATCAACAATTCATCATACAATTTTGTAAAACCATAACAAATTATACATAACATATTTCCATGTCAAACCAAGGATACTAGAAAGATATCACAATTATCAACAACTTTCATGTTTATACCAAAGACCAATTTAAAACAGAGACGTGTGAAAAAGACGCAAACACATGAAACAGAGAATGCTGTCACCGTACAATTTCACTAAGACCTCCTTGGAGTATTTTCATCATAACTCAAAAACTAAAAGTCATTTTCACGTCAAACCAAAGCCACTGGAAAGCTAACAAAATTATCTAAAACCTTCATGTTTACACCCAAGGCCAATTCTGTACCGATCAATACCAGTTTTCGTTTCAAATTCGGAAAAGTTGTGCAGAAAGTCCATAAAAATTCACTGTGACCTACGTGCAGTAATTTGACCATAACTCAAGTTCTATAAATCGTTTTGACGTCAGACCAACGGCATTAGAAAACTAACATCCATACCTACAACTTTTGTGTTTACACCTAAGACCAATTCTGTACCGATCAATACCAGTTTTTATTTCAAAATTCGGGGCAGAGATAAGAAAACTCAGGAAAAGCAACTTATATTATTCAAACTTCTCATTCATTCAAAATCATCACAATCAACAACAACAACTCAACATAATTCATACCCAATTCATAATATGACATTAACAACAACAATCATCAATAACCACAATTATAATGCACAACAACAGCATGTATCATGCCAATTTCATCATCAAAATCGCAGACCTCATGAATTGAACAAAAGGGATCAAAATCCATACAATCACATATACCTAGAGTCTACCATACCCCATCATTATGCAATCCCTTAGAATGTAAGAACCCCACCCTTACCTTAGGTTTTCCGGTTCTAAACTCTATTGATCGCTTCCCGTAGAATCCCTTCCGGTCTCTCTTGCCTCAGCTTCGTTCTTCGCTCTTAGGTTTTCTCCCAATTTTGTTTTTCACGATATGTTATGTTTTTATTCCTCTTCTCATCATAACATACCCCTAAATCCTAAATGCCACAAATGCCCTTTCTTATTTTCTAATTCTAATTAATTAGTTTAATTTACTAATAATCCAATTAAATTATTAACACTATTATTTAATTAAATACTATAATTTTTCTTTATTCAATTAAATAAACCCAACCACCAATATACTAATAAATATCAATATTTCTCACATTTGGGTTATGCCTTCTAAGGATCTAATTCGCTCAAACTCATATTCCTTATAATCTAAGGTCACTACCCTCTAACAAGGCACCAAAACACCAAGAACATCACAAACACAACAAGACATCACACATACGTCGCATCATCAATTAAAATAACTGAAAATTATTCCAAGTAAATTCGGGGCGTTACAGGTACTCCATGAATCATGCTAAGGGACATGAGTGACCTAGATGGAATTTTCCCCTCCTACATAACAGGAGAAATGTCTATGGGCCCAATATTGAACTAGACAAGGATGACACGGTCTATGCCTTGTGTTCAATATAGACATGAGGGCAAAGGGGTAATTATACACATGATCATTATCACAGAAAGGTTTCGTCAGATCACATGACATTTTCGTCACTTGGGTAGCAGTGATGTGTTGCTAGATACCGCTCACTGTTTATAATATTAAATGTGATTTAATATTATTGCCAACGTTACGGGAACCTATAGGGGTCACACACAAAGGACAGATAGATGAGAGAAATAAATAAGTAAGACTTATTTATAAAATAATAAGTAGGACTTATTAGTAATTAAATAATTAAGTATGACTTATTATTTAATCTATGAAAAATAGAGAAACGTGGTCCACCGTAAGGTACGGTGTGTTTAAGTGAAATATGATGCACCGTAAGGTACGGTGTATTTAAATGCTTGGCTTGTTGACCACACAAGTGGTTCTATAAATAGAACCCTTGTGGTGAAGCATTATAGAGTTTTTTTGAAACACTTAACCTAATTCACAAAAGGTGTTAAACCTAGCCGCCACTCTCTAAACCCTATTCTCTCTGAATCTCCGTTGAAATTGGCTAGCACCGGTCATCAGAGAAGTTTTGTTCGTGTGGACTGAATAGAGGCATCGCTACGTTGCTTTGCTCGTGATCAGAAACAATTCTGCCACAGAGGTTCTGCTCTTCAAGAGGTAAACACATGAATCCTTAAAGTGTTTAAGTATGTGTTTGATTTGTGATTAATGATTTAATCAAGATCCGTTTCAATGGGATTTGTTCCGCTAAGAGGATTAATTTTTTTGAAAAAACCCCTCTTAAATCCCTTCAGTTGCAACAATGACTATACATAACTTTATTAGAAGGAATGCTGATACAGATGTTGATTTCAATCGGTATGAGGATGAAGACATAACCCTTGATCGTGATGATTATCGTAGACCAGTTAATTTGGATTTATCTCAAAATTTAAATATAGCTTCTTCATCTGAGATGAATCATGTTCGAGACTCAGTTCGAGATCAAATTATAGAGTTCAAGAAAAATAATTAGTATGGTATTAATGTTTCAAATTTGTATTGCACTTTATATTATATTCTCTATTTGTAATTTTAATTGAGTACTTCATGTTTAACATATATTCCCTACATGTATTTTTATTTGGATATTGTGTGATTAACAAGTTATATTAATCTAATAATTTTATTGTCAATTAATAAACAAAAATGGAGGAAAAAACTAAATAAGTGTAAAATTTATTAACTATATACACAAACAAATGTTAAAGCCCATTTTGGTCTTTTACACATCTAAAAGCAATTATGACACAAAACATCCAAACACCATTTTTCATACAAAGCACTTCTGTTTTGAAGATAACCAAACATAAATCACTTTACGTTCAACTCACTTTTAACCAAAATCAATTCTATATAAATCAATTTTACATAAATCAATTATTTCCACCGCACAACCAAACACACGCTTAGACAAAAGAAACATTGATTTTGATATAAGAGAGTGTATATTGGGTGATTAAGTAACAATTGTGAATGTAAACCCAAAGTGAAGCTATTAAAATGAGTCATAAGACATTTTCAAAAATGTAAATTTTGAAATAAAATTCCAAAGAGCAATTCCACCAAAAATAAAATAAAATTTCAAATGGCAACACCTTAAGCGGAGATTGTAACTTCACATTGTGATGTCTATTCTGCAAGTGCTTTTATGTCTATTGTAACATAGCTTCAAGTGCTTTCATTTTGTTTCCAACAATCCTAGTCTGAAGTAGTCATCTTAAATTTGAATTTAATTTAAGGTCAAAGGAGTATATATGAATTGAAAATAAAGATTGATAATGAAACTAAAGAACTGGACTATCAATCTCATCATTAAGGGCACGAATCCCTCCAGAAGGGCTCAACACCCTTCAGAAGGACCAGAAAGACCTTAGGCTAGCCCGCTGTGCGCACCTCGTTTTTTTCCTCGGGAAAAAGACGCGCAAATCCTCAGAGGTCGTCCTCGAACGCTCGGAGGGCCTTTGTGAAGCCGCCACCAAAGTTTTTGTGTAAAGGGAACGTTGATAAACCCTTAAGTTTTTTTTTGTTGTAAAGGGAAACGATAATAAAACCCTTTAGACGATGAGGATAAGGATTTGGTCATCGCAACCATTGTCGGGTTCGGGAGTCGATTACGCAAGGGGAAGGTATTAGCACCCCTCACGTCCGTTGTACTCAACGGGAACCTTCTATTTGGTTAAAGCTTGAATTGTTTTTTTTAAATACTTTGCGTGCATGTTCATTTATGTTAAAAATATAATAAAGGGGGGAAAAGAGATAAAAACAAACGAAGAAAAAAAAGTTTTTTTATTATTGTTGTGCTTGACAAGATGTCAATCTTGCTCCTACGTATCTCCCGGTAGTCGGAGAATTCAAAGCATACGTAGTTCTTTGGTAGAAAAACGTACATGTGTTGGTTGATTTTAAATGGACGATGTTTTAACCGAATTCTTGCGATTAGAACGTAGCTTGTATGCTCGCACTTGGAGACTTATTAAGCGTTTGTTCGTGAATCACATTAGAATTGTTAAAAGGTACGTCCGTTAGAGTAAAGGGTTGAATTGGTCGCTATGGGACCAAGGGAGGTGCAATGGACTCATATAAGTCAAACATTGACCGAGTGGACTCAAACGAGTCGGGCGATTGTTCGATTGATCCACTGAGATCAAGAACGGGTACAATGGACTCGGACGAGTCGAACATTGACCGAGTGGACTCAAATGAGTCGAGGGGTTGAGTCTAATGGCCAACGGGGGACCAAAAGGTTTGGATTGACCACAAGGGGCCAAGATTTGGTTTGGTTAGGGTTGTACATTTTGAAAAAGGGAATGACGATTGTCCGAGCGACGAGACATACGTCACGCATTCGTACAATCGGGGCGATGGAGAGACATACGTCACACCATCCCTTTTTCATTCATGTTTTTGGGTTGAAATCCTTTAGAAATCCCAAGGTATGTCAAAACATTTGGTTTGAAAACCCAAAATGGGAAGGTTTAGCAAATTTGCTAAAAAACGCGCAAGTTCGTCTCATTTTGCGAAAATGCGAACGTAAACGGTGTATGTTCATCTTTGAGTTTTGAACATCATGAACAATATTTATTGTTCAAGTTTAGATTGAAATGATGAACATAGCTTGTTTGTTCATGCTTGTTTGAGAGTTTGGGAAGATAACTTGTTTTGCAAGTTATCCACAAAATGGTCATACGAACTTGTGATTTTGTCAAAATTATGCAAAATCCTTGTTGTGGTTTGAAGAACATGGGTTTAAAAACTCTTAGGTTCTGAGCTCTGGGGCTAGAACCTCAAAAATTGGTCATTTTGACACAAAAACTCAGGTTCTGAGTTCTGTCATGGTCGCACTGCGACCATGACTTCGCACTGCGAAGCATGCGAAATTTTGGGTTCAGAAGCTGTTTCTGAACTTTTGTTCAGAAACAACTTCTGAACACACTCAGGACCTTATAGATGGGTGAAAAACTTTGAGTTTTTGGGATGAAAAAGGTTGGACAAACCAGTTTTGATGTTTTGAAAACCTTGGGATTTCTTTGAAATTCAAAAGGGGTTTTTTTTGAATCAAATGGTTTTGAACCAAAATAGCTATGCAAACACAATTATAAATGCAAGATAAGTGCTTAGAAACTTACAGAACTCCTTAGCAAAGCTCCAGCTGCACTTGATTTGATTTGGTTGAAGGCTTTCACAAGAGGTTTGAATATTGGTGAAGGTTTTGGAACTTTGGAAAGCTTTGTGTTGGATGGATTGTTTCTGGTTATTTTGTGGAGTTTTGTAGGCTAAAATGAGTAGAGTTTTTGCTCTTGAAATGCTGTGTTAACTGTGTTTGTATCCTTGGGCATTGCCTTCTATTTATAGGCCAAAACCAAATCTTTGTCATCATTACACAATCCCAAAATTCAGCTGATTTGTGGCCAAGATTAAGCTGAATCCCTTTGCATTAAATGCTAATGGATAGAGGCAACCTTGCCTTGTACCAAGGGGCAAGATCCAGCTTGATTTCAGCCACAAATTCAACTAATTCTAGAAGGTAATGATGAAGAACAAAGCTGATTTGCAATTGGCTAATGCTTGGGGATCAATCCTTGCAATCTCAATGGTTGATCAGTGAAAACGTGCACTGTAATGTGCAGAGATTGAGGGATGAAAAGGCTACTTATGGCTGGTGTGAGAGGGTGAAAAGCTGCTGCAAAACAGAGTAGGCAATCATGGTTTTTTCAAGTGAAAAATCCAGCTGGTTTGACTGGTTTTGGGAGGAGCAAGCAGGAGGAAAGTCCTCAAGCAGGTGGCTGGCAACCTTGTGGTGGTTAGCAGGTCACATGGGAGGGACTAGAGCTGCCCAAGGGCAAGCCCACTTGCTTGTCACATGCTAGGTTGGAAGAAAAAGCTTCCAACCTTGGCATTAATGGCAAGTCCTTCAACTCTGGCTTTGCTTGGCCCAATTAGCCATGAATGCTACTTAAAATAATTATGGAAATGATATGCAACAGATTCTGGAATTAAATCAAAGAAACCAAAAATCTGCAGAAAAATCGCAGACTTCGCAGTGCGAAGTGACCTTCGCAGTGCGAAGTCATCAATTTTGAAATGTTGACTTTTCTGTTGACTTTTGTTGACTTTTGACTTTTTCC
Organism: Medicago ruthenica; assembly: GCA_018208015.1. Lineage (NCBI taxonomy): Eukaryota > Viridiplantae > Streptophyta > Magnoliopsida > Fabales > Fabaceae > Medicago > Medicago ruthenica. The sequence continues at coordinate 80,451,403 of CM031371.1, forward strand.
CCTCTTTGATTTTTTTGATTTTTGATTTTAAAATGCGTAGGACAAAATTAGGGTACTACAGCTGCCCCTACTTAATTGTGTCTTCGCATAGAGTGCGTGAGTGCCGAGGGCATCTCATGAACTCTTTGCGAAGATCAATTAAGTAAAAAGAAGGACCCGAATTTTGTCCTTCGCGAAATGCAAATGCAATGGTTGGTAAAGGTTGATCGTATCCAGCCGCTAACACTGGAGGTAGATCCACTGGGGGATGAAGGTAATCTTATCTAGGCACTGCTTCTAGAGGTCGATTCCTGAGGATGGTGATTTACTCTAGGACTGTCACTAGAGGTGGAACGTTGAGGTAGGTGATCTTACTCTAGGTACTGCTTCTAGAGGTCGATACCTAAGATGGAGGTTTACTCTAGGTACTGCTTCTAGAGGTGGATACCTAAGCTAGGTGATCTTATTCAGGTACTGCTTCTGAATGTCGATTCCTAACGAGCTTGTGATCTTATTCAGCCGCTAACACTGAAGGTCGATACACTGGGGGAGGTGATCTACTCTAGGTACTGCTTCTAGAGATCGATACCTAAACTAGGTGATCTTATTCAGGCACTGCTTCTGAATAGTCGATTCCTAACAAGCTGCGGTCTTACCCTAAATAGGTGCCCCTGGTTGAATGTTGATGGATGTTGGTGAATATGTGATACTCACTGGAGGATCCTTGTTGAGGATGCATGTTTTATGAAATGAAATGCATGTGTATGAATGGTTTTAAATATGCATGCATGAAATGAAATAATGTTGGTTGGGTGCCGAGCAGAGTCGGTCTTTGTTTGTGGTTGTGTTCATGACAGTTGGGCTTTCTCTTTTTTGTTGGTTTTTTGGTTGGTCGGTTTGGAAGGACAAGGTCCTTTGCCTACATACCCAAATGGGATCAAAACCGGTGTAGTTCGAGCCTAAGCCCGAAAATTTGTGTGGGTTTGCCAATAATGATTGGACTTTTGTTTGGGGTTGAGACTCCTTGGGGAGTATCAATGAGGTTTGGCTTATGGGGATAAAGGATCATTTTGGAAGCATGATCGCTATCCAGCCTTGTTTGGTGTTTGGATGCTTAGGGTGTTTACTGGGGATTTTCGCTCCTCTTGACCCTTGGGGTTCTTGCGCTCCGCGTGCCGCGAGCTACACACTTGCCTTTGCTAAGGAGCATAAGTCCTTTGGTGCAATATTTTGGTGGGAATTACCGCAATTCTTTCAGAATTCACGAAGATTCAAAATAAAGCAAAGTTTGTTTGTTTTTTTCTCTTTTTGGAAGAAAATTCTTTTGTTTATTTCCCATGTTTTAAAGCATTTTCATCATGAATAAAACAAAATTTTATGCGCTACTGAGAACATAAAATAACAAAAAGGAAATTTATTCAATGCAGATTTGACCTCTTGAATGGGTAAAAATACACAAAGTGAGAAGTGGGATAGAGAAAGACAAGAAAAAGCAAAAAGAAAATGTTGGTTTTGGCACAACACATGCTATTTCCTTATGACTTCGAGATTTTCGTTTGGTGGAAGACGCTGACGAGACCGATTCCTCTCCTCTTGAATCTTGTCCGGAGCTTGGATGCTGCAGTCATTGCCTTTCTTTTTTGTTAACCCCTAACTTTTGCCTGGATCGCTCTTTCGAGTTTTTCAATCCACCGGGGTGTATTTCCTTTTTTGATGTCCTTAATTTTTGCCTAGACCGCCTTTTCAGGTTTTCAATCTAGCAGGACGCTCTCTATTGCCTAAACCGCCCTTTCAGGTTTTCGATTTAGCGAGCTTTTTTTTCTTTTTTTTCTTTAGGCATAATACCTCTTGACTGCATCGGAGTTTATTGAGAGTGGGAACTCTTCTCCGTCCATAGTGGTGATGATCAGGGCTCCGCCTGAGAAAGCTTTCTTTACCACGTACGGCCCATCATAGCTGGGAGTCCACTTCCCTCGGGGATCTTTGTGGATAGGTAATATCTTCTTGAGCACTAGGTCTCCTTCTTTGAATTCTCGAGGACGGACCTTCTTGTCGAATGCTCTCTTGAGCCTCCTTTGATAGAGTTGGCCATGACATATTGCCGTCAGACGCTTCTCCTCTATGAGATTCAGTTGGTCGAACCTTGTTTGGACCCATTCAGCTTCTTCTAGCTTGGTTTCCATCAAGACCCTTAGCGAAGGAATTTCCACCTCTACGGGGAGAACAGCTTCCATACCGTATACTAAGGAGAAGGGGGTTGCCCCAGTTGAAGTGCGAATGGCTGTTCTGTAGCCATGTAGCGCAAAGGGAAGCATCTCATGCCAATCCTTATATGTTGTCACCATCTTTTGGATGATCTTCTTTATGTTCTTATTGGCTGCTTCTACCGCACCGTTCATCTTTGGTCGGTAAGGGGAGGAATTATGGTGCTCAATCTTGAAATCTTTGCACAACTCCTTCATTGTCTTGTTGTTTAGGTTTGCCCCATTATCGGTGATGATTTTGTGGGGAGTACCATAACGGCAAATGATTTCCTTCTTGATAAATCGGGCTACCACTTGTTTGGTTACGTTTGCATACGAAGCTGCTTCTACCCATTTGGTGAAGTAGTCGATGGCAACGAGGATGAAGCGATGTCCATTTGACGCTTTGGGCTCGATCATTCCAATCATGTCTATGCCCCACATAGAGAATGGCCAAGGTGAAGTCATGACGTTCAGTGGAGTTGGTGGCACATGCACTTTGTCGGCGTAAATCTGGCACTTGTGACAAGTCTTGGCATAGTGGAAACAATCAGCTTCCATGGTTAACCAATAGTAGCCCGCCCTTAGGATTTTCTTTGCCATTGCATGCCCATTAGCATGGGTTCCAAAAGATCCCTCGTGGATTTCTTTGATGAGCATGTCCGCTTCATGTTTATCCACACATCTGAGCAGGACCATGTCATAATTTCTTTTGTAGAGGGTATTTCCACTGAGGAAGAACTGGGATGCCAATCTTCTGAGGGTCCTCTTGTCGGTGTGCGAGATACTTTCTGGATACTCTTGCTCTTCGAGGTATCGCTTGATGTCGTAGAACCAAGGTTTGTTGTCAAGTCCTTCTTCGACTGATGCGCATACAACTGGTTTGTCTCTACGATCCATCCTTATGATTGGTGCTTCGTTGTAGGAATTTACTTGGTACATTGATGATAATGTAGCCAAAGCATCTGCTACCTGATTTTCTTCTCGAGGTATGTGGTGGAAATTGATTTCATCAAAATGCTTGATCAATTCTACAACCCGGGCTTGGTAGGGAATTAAATTGGGATGTCTCGTTTCCCATTCTCCTTTGACTTGATAGATGACTAAGGCTGAGTCACCGTATACTTCAAGGTTTTTGATCCTTAGATCAATTGCTGCTTCGAGGCCTAGGATACATGCTTCATATTCTGCCATGTTATTGGTGCAGTCAAAGCACAACCTTGCTGTGAAGGGTTGGTATCCATTTCTTGGGGAGATTAAAACTGCTCCGATACCGTGCCCCATGGCATTTGAGGCGCCGTCGAAAGCGAGCTTCCATTGAGCTCCTGGTTCTGGTCCTTCATCATCGCTTGTGACTTCTTCGTCATTCAAAGCTACGACATCTTCGTCTGGGAAGTCGAATTGTATGGGTTGATAATCCTCCAATGGTTGGTGAGCAAGGTGCTCGGATAAAACACTCCCTTTGATGGCTTTTTGAGCAACATATTGGATGTCATACTCAGACAGCAGCATTTGCCAACGGGCTATCTTCCCTGTGAGGGCAGGCTTTTCGAAGATGTACTTGATGGGATCCATCTTCGATATCAACCAAGTTGTATGGGTCAACATGTATTGCCTTAGACGTCGAGCAGCCCATGCTAAAGCGCAGCAAGTCTTTTCAAGTGAAGTATACCTTGTTTCACAGTCGGTAAACTTCTTGCTTAGGTAGTAGATTGCGTGCTCTTTTCTTCCCGTTTCATCTTGTTGTCCTAACACACAACCCATTGATCCTTCAAGTACGGTTAGGTATAAGATGAGGGGTTTACCCGGAACCGGAGGTATTAAGATCGGTGGTTCTTGCAGGTATTGTTTGATCTTGTCAAACGCTTCTTGGCAATCCTCATTCCAATGAACGGCTTGGTTTTTCCTTAGCAGCTTGAAGATTGGTTCGCAGGTAGCTGTCATGTGTGAGATGAACCTGGCGATGTAGTTCAATCTTCCTAAGAAACCCCGGACTTCTTTCTCGGTATTTGGCGCTGGCATTTCTTGGATGGCCTTCACCTTATCGGGATCCACTTCAATACCTCTTTGGCTGACGATGAAGCCCAATAACTTCCCGGATCTAACGCCAAATGTGCACTTGTTAGGATTTAAGCGCAGCTTGAACTTTCTTAGGCGTTCGAAAAGCTTTTGTAGATGGACTAGATGATCCTCCTCCGTTTGGGATTTGGCAATCATATCGTCGACGTAGACCTCAATTTCCTTATGGATCATGTCATGGAAAAGAGTCACCATTGCTCTTTGGTATGTTGCCCCGGCATTTGTTAATCCGAAAGGCATTACCTTATAGCAGAATGTTCCCCATGGGGTGATGAATGTAGTTTTCTCCATGTCCTCTGGAGCCATCTTGATTTGGTTATATCCCGAGAAACCATCCATAAAGGAAAAGACTGAGAATTGGGCTGTGTTGTCCACCAATATGTCGATGTGTGGTAGCGGGAAATCATCCTTTGGGCTTGCTTTATTCAAGTCCCGATAATCCACACACATTCTCACCTTGCCATCCTTCTTCGGAACTGGCACAATGTTTGCAACCCATGTTGGATACTTGGTTACGGCTAAGAAACCGGCATCGAATTGCTTTTTGACCTCCTCTCTGATCTTGAGAGCCATATCGGGTCGAGTTCTTCTCAATTTCTGCTTCACTGGCGGGCATTCCGGCTTGAGTGGCAGCTTGTGTACAACGATGTTAGGGTCTAAACCCGGCATGTCTTGATACGACCAAGCGAATACGTCCACGTACTCTTGCAGAAGCTTGATCAACTTTCCTTTCACACCCTCGTGCAGGGAGGCTCCTATCTTGACCTCTTTCTTATCCTCTTCGGTCCCCAAGTTGACCTTTTCAACTGATTCTTGGTGAGGTTGTATTACCCTATCCCCTTGATTTGCAAGTCTAGACAATTCTTCAGGCGGTTCATAATCGTCCTCTTCATCATCTTCCGTTTGATTAATCGGGCAATCGAAGTCATAAGGGTTTAAGGTAGTGTTGTTTTTGGAGGGTGGATTTGTAGATCTGCATGAGTATGATTTTTTTTTAGGCTTTTTGTAGAAAATTTTTTTTAAAACAAATGCAAAAAGAAAAAGACTCAAATGAACATAAAAGAGTGCTTTTATTCATGATTGTAAACAACTTTTAAAACATGGGGGCCCCACACGACTAATCATTTGCCTTGGGCAGAGCTAAATGATTTTTTTTATTAAAAGTAAAAAACAAACAAACATGGTTTATTACTTGATCCTGGTAATGATCTCGGGAATTGCGATAGCCCTCCAATTGTTCAAAGCTTCATCCGAAGCGCAACGATACACCAAATCAGGCACGTCTTCGTCTACATCTTCGAGTAGAGCCACTTGATCTTCATGGATAAACCCCGCACTGATGAATGTTTCCGAAATGGGGAGGATCCCTTGCTTTGGAGGCTTTGAGAAAGTTTCGGCTGATGGATGATACCCCAACCCGAAGCGATTTTTCTTCTCCGGTATGTCCACTAACTTGCCCCATCCGGTGGGTCGGCTTTCTTCTAGGGCCTCTCTTATCGCCCTCCATGATGACATGGCTGTCCTAGCCTCTTCCTTGGGCTTCGAGCTCAATGTCACGACATTCGCCACTTCCAAAGATTGGAATGGGACGTCCACAGCTTCTTCATCCGTTTCTATATAACGGAAAGATGAGAGATGGCTTACCATCATGTCCTCTTGCCCGGAAACTACAATCATTTGGTTATCAATGATGAATTTCAGCTTCTGGTGCAGGGTAGAGGTAATGGCTCCGGCCGCATGGATCCATGGTCGTCCGAGAAGACAACTGTATGTTGGATTAATATCCATGACTTGGAAGGTTATGGTGAAAACCTTAGGTCCGATTTGGACCGGTAAGTCGATCTCCCCTATGACGGCTCTTCTTGACCCATCGAAAGCTTTTACGACCAAGGCGCTAGGCTTCATTACGGTCCCTTCACATGATAGTTTGAGAAGGGTAGTCTTGGGCATGACATTCAATGATGACCCCGTGTCCACTAGCACTCTTGAGAGGATGTGGTCCATGCATTTCACGGAGATATGTAAGGCGCGGTTATGAATGTGCCCCTCGTCGGGTAGCTCATCGCCATTGAAACCCAAGTACCTACTTGAGGTGATATTTCCGACTATCCCGTCGAATTGGTCCACCGGAATGTCCTTGGTGACATGTGCCTCACTGAGGATCCGCAGTAGTGCTTCTCGGTGTGCTTCCGAGCTGAGTAGTAAGGATAGCATGGAGATCTTGGAGGGAGTTTGACCTAGCTGGTCAATGATCTTGTACTCGCTCTTTTGGATTATCCTTAGGAACTCTTCGGCCTCTTTTTGCGGGATTGTCTTTTGAGAAGGCCCCGCTTGGTTCTCTTCTTCCTCCACGCTCTTTTCTTTGAGCGGCTCCTTTGGTAGTACAGCTGGCGTCTTCCCGAGTTCTTTCGGAGCGAAGACTCTACCACTTCTAGTCATTCCTCCAACACCGGTAATGTTAGTGATGCTGGGCTCAATTTTGGCTAGTGGTTTTCCTTCCACATAGGCCACAGGTTGGTAATTCCATGGTACCCTCTTTGTGCTTTCAAAAGAGAAGGGTGCAGGTACGTGGAATGTTATGGGTTGTATTGGCATTGGTACCTCTCTCCTTTGGTATGGAATCTCGAGAGGTTTTGGGCTGTTAGACTCTAAGGTAGCAACGTCCGTGCCATCCTTTATATAGCCAATTTGGATCCAACCTTGGTCCATTAACTCTTGAAGACAGCTCCTCAACTCTTCGCACTCATTCGGGTTGACCTTGCAGGCTTCACAGTTGGCGTGCATTTCCTCGAACAGTCCAAAGCCGGTTAAACGCTCCCTTATGGTTGACAGGGGAGTTTTAACATTGGATACCCTTTTGACTGGACCAAAGTCCTCTTGTTCCTCCACCGCATTTACAGAGGGACCCGCATGCCCCGGCAATGGGTTGTTCTTCACATTGGGGCTTTCCTCTTTGAAGGATAACAGCTTCTTGTCAATAAGATCCTGCACCTTGTGTTTGAAAACTCTACAGTTTTCGACATTGTGCCCCACGGATCCTGCGTGGAAATCGCACTTGGCATTTGCGTCGTACCACTGTGGATATGGTGGCGACATTGGTGGTAGTAGTCTTGTCTCGACCATACCCTTTTGGATTAGGTATGGCAGGATTTGACCATAAGACATGGGTACAGGATCAAACTGCCTATTAAAATAACTGTTCCTTCGAGCTCGCTTGATTCCTTGGTGGGTACCCGCCTTGTTGCTGTTGCTGTTGATTTTGCTGCGGCAACACTACTGGTTGTCGAGGTGGATTTGCGGGAATTACTTGAGGTGAGTAACGCCCTTGAGCCGTTGCTGCTGCCACATAAGGATAGTGGTAGTGAGGCATTTGATTCGGTGGTGGGTAGGATGGTCCCATTAGAACGGCATTTGTCTCCCCCTCTTTCTTTTTGTGAAAGTTGCTGGGGGGCTTTCTAGCTCCACCTTGAGCTTCTGAAGAGCCTTGGATTTTTCCTCTCTTCACTCCGTCTTCTATTCTTTCACCAACCATGACTAGATCGGAGAAACCGGCAGACGTGCTTCCAATCATCTTGTCGTAATATGGGCCTTGAAGTGTGCCCATAAAGGTGTCGACAAGTTCTCTTTCCAATAGTGGTGGTTGCACACGAGAAGCTAGTTCTCTCCACCGCTGAGCGTACTCCTTAAATGACTCATTGCTTCTTTGCAGGAGGTTTTGTAGTTGCATCCTATTTGGAGCCATGTCCAAATTATATTTGTATTGCTTTAGGAAGGCATCGGCTAGATCCTTCCAAGTTTGGACATGGGTACGCTCGAGCTGCATGTACCAATCCAAGGACGCTCCGCTTAAGCTATCTTGAAACACATGCACCATGAGTTTCTCGTTCATTGCGTAGGCTGCCATCTTCCTACAGAACATCCTTAGATGGTTCCGAGGGCATTGAATTCCTTTGTATTTCTCGAAGTCCGGTACTTTGAACTTCGGAGGAATTACCACGTCGGGCACTAGGCACATGTCCAAGGCGTTGTGGGCACCGTATGAGCTGAACCCTTCGACAGCTTTCAACCTTTCTTCCAAAACTCGATACATTTGGGTGGTATCATTGTCTTGGTGGGTGGTGTCGGGAGCAGATTGCCTTAGCTGGCTATTTTCCACATCGTGGGGAATTACTTCATGCTGAGTAGTGGAGGTTCCTTGAGGACGACGCTCTTCATTCCTTACGGGGATTGTGAGCGGTGGTGGAGGTGGTCCTTGACCCTCATTTTCGAAGGGTGGGGTATAATTCACAGGTAAACCATAAGGAGGCCATTGCACATTGGATGCATCCGTTGTTGGGCGAGGGTGGCTTTCTCGTGCCGATAGAGCTTGCATTAACTCTAGCATCTGATCCATCTTTCCTTTCATTCCATCAACCTCTTCTCTCAAAGCCGCTTGAGTTTGTTCCAAATTGTCCATGATCCTTTGTTTGTTAGCTCGTGTTCCGTACGAGTGTTGAGTATCTGGTTCTTGGACCGAGGGCTTTCGGGGTTTTCGGGCTATGATTGCTTTGAACTGTTTTAATGGGAATGAATGAGTTTTTTTTTGAAAAATGCATGAAGATGCATGTGGATGTATGTATGCTATGAGTATGCAAAATATGCGTTTTTTTTTATTTTGCTTTATGGAGTTTAAAGGTGCACGATTAATATTAGCAATTCAAAATATTAAACCGGGAAATTGATTATACTTCAAAATATATTTGATTAAATAACATTTGTTTACAAAGTGTAACTAATGCTATTACAAATCAAATAGCCGCTCGCTTCTCGGCTTTGCTCATCTCCTCCCTATAGAAATCTATGGTGTCCTTGCAGAACTTCATAAACTTCCGGATCTCCATAGGGATGACAAAGTAGGGCATGACCATCTCGGCCTCCGCTAGCTTCTTTGGAAGTTGGGTGATCACCAAATTTGAGAATGCGACCAATTTAGTGAAATCCTCACTTAATCGGGTGGCGTCTTGCCATACATACTCAATCACTTCCTTGCGCTGGTCTAGCTTGACTCTTGCACTTCTAATTTCATCGTGTAGTTGTGCAATGTGGTCCCCATGAGCTCTTGCAATCTTGTCGAAGTACTCTTCGAATTTCTTGATGTCTTCTTCGAGAAGATTGCACTTTAGCCTCCCTTGATGAGAGAGACTCTCATGTCTTTGCCGCTGGACGCGTTCGGCTTGAAGCTGCTCTTTGTAGTCTTTCACTACTTCTTGGAGCTGTTGATTTTTCTCTTGAATTTCAACCTCCATTTCCGTTGAGCTTCGATGGCTAGTTCGCCAAACTTCTTGAGCTCTTGGTTGGAATGTAGAATTCTTTCCAACTCTTCGTCCTTGGCCACAAGGTTGGCATCCGCACTAACCAAGCCGCCTCCTATCCAATCCCTTTTTCCCTTCGGAGGTTCTTAACCGTTTTTGGCATACTAGGAGAGAATGTGATACTTCATCACGATCTCTCTTCGTCCTAGTAATTTCTCCTAAAGCTTGGAGGTGCTTCAATTCTAAGTCTCCGTTTTTGTTTTGGAGTTCTTGAATTTTAGCCTTGAGGTCCTCCACTTCTTTGTTGGGAATGATTGCAATAGGTTTAGGTGTAGGAGGTTTTGGAGGGTTTATGACCACGAAGGGTAACTTGATTGCTTTGACCCTCTCCTTCACCCATTGAGTATAAAGGGGTTTGGCGACACAGTTTCTCTTGCCGACCTTTCCCTTGCGTACTTGGCTCCATGCTCCCCGGATTCTCTCTAGCAATGCCGGGTCTTGATCGCCTTCCCTTAAGTAGAAAGCCTCCAACAAAAGGTCGTTAGGTTTATCTTCCATTGAAAAACCTAGTTGTCGGAGAGAGAGGACCGGATTGTAATTAATACATCCCTTAGTACCAATGAGGGGTACGTTGGGGAAGTCCCCGCAGCTGAGGATAATTTCCGGGTCCTCTAAGTTTGGTGAAAACCAATGGATGTCCTTCTCGGCGAGGGTTGTCATCCGTTGCGACCATTTGAGCTTGGCCCGGTTTTCCACAAAGTCTCGGTTTCTTGGCATGTGGGACATCATCCAAATTTGCACCACGGGAGTGCAACAAGTAATTTTGCGTCCCCTTGCTTGTTCATGCCTTGAGTAGAGGGTATGATAAAAATCCGCTAAGATTGTAGGAACTGGATTTTTAGTCATAAACACCTCTAGAGCCGGAAAGTCTACGAAATCATCCATGTTGGGGAATAAGACAATCCCGTAGACTAAGAGGGCTAAGATGGCGTTGAATGCCATTACCTCTTTGTTGGCTAGTAAATCCCGAGCTTTGGCTTCCAAAAACTTTCTTGAAAATCCCTTAAGGTTCCCTCTAACTTCCAAGTTAGATGCCACTTCTTGGGTGTCGAGGTATAAGGATTCGGCGATAGGCTTCAAATGTAGGGATCCCTTCCCGGACCGAGATAGAGTTCATGACCTTTCATGCTACAACCCAAAATCTTCTCAAACTCTTCCAATGTTGGTGCTAGTTGGAAGTCTTGAAACGTGAAGCACCGTAGAGGTGGGTCGAAGAATTGCGCCAAAGTGGTTAAGGCGGTTGAATCTATTCTTCACGGGTAAAAGATCAAGGATTAGCCCATAGCTTGCCTCGAAGATGTTCTTGTGGACCGAAGAGAGCCTCTTGCTTAGAGCTAATAAACTTTCCACCCTAGGAGCTTTAATTTTGAAGGCGAGCGTATTCTTGTTCCCGGAATCCATATTTCTTTTTTTGCTAATATTTGTTTGTTCTTTTTAAACTCCTATAAAGCAAAATGATGCGAAAATTACTTTCATGAATGCAAATGTTATGCAAGGGTATGGTTTATGAAGGTTCGGAACTTCCCCCCATCCTCACATGTAGGCTCTAAATTGGGAAATCTCCTAAGAAGAGGTCCTTAGAGTCATAGACCTCACATGGAATTAGGGTTGTCTATGGACATACGTCGACATGACTTCAATTAATTCCACGTGAAAATCTCATCTAAGCGGGGTTGGACATCCCACCTCACGGACATACGTCAACGCGGGCTTCCGCACACAACCTCCTTCTAACTTAGTTTTTTTCTCAAGCTCGGGTAGAGAGCCTCACACGTCCGGCATTAACCCGAACAATGTGGAGTAACATCACTCAAGTAACCCCCGCATTTGATATATATAATATGAATATAAAGCAGATAAAGCAAATATAAACATATAAATATAACATGCATGAATAATGTGCGCACCTCGTTTTTTTCCTCGGGAAAAAGACGCGCAGATTCCTCCGAGGACGTCCTCGAACGCTCGGAGGTGCCTTTGTGAAGCCGCCACCAAAGTTTGGTGTAAAGGGAACGTTGATAACCCTTAAGTTTTTTTTTGTTGTAAAGGGAAACGATAATAAAACCCTTTAGACGATGAGGATAAGGATTAGGTCATCGCAACCATTGTCGGGTTCGGGAGTCGGTTACGCAAGGGGAGGTATTAGCACCCCTCACGTCCGTTGTACTCAACGGGAACCTTCTATTTGGTTAAAGCTTGAATTGCCTTTTTAATACTTTGCGTACATGTTCATTTATGCTTAAAATATATAATAAGGGGGGGAAAGATATAAAAACAAACGAAGAAAGAAAAAAGGTTTTTTTTATTATTGTGCTTGACAAGATGTCGATCTTGCTCCTACGTATCTCCCGGTAGTCGGAGAATTCAAAGCATACGTAGTTCTTGGTAGAAAAACGTATGTGTGTTGGTTAATTTTAATTGGACGATGTTTTAACCGAATCTTGCGATTAAACGTAGCTTGTATGCTCGCACTTGGAGACTATTAAGCGTTCGTTCGCGAATCACATTAGAATTGTTAAAAGGTACGTCCGTTAGGGTAAAGGGTTGAAATTGGCCGCTATGGGACCAAGAGAGGTACAATGGACTCATATAAGTCAAACATTGACCGAGTGGACTCCGAAGAGTCGGGCGATTGTTCGATTGATCCACTGAGATCAAGAACGGGTACAATGGACTCGGACGAGTCGAACATTGACCGAGTGGACTCTAACGAGTCGAGGGGTTGAGTCTAATGGCCAACGGGGGACCAAAAGGCTTGGATTGACCACAAGGGGCCAAGATTTGGTTTGGTTAGGGTTGTACATTAAAAAAAGGGAATGACGATTGTCCGAGCGACGAGACATACGTCACGCATTCGTACAATCGGGGCGATGGAGAGACTACGTCACACCATCCCTTTTCATTCATGTTTTTGGATTGAATTCTTTAGAAATCCCAAGGTAAGTCAAAACATTTGGTTTGAAACCCAAAATGGGAAGGTTTAGCAAATTTGCTAGAAAACGCGCAAGTTCGTCTCATTTTGCGAAAATGCGAACGTAAACAGTGTATGTTCATCTTTGAGTTTTGAACATCATGAA